>CM068956.1:90592880-90626100 GCA_035128595.1 Eptatretus atami | reverse complement strand
TATTGATTCCATACCTGCATGACTGTATACGTGTGGAAAATAATAAATGTGCTTGTGTGAATGTTAACCCATTCGTCGTGTCCTTTTTCCCCAAATTGAACTGCGATCTTGCTTTCGGAATACTAGTTGGTTTTTGAATACCGATCATAGAATCGGGTCCGGCGAGGTCTGGCGAAATACCCGCTCGGTTATCCCAGAACGGAACGAACCGCTTAAGCGTTCGTGTCCAACGCCTTCGCCGAGGTACGGTCCCTCGGTAGGTCACCCGCGCGAATACTTAGGTATATCGATATTCGGCGATTGACCCTGTCGCGAGCGGGTAGAATACGGACTGGGCCGTGGTGGGATTAAAAACCCACCCGTGACTGGTTTCTGGCGTTGTTTTCCAGAAAGTACGACTGAATTGTCCGTTCGGTGGGCGAGCGGCCGTTATTAGTTAACGCGGTCACTCGCACGCCGGGCGGGCGTAGATTCGTAACAATACAGTGGGGAGAACAAGTATTTGATACACTGCGATTTTGCAGGTTTTTCCACTTACAAAGCACGTAGAGGTCTGTAATTTTTATCATAGGTACACTTCAACTGTGAAAGACGGAATCTAAACAAAAAATCCTGAAAATCACATTGTATGATTTTTAATAATTAATTGCATTTATTGATGAAATAAGTATTTGATCACCTACCAACCAGTAAGAATTCCGGCTCACAGACCTGTTAGTTTTGTCTTTAAGAAGCCCTCCCATTCTCCACTCATTACCTGTATTAACTGCACCTGTTTGAACTCGTTATCTGCATAAAAGACAGCTGTCCACACTCAATCAATCAGACTCCAACCTCTCCACAATGGGCAAGACCAGAGAGCTGTCTAAGGACATTAGGGACAAAATTGTAGACTTCACAAGGCTGGGATGGGCTACAGGACAATAGGCAAGCAGCTTGGTGAGAAGGCAACAACTGTTGGCGCAATTATTAGAAATGGAAGAAGTTCAAGATAACAGTCAATCTCCCTCGGTCTGGGGCTCCATGCAAGATCTCACCTCGTGGAGCCTCAATGATCATGAGAAAGGTGAGGGATCAGCCCAGAACTACACGGCAGGACCTAGTCAATGACCTGAAGAGAGCTGGGACCACAGTATCAAAGAAAACCATAAGTAACACACTACGCCGTCATGGATTAAAATCCTGCAGCACACGCAAGGTCCCTCTGCTCAAGCCAGCGCATGTCAGGCCCGTCTGAATTTTGCCAATGACCATCTGGATGATCCAGAGGAGGAATGGGAGAAGGTCATGTGGTCTGATGAGACCAAAATAGAGCTTTTTGGTTTAAACTCCACTCGCCGTGTTTGGAGGAAGAAGAAGGATGAGTACAACCCAAGAACACCATCCCAACCGTGAAGCATGGAGGTGGAAACATCATTCTTTGGGATGCTTTCTGCAAAGGGGACAGGACGACTGCACCGATGGATGGGGCCATGTATCGTGAGATCTTGGCCAACAACCTCCTTCCCTCAACAAGAGCATTGAAGATGGGCGTGGCTGGGTCTTCCAGCATGACAACGACCCGAAACACACAGCCAGGGCAACTAAGGAGTGGCTCCGTAAGAGCATCTCAAGTCCTGGAGTGGCCTAGCCAGTCTCCAGACCTGAACCCAATAGAAAATCTTTGGAGGGAGCTGAAAGTCTGTGTTTCCCAGCGACAGCCCCGAAACCTGAAGGATCTGGAGAAGATCTGTATGAGGAGTGGGCCAAAATCCCTGCTGCAGTCTGTGCAAACCTGGTTAAGAACTACAGGAAACGTGTGATCTCTGTAATTGCACAAAGGTTTCTGTACCAAATATTAAGTTCTGTTTTTCTGATGTATCAAATACTTATTTCATGCAATAAAATGCAAATTAATTATTTAAAAATCATACAATGTGATTTTCAGGATTTTTGTTTAATATCCGTCTTTCACAGTTGAAGTGTACCTATGATAAAAATTACAGACCTCTACGTGCTTTGTAAGTGGGAAAACCTGCAAAATCGGCAGTGTATCAAATACTTGTTCTCCCCACTGTATTATATATATATATATATATATATATATATATATATATATATATATATATATATATATATCATATATATATCTTTATGTATACACTGTCAAGGCTCTTATGAGAGCTAACACACACAACATACATCAAGGGGAGCAGGAGACAAGAGGGGTAGGAGAGGGAAGGAAAAAATAGTGTGGAACAGAGACATGAGGAGATCTCTGGAAGGGAGAGGAATGGAGCGGAGTACACAGGGTAAACAAGATGGACACTACAGGACTTTCAGGAAGGAAAGCAGGGAATTTGAAGGAGGTGGGTTTGGGGTGGATTAGCGGGGTAGAACAGATCGTGGTTTTTGGACGGGGAAAGATAAGAGATGGTGGTGAACAGCTGTTTTGAAGACCTGGAGGGAAGAGTGGGATTGAAGAGAGTGTGAGAGTTTGTTCCAAATGCGGGAGAAAAGAGGAATTAAAGAATGAAGGTGAGCAGTGATTCTTGATTTTGGCAGTTTTACCAGAAGGGGGTTGTTGGCAGAACGCAACCTGCGGAAATATGGGGTGGAGAATATCTCAGACAAAGCAGGAGGGGCGAGGCCGGAGAGGAGACGGAAGAAGAAAGAATGACCACGACCTGCTGCGGTGAGAGAGTGAGAGACCCAAAGAACTCAGCCTCATCGTGGGAGATACTAATGATCCTAAATGCCTTGGTTTCCACAGCGTGAAGCCAAGAAAGGTGAGAGATGGGAGCACCAGCCCAGAGGGGAGAGCAGTACTCCAGGCTGCGGACGAAAGCTTTGTATGCGGTCAGGAGCTCGTGTGCCAAGGAAGGACCTTGCATGACGGAGGATGCTGTCGGCGACTGGTTTTGGAGGCCAGTTTCTAGACGGTCCTTTTGGAGAGACATAGTGAAAGTGTGAGATTTGTCAGGATTGAAAGACATTTTCCACGTATTGGACCAGCTTGTGATTTTATCCACATCTGCAGAGTGAAGAGGCTGCTGCCTGCCAATCTGAGGTATGACAGATGATACAGCAGAGGGTGGAGTCATCAGCAGAGATAAAGAAGATTTTCCAGAGTCAGAGAGATCATTGATGAAAACCAGAAAAAAACAACAGGGCCCAGAACACTACCTTGAGGAGCTCCAGCCTGGACAGGAAGAGGGGATGAGAGAACTCCATTAAGCACCACACGTTGGCTGCGACAGGAGAGGAAGTCTGCGAGCAATGAGTGGAGATGTCCTTGAATACCATAGGAAGAGAGTTTGGTGAGCAGAGCAGGGTGCCAGACCGTATCAAAAGCACGTGATATGTCCAGAGATATTGCTCTGATTTCACATCTGGCAGTGAGGATCTCCATCCATTGTTGGGAGAGTAGAAGCAGCATATCCAGGGTAGAGTGACCTAGTCTGAATCCAAATTGATGATCGAAAATCAAGCTATTGGAGAAGAGGAAGGATTTAATTTAATGTCAGAAGCCATGATGGATTTCATAACCTTGCTAAAGATTGGGAGAAGGCTGATTGGTCTGTAGTTGCAGGTATCTGTTTTTGCACCTTTTTTATGCAGGGTGGTAATGTTTGCTGATTTCCAAGCAGATGGCAGATGACCTTAAGCAAATGAGAGAGTGAATAGAACAGGGAGAGGGTGAGCAAGAGCAGCAGAGCAGGTTTTTAGGACACATGGGCTGATGCCATCTGGACCTGTTGCAGAATCTGAGTCAAGGTTTGACAGCAAGCTCTCCATTTTGTTGGGAGAAAAGGACACAGAGTCAAGGAACAGCTGGGTGTGATTGGATAAGGTGGGTGCAGAAAGTGATGGGTTTCAGATGCAAGATTAAGATGCTAACACGGTTTAAGCATTCAGCCTTTTCACATGCAGTGCCAGCTGTGTGGCCATTTGAGGTAAGGGAGGGGATGCAGGGGAAACATACACTAGACACCACCAGGATTTGGAGGAGGGAGGTTTGAGAGTTCAGACTTGAGATTAGAAAGGTGTTGTTTTCTGGCTCTCCTGAGGGTAGCACACATTTGTTCCGAGCATTGTGGAAGGAACTGAAATTGCTTTCAGTTGGATTAGCCTTCAATGAGGCAAAGGTGAGTTGTTTCAGGACAACTGCCTCGCCACATGCTTCAGTGTACGATGGGCGGGAGGAAGGGTAGGACAACTGAAGACGAGATGGGATAAATTTGTGCATGAGAGAGAGCAAGTTTCTTTGAAAGAATTCCCAGGATGAGTTGATGTTGGAGGAAGTAGAGATATATGCAGTAATTGAACAAAAGCAACTGGGATGTTTTTGGACCCCAGAAAGGATTTGCTTTTATCTTTGTGCAGCAAGGTGGGATCTTAAAATATCATATATATTTATTTCCGGCACATATAACTAAACAAACTAATAAAACATTAAATACATTTTAAAACTAATATAGAAATAATACATCAAAATGTATGGCTAGGGTCCAAAAAGACCCTTGGTGGTAGGACTAGGGTTAAAGATCTTCAAAGATAGGAGCCGCCTCGAAGTCGGTCCGAATATGTTCTTCACACATCGGATAGTGGATGATTGATTGGATTGGAATAATCTTCCACAAAGTACTGTAGAAGCCTCCTCCATCCAGACTTTCAAAACCAGCCTTGAGAAGCATTGGTGGAGGAGAAAGATTCAAACTACCCAGAACCCTCACACTTGCATAATTGTAGTGAAGTTTACAGGACACAGTGATCGGGAGCTACATGATTATCCTTTATCCCTTATCCTTTATATGATGATGATGACCACTTTTGTTTGTGATGGCCATGGAGTTGGTAGGTTGTGTCGCTGAGTCTGCTGCAAGAGGTGTGCATCATGCTCTCTGGAGTAGTTTTACCTCCAATGCGAGCTTTCATGGATGACATCACGGTGCTCACTGATGGAGTGTCTCAGTGTATGCAGTTAGTTGCTTAGTCGGAAGGCTGGAAGATCTGGTGGACTGAAGTAGAAGGACATTCAAGGTGAAGAAAAGTAAGTCTTTCATTCGTGAGAGGGTGCAATAAGGAGATCATTTTCTTCATTGGAGAGGAAATAATTCCTACCATAAAGGAAAAGCTTGTCAAAAGCCTTGGGTCCTGGTATTCCTTGCCGCTCACAGATCACCATGGATGCAAGATCGTCGAAGCAGAGTTGGTAAGTGGGCTTCACCCCATTGATAGGAGCAGCTTCCCAGGTCATCACAAGGTCTGTTCACAGTTTGCCTTGCTGCCTCATATTCTCTGACCATTGCAAGTGTATTATATGAGGTTTCGATGAGGTGGGTGTAGATTATGGAGAGGAAGACGAGTATGTATACATTTCCAAATTGCTCGGAGTGCTCAGAATACTTACAAGTATTGCCCTGTACAGCTCATCAGCTAAATTGCGATTGAATGAATTCTGAGCACTTGTCTGACAAATTGTGACTGTCAACATTACTTGTGAAAGAGTTGAAGGTGTGCAAGCCAAGTTTGTCTATGGTGTTGCATGATTCCTCTGACTTTGTCGTGATGATGATAAGGCCTGACGTGCTATCAGGAGCCAAGTGGGATGTAAGCACAGGAGTGCAAGAAGTAGAGTTGGTTGAAGATAAAGGAAGCCACTGGAGCAGTGCAGAAGGACTGACGAGGAATTGGATGGCATATAAGGTGCAGGTGGCCCAAAGAATATGTGAGGGTCGGTGTGAGATTGTGATGGATGGGGTGAGGCAAATTGGAAAGGAAATGAACGGTGAAAGCGATTAGGCAATCCCCAGTCTGAACAGTGGACAGGATGGGCAACAGCAAATTAGTGCAACATAACATGGTCAAAGTTGTGGAGCATGGATCCAGCACATGCATTAGTTTCTTAAGACCGGTCTATGACTTACTCCCAGCCTCCGCGAATCTCCACAAGTGGAATATGGCAGAATCTAACACCTGCAAGCGATGTGGTCAGTACGGAGCGCTTGGAGCACATGCCATCGAGTTGTGAGGGAGCTCTTCAGCAGCACACATGGAGGCACAACCAGATGCCACCACTTGTGGACGAGACAGTTGACCAGCAAGTGAAGATCATTATTGCAAGAAGTCAGAAAGATCAACTTTTCATAATGTTCACGAGAGAGCGAGAGAGTTTTTAAAGACAGTTCTTGACAGTGATGGGAGCCTTCCTGCTGCCAGGTGCCAGATGGTGAAAAGGTGTCGACCTTGATGGAGCTCTCATTTTCTCCATTGTCATTGCCCGGACTATGCCGAGACCGGACATGGTTCTTTGATCAGAAGAGAAGACGAGGGTTCAAATGGTGGAGCTGACTGTGCCTTGGGAATCAACCATGGTATGGGCTTATGAGAGTAAACTCGCCAAGTATGCCAACCTTGGTGCCATGCGTGATGAACAGGGGTGGAGATATTCAATTTTACCTGTTCAGCTTGGCTGTCGCGGCTTTGTTGCTCAGTTCGTGTTCGACCTTTTCAAAGAGTTTGGCGTGACTTCACATGTGAGTGGATTCATGGATTGGCTGCAAGAGGCTGCAGATTCTCCCTCATGGTGGATAAGGCAAAAGAGAAATGATGAGAAATTAGTTTTTCTTCATCAACTATGCCCGATGTCCTCCACGTGAAACCGAAATTCGTGCTGTGGCCACCCGTGTAAGTGCTACTGGAGAAGCAGGGGTTTCCTTAGAAGCCGGTTACCGGCGACCCGCAGCCGTCTACTCAGAGAAAAAATGTCAAAGGTCGCCGCCTACTTACTTCAGCGCCAATTTTTCGATTTTTAATTTTTTTATTTTTTTTTTGTCACCACGAAATCTCGACATTCCCCTGTTTTGAAATCCAAGAAATGGAATATGGTTTCCTTAATGAATGCTAGTTCATGTACACTATTATTATGTAACACACTTACTTCAGATTGCTCACTGTACTCCACCATGTGCAGTATCATCTCCCTATTAAGCACTAAAGGGGCTGTCACACCTTGACGATTTAGCCAGCATATGCCTATTTATGAAAAATTTGTCTAAAACGCTGGCACACGTCGAATACGTTATGGGTACGTTTTGTGTACGTTAGGTGCACGCTGAAAACACTACCATAGGTCGTATTACGCTGGTTTAAAACGTTGTACTTTTTGGTTGTCCAAAAAATTTTGCATGCTTGAAATTTAACGACGTACTCGGCGTTTGGCTCACACGTTCCGCTACGCTGGCCATAAGTTGTAGGCACGTTATGCGATCGTTGACACACGTTAATTGTATGTTACTCTAAGTCGAAACACGTAGAGGTAACATTCACGTACCCGAAACTTATTTCTAACCTATGAGTAACGTTTTGTAAGCACGCTACACGAACGTTGTTCACACTTCGCAACACGCTACTTGAAAGTTCCTCATACGTCGAAACACATCAAAGTAATGTTTAGGGTACCCGTGACTTATTTATAACCTATGAATAACGTGCTTGGGAATTATTACGCTATGCATACGCTAGACTATCGTTGGGCATAGGTTGTGGACGCCTAAAACACGATAAACAATCGTTGGTATAACTTATGTATAAGTTATCGAAGCGTTCTGTGTTCATTACTAGTACATTATGCATTTGTCAAAGTCGTTTTTAATACTTTAAAAAGTAAAACAAAGAAATATTTCATCGTGGGAATGAGGAAAAAAAATTAGCCGAAAGAAACAGAACAATGGTGCAAAGTAGTCTCCTATTCGTGGACGATAAGAGGATCCATCATCACCCACACCCTCCCCATCACGCTCACCTACTACTACTGACATGGACCTACTACTACTACCAATACTACTACTACAACTACTACTACTACTACTACTACTACTGACATAGACATACTATACTACCAATGCTACTACTACAACTACTACTACTATTACTACTGTCACGCACACCAACTACTGCTAATAGTATTACTATATGATACTACTGGCATTGACATCTACCAACATGGAGTCTGGAACAATGATGGGTTCCTCTTGTGAAGCCCATTTGTATATACCAATTCCCCTTAATGCTGCCAATACGCCATTACACGGTAGATGTAAGTTAGAAACACGTTCAGTAAGTGCTGTGGTCGTCCGGAAGACGTCAATCTATTTCGTCTACATACGACAATGTGCGTTTGAGATACGTTACACATAGGTTCATAGCATGTTACTCAAAGGTTAGAAGCACGTTATACTTAGGTTCAAAGCATGCTACACATAGGTTAAACGCACGTTACTCATAGGTTCATAGCATGCTAGTCATTGGTTCAAGGCAAGTTACAAATAGGTCAATGCACGTTACTCATAGGTTTCAAGCACGTTAAACATAGGTTCAGAGCACGCTACTCATAGGTTAAAAGGACGTTACCCATTGGTTGAAAATTAGGTTGCGGGTATGTTAAATATTACCTTGACGTGTTTCGACTTATGAGTAACCTACAAGTAACGTGTGTCCGTCGTGTGTAATCAATCACGGAGCGTGCCAGGAACATATGACAACGCATGCGGAACGTGTCAGCCATACGCCGAGTACGTCGTAAAATTTTCAGCATGCTTGAAATTTCACGACGTATTACACGTACCACGTAATATGACAGTGTACTTCATTGTTTTCCAGCCTACTCTTAACGTATACACAACTTACCTATACCGTATTTGACGTGCGCCTAGCGTTTTAGACACATTTTTCATAGGTCGGCATACGCTGGCAAAATCGTCAAGGTGTGACTGCGATGTTGACACTTCAAATTCTCAGGCGGTTATGATTTAAATCGGCGTGCGGCAGGTTCTTAACAGGCTACGCCACGAGTTCGTCGGCGATACGTTTAGCGCGCTATGCCTAAGTTAAACTATCGTTGGGCATAGGTTGTGAACGCCGACAAACAGGCTAAGCATTCGTTGGTAAAAGTTATCAATACACAACGAAACGTTCTGTGCCCGTTACTAATATGTTATGCATACGACCAACACGTTATGAATACGCCCAAAACTTAAAAAAAAACATCAAAATTTCAGCGTACCCCAACGTTTTACATACATTATTATACGTTGCCATTGCTGGTTAAAACGTCAAGGTGTGACAGGGCCCTAAGGTATGGCCCAAATGTTGCTAAAATGCCTCTCTTTTAAAGTGCTTAGATACTCCATCTTCCAGACACCTTGGTGTGCCTAAACCATGGCCTTAAATTAATGAACCCTGTTTAAAAGCTGTTGAACTAACTATACAGTATAGCTGAATTTCAGTCAACCAGTCAGTCATTATGTTAATGCAACTCCATCCAGTACAGGCCTAACCACTTGTTTTGGTGGTTTTCCACCCCAACAGCATGATGATATGAGAACTATTTCATGTCAGAAATCGTGCTAGAATGCATCTCCAGCCATTTAGGATCTTCCGGCTTCCAGGGCCCTAAGTGGGCCCTGGACCCCGGCCATACAGCTGCGCTCGCTTTGCTCGCGGTGATGGTAACCTGCTACTTTTTAATGGTAGCCTTCTACTCCAAGAAATAAGGAAACCCCTGGAGAAGGCCCTGAAATAAAAGCATGATGACAAATGATCCTAGCTGAGAAAGGGGGACATCGATCAGCAGCATGCTGTTTGAGTTATATCAGATGGTTTTAAATAGTTTACCTTGGGAATGTGGTTTTAAATGCTGGATTTTGTAGTACTGGTCATGATTGGGGAGATCAGATATTCAAGGTCTCGGACTTGCCTCCCTTATAAATAAATTCTCACCCTAGCTAATGCACTTGGTGCCTTACAAGCCCTGGATGTGAAAGATCCATATTCTTGTAATTTATGCTATGGGTTGTCTTCAGGTTAATTGGACATCATCTGCAGTGTGTGGTTATGGAGGCCACTCTAATTATGGATACCCTGATGCATTGGACTTGGAATCTAACAAATCATCCGATGCCCAGGTCTAGTGCTTGTCATGCTTGGCTGCTATAAACGTTCAAACAAAAGGCACTAGCCTGTCAGGCTCGTGCTTTTCATTTCTTCGGAGACTGCTGTATTTGTTCGTGTACATTGTAGAATGATTAGACTGCTTGGCGAGTGACACTTAATTGCAGGTCCCATTGGCTTTTTGGAAAATATATGGGAAAAGAGGTTCATTGACCATGTGGTGGATTAACTTCGTTGTGTGGCTTATCAGTGCCACTTAAAATGTGGACTACTGTAAGGTTCCAGACGATGGGATCGTGGCTCCTGAGTGGCCTATATTTGCCGGACCTGTGGATTATTATGAAGCAAACAAGTCTGGACATTGCCTTTCCTCTGATCTTAGCACTTTCAGATTTCTGTACTCTGATCAGAAATCATCTCATTTTGGTAGGGCCTTCTACTTCAGGCTCCTTGAGGTATCAAGTGCATCCCCTTCTGGATCGTAGAGGAAAGAAGTCCAGTTGAACCAATTATGCTTTTAACACTGTAGTTTAAACAACCATTTTCCTTCCATCTACATTCTTATGCAACAGGTTTCCCTGGCACAGCCTACCAGACTCTGTGGTGTAATGGTTGGAGCATCCGTGCCGAGCTTGATATGTCGGCAGTTCAAACCCCAGCCGAGTCATACCATAGACTTAAAAAATGGTACGTGCTGCTTCCTTGCTTGATGCTCAGCATTTTAAAAGGTTAAGAGCACGGATAATCCCCATAGGTTGACATCCATGGGGAGGAGGAAATGCCTCCTGAGGTAGTGCCCCGCTGAGTGCGGTGAGAAAACTGCTGCCGTTGTGATGTCGCTGGTACCCAGAGTATCCTGGGAATTGACGGCACTCCCACCAAGCTCGGTGGCTGTGTTTGTCTCCTCAGCACAGTATATCCATGTGTGTGTGTGTGTGAGTGGCAGCTCCATTATTATAAGCCTTAGAATTTGTATTTAAAAAAAATACAGAGAGCATTGTCGAATTTATTGGCATGCAACAAAGAAACTCATTGGCTAACGATTTGTCTTTTTAGACATTTTGGTCACTTGTCCTCAGAATTGCTATAAAGCAGCTTGGAAATAAAGTACTTGGTTCTATTCAGACACTTTGTTTGACTTGGGGATTAATATTTCTGCCTTGCCCCTTAAAGATCACTTGCTATATTCCTTCTTTTCTTAAGTTGTCTGTGTCATTCCCTCAGTTGGAAGAGCCATAAAACTATAACCAACAACCCGCCGTGCATCATATTCCGTGATGTTTAAATGCAGGATTTGCCTGTTTATGCTTCATCGAAGCAGTGTTTGTAACATACACCTGAATGCAATTGTCGAAAGCAGCGTTGACAAATTAATTTGCATCGTTATGACGACGAACTATCTTGTAAGATCATTGTTGATAATGAATTATGAAAAGCTTGTCTCACTCTACTCATCAATGCCTGCCGGGTGTTCTCTGTTGCTGCTAGTGTTTGCCACCTTTGGAGAGCGGCATCAATGCGCATCCTGCACAGTCGGCAAGTTGTGGAATGGGTCTCAGCAATTGCAGATCAAGGCATGGAGTCTGTGAGCTGGCCTGCCTCTGACGATTTGGCTCTTACGCGAGTCTTGGCTCAACGCCTGCAGGTTAGTTTTTAAAAATAAATTGCAGTGTGGTGTTTTTTTATCACATTGCTGGCATACCTCATTGGCCTGCTGCATTTAAGATCTGTGATATTACTTGGAATGTTGTTTGCCCTTGTCTATGTATAAGTTTGCTTGATGTCAGACAGTACAAGCAGTTCCACGGTTCGTGTTCTACGTAGCTGACAGTGAACACTGTTTCCAACCACCTCGTTCTCATGATCGTCAAGCCAGGAAGAAAGGTGCCTAAGACTGAGGGGGTCATCTTGAAAGCAGGTTATCATCTTGTTTGTTGGATAGGTTAGTCGCTTTTTGTTCAGAAGAATGGAGGTTGGTTTACATAAGGAATGCCTACAGGAAATGAAAGGGGGTAAGCTTACTGGCTTTTGATTGCCCTTCAACAGTCTTTAAAAACAACAAAATGACATGTTAGTGGATGAGTGTTTTTATTTTTTAATACAATCTTACAGAAGGGTGAGACCCATAGACATTGAAATGACATAAAGGTAACAAACGAAGGGAGGGAGATGGATAAAGGAGAGCTAAGGCAAGGAGAGCTTGTTGATCCAAATGTTGAAATGCTGAAAGTTGTAAATGGTGGAAAACAAGGGAGGCAGCTGATTCTAGAATCTAGCGGTACAAGGAATGAAATTCTTGCTTATGCATTTTTGAAGGAATGTAGAGTAAGGGTGGTAGCTGAAGCCAAGTGAGTGAAGTGAGGATGCCTCATGGGGAAGGGCGGCAGGATGGCCTAGTGGTATGTACACTCGCCTTTGAGTCATGTAGTCTAGATGTGAATCTCAGCCCAGCTACAAACTGTCATCCTGGTGTCTCTCAGGCAAGACGAGGCATCAATGTGATTTCCATCCCTTGGATGAACGTTAAACTGAGTGTCCCATCTGCCAGCATTAGTTGGTAGATATTAAGGATCGCACTGTGTCCTTTGTGTTGAGTAGGCAATCTATTGCCAGCACTATGAAGAAATTACAAATTCCTGCCCTAACCTACAGGGGCCGTTGTATCAGCAGCACAGCTGCACCCGCAGCCAATGGTGCCACTTGCAGCCATGTGATGCATACAAAATAATAGTAATAAGAAGCCTCATGGTGGGGGAATTGCGGTTGATCACTCTCCAGAGTAATGGTTATAATAATAGTGGAAGAGAGATAAAGGAAATTGTTTAGTGTTAAGCCAGGGGTGAAGCCTGTCAGTAATGGAATTCTCACCCACAAGCTGAACAGCTCCAGCATGCATTTCTTTGAGAACACTGAGCACAGATGGAGAATCTCTACAGAAATGTGGGAGCAGTATTCCATCATGTCACACCTTGGGATTTGTAAAGTGTTAGAAGGTGAAAAGATGTTTCAAAAAAAAAATAACTTCTCAACTTGGAAATACTGGTGCAAGCCATGAAGACTGCTTTGTGTTTTCTGCACAGCACGATTGGAGTTTGCATGCATGATGGCTACAAGAATAGAAACTTTGCTACCAGGAGACTGCCATGCTGTGGGCCTAGCAGCTCCCGGTGTAATTGGTAAGCAGATGTTTAACATTTCCACCGTTGCCACAGTCATATACATCATGTTGCAGGAAGTGGGAGAGAGGAGTGGCATTCTTGCCACCAATATTTGAGATTCTTGTGTACATATAGATATGAAGAGCACTTTATACATATTCATATTATGATAGTGAACAAGCTGCTCAGTTTGTACCTGTACAAGAAAATGCTGGCACACAAAACCTGGATGGTTGGATCATCAGCTGAGCAGCTAAAATTTAGATTTTAACCTATTAAGCTTTGAACCACTCAATTTTTCTTGTGGTGGCTTCCCAGCAGCTAATGCTGTTATGTCCATCCAATAACGTAATCACTAATCTCAACACAAAATTAGGGATCTGCGTGGGCAGCAAAAGAAGTCAAAACAAATCGGAAGTAAAAATACTTCAAATGACGAAGGCCCGAAACCCTCTTTTCCATATATACATTATCTAGCACACACACAGTATTTTGGAAAGAAGTAGCGGTTGGAATGAGAGGATGCTTCTCGTCTCGTCCCCGAATGAATGAGGGGATGCTCATCCCCGAAGGGATTTGAGTGGATATTGTAATCATCCTGGGTGTCGGTGTGTGTCAGTGTGGACCAACTTTAATATAATATCCTTGGGTGGCACACTTTAATATTGCACCCCCAAGTGGCTAAAGCACAGTTTGACAAGGTTGTTTATTGGAGCCCCGAGTTATCTGTGCCCATACCTGTGTGTTTTGATGTACCATCCACGGTTTTAGGTTGGCTGCAAGGACCCTCCCTCAAATGCGCATTATGTCCAAGTGAGAGAAATTCCACTGAAACGTACTGTGTATCATGCATTCAAAGACACTTAAAAATGACATCGCAAACATGCAGCTTTGCACAGCAATGAAAGTGTGTGATAAATTTCACATTCAAAACTGTGTGTGTGTGTGTGTGTGGTGTGTGTGTGTGTGGTGTGTGTGTGTGTGTGTGTGTGTGTGTGTGTGTGTGTGTGTGTGTGTGTTTTTGTTTCATTTATACATTTAACTTTTACCATTATCGGTACAACATGTTGTACAAGTTGGGTCACCCAATAAAGATTGGGTTATTTAGACCTTAGTAAAACATCAAGAAGTTTTATGTTTAAAGCTGTAGCAAAAATTAACATGGGAGTTCACCATGGCGATGCTGGGCCAAATGGACTAGTTCCTCTTCAGTCAACTCCCATCCTCATGGGGGTGGTGAGGAGGGTTGTGCCATGGCCTGCCCTTGTACCCCCAACACAAATGCAAAATTTGGTGGAGATTGGTCCATGGGTGTGGAATTGTATAGAAATCAAGATGGGCAGGCCATTCCAAGCAGAACTGTCTCTGGAGATCCCTCATCACATATATATATATAACTTTTATTTTTTTTTTAAATCGCTCGGTGACCTTAACGGTGATGCCCTCCATGACTGGTAATGGTCTGGTTGGGGCGAGCTCACTATCTCAGTGGTTAGCTGAGGCCCATTGAATATCGAGCGCTTGGAAAGAGAAGGAATGATAAATGATGGTATAATGCTGCATCCATCCTTTTCTACAATTTGCAGGTCATAGAAGAAGTAAAAGCTTCAAAACAGGCCGGTAGGCGACAAGGGATTCGCTAGGATCGAAGCGCTGGATACGATGCTTTTCATTCTGACTGATCCACCGACGAAGATTCATTGCCAAATTAGATCTATGGTTAATACAATTGTTCTTCTGCCTGGCAAGATTTTTCCTATTGCGTATTTTGCCAACTGGCACTCATAAAAAATGACGGTAAATAGACACCCTATTTTTGAAGGACTACCATTTGAAAAATAATTGGTTTGCTGGCTTGTGCTGTGGAGCCTCGCGTTACACACACACACACACACACACACACACACACACACACACACACACACACACCTCACACAGACGGAAACCCGATAAACTTCTCTCAATGCTCTTGTTTGACCACACCTCCTGAGCCACACAATATTTTTCATAATCCACGCCCACTTTCCTACGCCACTCCCACTTTAAATAATAAATAATTGGAGGTGGTGTGTGGGTCGTGGAATTGTTTTCGGTAAATAAATAAATAATTGAAGGTGGTGTGTGGGTCGTGGAATCGTTTCCAGAAAATAAATAAATAATTGGAGGCGGAGTGTGGGTCGTGGAATCGTTTTCGGTAAATAAATAATTGGAGTGTGTGTGGGTGGGGAATGTTTTCGGTAATAAATAAACATTATTAAGAAAGACAGAAATGCCGGTGATTCCATTTATTTTGAATCCTTTTCACTTTGGTCAATAACGTTTGGATCGAGGAGAGATCGAGGGTGGAACGACGGTGTAAGCTCCTTACAAACACTGTATACCACACCTTAAATGACGGTAAATAGACACCTGATTTTGAAGGACTACCATTTGAAAATAAAACCTCAATCAAAAATCGGCTCGTAAATTTTCTAAATATCTCGAAGTGTTTAATTCCGAAGTCTCGTTTCTCTGCATTCAAAACTGAAGGACAAGTATTGAAAATACTGTACGCGGTTTTTCGGCCGCTGTACAGCAACGGGTGGTTGCTAGGCAACGAAATTCAAACGCGCACATTCCCAGTATATCCACCTTTTGGCAAAGTTTCATGCGAAATCGGTTCGCTGGTTCGTGCTGTGGAGCCTCGCGTTGCAGACACACATCACACACAGACAGACAGCCGGAAAACCCGACAATAAGGATATCTCGTATATAGCGAATCCAACAATCAATTCTCTGCAGACGATGGTCCTGGTTCTGTGTTCATGGATGAAGAGAGAAATCTCTTCACACACGAACAGACTCGGGGTCCGCCATCCTCTCCAAATCAACCCATGTGACCACGTCTCCATGACATCATCACCCAGACACGATGCTATTCCAATCGTTTCATGGTTAACGTGCACAGAGCATCGCGTGAGAAGAAAGAGGAAGTGACAACTGCAGTGGCCGTGGGAATAGTCAATAGGTGGACTAAATATACGAACGATTATAATTTATCTAGTTGTCATGATATTTATTGGTTTTTTGCTTTTATCTCGTTTTTAGCTCACGACGACGAAGTTGACGAGTCTCTTAAAATCACAACGATGTCGTTCAGTCAGTCAGGCAGTTTGTCCATTAACATTTCCCCCCCCCCCTCCTCTTCCGAGACAGTCACACAGATCGTTTTGAAACGAGGCATGATGATTCATGACATAGATGACAAAAACTCAGAGCCCTTTTTTTTTCAATGTCCATCTTGGTGGCGAAATAATTATCTTGCTGTAGTGGCCAAAAATATTGGCACCCTTGCACTTTTTTTCAAATAATGTACCATTTCTTCCAGAAAATTGTTGAAGTTAAAAAATCTTTCGGTATCCACATATGTATTTCTTTGGTTTGCAGTGGAACAAAACAAAAAAAGCTGAAAAAATCACTAAATATTAGCTTATTCCACACAGAAATCCTAAAATGGCCTGGACAATATTATTGGCACCTTTTCGAAGTTGTTAGAAATAATAAGATTTCAAGTAGATGATCTCCTTCACTTCGGAATTGAACTCACCTGTGGTGAGTTGCAGGTGCCTGCAATATAAAAATCACTCATTCAACCAGTTTGATAATAGAGAAAAGGAGTCATTCTGCTGTTTGTGTCACTGTGTTCCTGTTTTTGTGATGTTCCTGTGTCCACCGTCAACGCATGTTATCAGGAAGTTTAAGGCCCATGGCACTGTAGCCAACCTCCCTGGACATGGCCGCAAGAAAAAACTTGATCGAAGATTGCAGCGAAGGATTGTTCAAATGGTGGAGAAAGCACCTCAATCAACTGCCAGATTCAAGCTGACCTTCAGACACAAGGTACCACAGTTTCAATTCGCACCATCCATCGCCAACTCGATGAAAGGGGGTTCTATGGTAGGATACCCAGGAGGACCCCACTGCTGAGAGAGAGAGACATAAGAAAACTCAACTGGAGTTTGCCAAAACACACCTGAACAAGCCAAAATCCTTCTGAGAGAATGTCCTGTGGACAGATGAGACCAAATGAGAGCTTTTTGGAAAAGCACATCATCTCCATGTTTACAGAAAACAAAATGCAGCCTTCAAAGAGTGATGTTTTGGGGTTGCTGTGCTGCCTTTGTCACTGGGTGCCTTGAATGCGTGCATGGCATCATGAAATCAGGAGATTACCAAGGCATTTTGGAGCATAATGTTCAACCCAGTGTTAGAAAGCTGGGTCTCTGTTGAAGGTCATGGGTATTGCAACAGGACAATGACCCCAAACACACTTCAAAAAGCACCCAGGAATGGTTCAAGACAAAACGTTGGACTGTTCTGAAGTGGCCAGCAATGAGTCAGATCTAAATCCCATTGAACACTTGTAGGGAGATCTGAAAACAGCAGTTGGGAGAAGTCATCCTTCAAATCTGGGAGAACTCGAGCAGTTTGCACAAGAAGAGTGGGCCAAACTGCCAGTAGAGAAGTGTAGGAAGCTCATTCATGGCTATAGGAAGCGCTTGACTGCAGTAATTTTGTCCAAAGGCTGTGTGTGCTACCAAATATTAAGTCGAGGATGTCAATAATTTTGTCAATGCCATTTCATTTTATTTTTTGATTTGAAAGGATATATATGAAGTTCGGAATAAAAAACAAAGGTTCTGTTATATTAACAGTGAAATAAGGAATTATAGAGACCAAATACTTTTGTCAATTTCAACTTATTTTTAGAGAAAATTGTGAGTTATTTGAAAAAGGTGCAAGAATGCCAATATTTTTGGCCACGACAGTAAAATGTAATGACGTGAATGTCACGTACAATCTATATATAATGGAGCAAATATTTGAATATATGCCCGCTCGATATCAGTTTGTTGGACAGCTGGCCTGACACCACTGTGGTGGAAAACTCAAAACCGTACTCAAGTAACTCCAGTCACAATACAGGTTCAATCATTTATTTAATACATGTGCATGGAGAAAGACAACCAATGCAACGTGATTGCTCTCTGGCTTGATGTTCCAAACAGAGTTTCTTAAAAGGGAAGAGAAATGGGAAGGGTGATCTACTTGCATGCAAGCAAGTTGACCAATCACATTCTGAGATAAACAAACAGAATGTTTTCCAGGATTGGTCATGACTGTTTCAAATTCAAATTCTTATGGTTTATCATTGAGCACTTTCAAGCTTTATCAGATATTTGTATTGCTTCACTGCCCTCCCCTTTCACGACTATTGCATAATGTATACTTTATTTTAACATAACAATGCCCAGTGTCCATATTATTCCTCAAAGTTTATTTACTACACAGTAAATTTGTTATTCAGCATTCATTAATTAGAATTTTAAACATTCCTGCGTCTCACTGGCACCCATCTCACTGGCACTTGAACAAAGGCAGCTTTATTTAATTTAATTTGCCAACCAAGTGAAATAACGAAAAGATTATATTGTTCCACAGTTAACTAGCACACTATATCTATTCATTATAAAACAACCCTCAGTATGCGTGATCCATTATCAAGTATATTTTGAAATTATCAGAGCAGCAAACATAAGAGAGGGGAACACATTTCATTTAACGAAGCATGGACTAATAATCAGATCGTTCACCAGGCCCAGATGTGTTTGGGCCAGCACGGGGATTATACGTTTGTTATTATTATTATTATTATTATTATTATTATTGTCATCTGGTTTGAAATGCTTGCTTTGAGTGGTACAGTGGTGGTATTGAGCAATTATTTGTGGATTCAGGAGAGCACTTTCTCAACATTGAGAAAGGCAAACAATATTGTCATGTCCACGCCGGTTAAGACCGACCTGGTCGGATAGGCGAACTATTTCCCTTGGAGACGAACAGCCGAGTTCCCTGGAGATTATGGTGCGCGTGGGATGGGAGGTGGCGAAGCACGTACCATATGCGTTCACCAGGACGGAGGACAAGGGTTTATACCCGAACCCACAACAAATAGACAGACACAAGCAATCTTAATAAATAGGGGTTTAATGAACATATATCAAGTATTCAAAAGAGGAATAAATCAAAGTATAATAACAAAAATAAATCGAAGCATGAGGTAATGAAACGTGAGGAAATTTACAGCCTAAAGTCGATGCACCTCGCCAGAGGCGAACAATACAAGGGGAAAGATTTTTAAAAAGAAAGAAAAATCACTCTCTTTATTCCAGCACTTAGCTTTGTCCAGAGATGGTCCTTTAGAACTTGACGATCAAACCACATCGTCCTGCACGGGAAACTGCACCCGAAATGGCGCCAAGCCACTCTCTGAGCGGGAAACGTACGTGAGGTATTCGTGTGACGGTATTCAATGCCAAGGCTCAGAAACTACCGTGCAGCTACTTTTCACGAGCGAATATGCTGACTATTCTTCTCTTGCACCAGGTCCGTTCACTACGATCACCCACTTTCCTCCTCGACCATACAAGACGATTTCTGAGGCCCCGTGATAAAGTCATGAGCACGCTCTTCTTCCCTCCTCAGAAATGTACACGCTTCACGACTCAGCCGAACAGTCAATGGCTAGCGTTTTGCTCCAGCGCGCGAACAAATTTGCCTCAGCAAGAACACGAGAATCGTGCAGCCTTCTTCACCGTGTCGAGGGGAAGCCAGCAAGCTAAATCCTTTTGCCTCCAATCGTGTATCTCACACAACTCTCCTCTCTCCCGAACCCTCTGACATCACGCCCATCCATCATCCACCCGAGGGGCGTGGTTTGCTAGTTGTCATTCCTGGAGGTGAGGTTTTTGCCTGCTTGGAACGTTCGGCTCGGTTGTTTAAAGGATGTGATTCCTTTTTATCGCCCGCCTTGTAAATGCAAAAACATAGGAAAAAGGTCACAGGAGGCAATCACATACTGGGAGAAATCATCCTAAAACCCTACCTAATTTACACAGCACCCCCCCCGTGCGATGACATGTAACATCTTAAGCTGACAGTTTTCCTACTTAAATTGCATCGAGATGTCTCCTGCTCGTCCACAGACCATGCTACTCTCTACAATCCTTCCTTTACTATGAAGTTCCTCCATCTACCCCACAAACATAACAATATATTAATCAATGATACTAAGTTTAAAAAAAAGATATGTTGTAGTTATATGGAACTCACAAGACCACAGTATATTTGAACAAAGACTCTATTCCACTCATTTGTGGTTTGTCAAGCAAACATTGTAACGCGTAAAACAAAGAAACTCGCATGCCGCGGGCAATGCACTCTGCAAACGTAATGAGTTCTGACTTTCTTTTTGTCAAAGACCTAATAAGCATGTTTTATGCTGTTAGCATTTTAAACCTTTATCTCAACTCTGTCAGTGCCTTTACCCATGATGCTTTCTGGCGAACCATTCCTTGTATGGTGACAAAGTGACTAGCCAATGCTTTACAACAGATTTCATGCCTCCGTATTATTTAAAAGCATTTGAAAGCATATAAAGGGAAATTATTACGTAATTTGTGGACAGAGAGCGCTTATCCCCAAATGAAAAAAAACTTGTTTCAAAATGATCAATCCAGAAACACCAATGCTTTGCAATAGTCTTGTGATTCACAGAACTTTCTATCACCTTGTACGTCCATAAATTGTTGGTGTAGCGTATTAATCACATTTCACAAGATGGGATTAATTATTTTACTTATACACCACCCACAATCGTAACCTTAAAATAAAAAAAGTTCACATTTTTGTGTCAGTAGTGTCACTTGAGAATACTTCTGAAGCCTAAGAGATCTTCAGAAGTGTCACATTCACAATCGCCATGTACTCCCTATAGGTTTTTTTCGTACAGTGGAAAACAACCGAAGCGACTGTTAAAAGGATGATCAAATATTGAAATATTGGAGCCGATGGACGTCATGGGCCTTGTGAAGAGGACAGAACGTGTAGGCCTCAGGCTTCAGGCCTGAGACTTCTAAGACATCTGGTGTCTGCCTATGGGCCAGTGCAATTGGAATTATCCGAGCAATATAACCACAATGTATTTTATATGCACATCAGCAATTCACTTGTTTTTGCATCATGTATGTAACCTGTTATTTTTTACTAGCAACGGGGAGGGGGGGGAGAGCAAGAGCGGGGCAGGGGAGAGAGAGAGGGAAGATGGAGGGGAAAAGAGAGAGGAGAGTGGGGGAGCGAGGAGTGGTGGGGAGCGAGGAGTGGTGGGGGAGCGAGGACGGGTGGGGGAGCGAAGAGGGTGGGGGAGTGAAGAGGGTGAGGGAGCGAAGAGGGGTGAGGCAGCGAGGAGGGGTGGGGGAGTGAAGAGGGAGGGAGAGCGAGAAGGGAGGGAGAGCGAGGAGGGGTGGGGAAAGGGAAGGCAGCGAGAGGTGAGAGAGAGAGTAAGGCAAGGCAGACGTGTGGTGGAGCTTCTGTGTAGAATAAAAATGCTTCTGCGTAGAATAACAGTGAAGATGGAAACAAAATAATGTCTGAAATCCATTTTGACCGGTCATACTATAACTTCAGCGCAGAGACAAACACCACCCAGACAAGTCTGGATATAAACTCCCCTCCAGACATAAAACACTGCCCGGACGCGTCCGGAGATGAGCTGTCGAGAGACTAACACCGCTCGGACACGTCAGGAGACAAACTCCCATCTGGAGACAAACAACACCCGAACACATAATACATCCGGAGACGAGCACCGTCTGGCCATAGCTCCGTTTTTCACCGTGCCCGCAACAGTTACATAAATTAAATGAATTTGTTCAAATAATGACTTTATCCACAAAAGAGTTGCTGTTTAATGTACAATAACCCTGGAGACATCGTAAAGTTTAATCGCCCATGAAATAAACATTGCAGATAATTTGCCACGTTGCTTGCTTGTCTGTGCATATGTCATGTGGTACATTGTTTGGGGTGCGCGCAAGCATTATAACTTTATCTTAAAACATACATTTTTCACTAGATTTGCTTTTAATCTGGAGAGCACCTCACGAACCCTCCGAAAATATAGACACAGATCTGGCGGTCCCTCAGGGGGACAGGGCATGAGGTCAAGCAGTGAATGCATTAAATCATATAGCTCAATGAAGGTGGTTCATTTTGGCACATTCCTAAATCTCTTATTCACTCAATATAATTTTCCAAACAGTAGAAAAAGATAAGTTTAATACTTTGGAAATTTCACATTTTCTTATGTATGTATGGAAAAGTAGGGACCATAGCCTTGCTTGCTGAAAGTAAATAAGTATATAGGCTTATTTATAAGACTCATTATTTCTTTAAATTATCAGATTTCACTCAATATTTTGACACTGATTTAGTCTGGAAGATATCCAATCCTCAAAGCCGAAGTCACATTTTGATGATGCACTTTAATTCGTCCATGAGAGTAAATCGTGGAAAATCGTATCATCTAATGCTTGGTTTTTCAAACCCGGGGGCGCGACCCCAAGTGGGGTCGCCGAGCAAATTTCGTGGGGTCGCGGGTGTCTGCTTGCAGCGAAAAAAAATTTCTATTTTTGATCGGTGTTCGCTTTTACGGGATGTAATATAAACGGTTCGTTCAAAGTATGGGAACCGGCGCAACATGACGCTTGGAATGGGATCCAGCCGATGCGTGGGCTCGCTGAAGGGCGGTTCATTTTGACGGGAAATTAGTGGTTTGATCCACGGCCTCTCAGACTCAGACTCTGTCATTAACATCTATTCACGTCTCCACGTACGACTCGAGACCTTATTTGTGATGGCAGCACCGGCCACCAGAGCAAATCTCGAGAACGTTCTTACAGGATAAATTTTACTGGACTTGGATTTTACTACGTGGTGGATAAAAGTGGGCACAGAGGCCTCAGTGTGTGATTTGTTTCGAAGTGCTTTCTACGGAGTTATGAAACAAAATAAGTTGCAGAGGCATTTGACTACAAAACATGCCGCCTTATCAGGATAAGGAGAGAGCGTTTTTGAGAGGAAACTTCTTGCACCAAGAATACGCGTCTTGACAGAGAGGGTACATGCATCAGACCAATTCTCGGGCATTAGAGGCTCGTATCGAGTGTCGCTCATGTTGCAAGACTAAAAAGCCTCACTCCATTGCGGAAGAATCGTGCTGCCATGTGCAAAGGACATGGTATTCTTGATGGTTGGGGAGGAAGCGCGAAGAAACTGGCAGTTATACCCCTCTTGACAAACCATCAACGCAGAATTGAAGTATGAGTCTGGACGTACGGCTCAGGTCGTACAGAAGATCAAGGAATCGCCGTGGCACCGCCATACAGTTGGACAGTCCACTGATATCGCATCGTACGCGAACTCATCGTCTGGGTCGCTTCATCAAGGCTGATAACTTTGTCGATGAGCCTCTGCTCATCAACCATTGGAGGCCACCACCAAAGGCGAGACATTTTGGGAAAGCAGCGCAGTTTTATCGTGACATGATCTGGACTTCGGAAGTTGCTCGGTTCTACAACAGATGGCGTGCCAGCAATGTTAGGAGTGCGTTCTGGATTCAAGGCTAAATTGCTTGAGGTGGCTCCTCAGACCTCCATGGTACACTGCATGATTCACCGAGAAGCGCTCGCTCTCGTACTTTGCAGAACCTTGCAGAGCGTGCTCTCAGAAGTCGAAAAAATGGTGAATCACATCAAATCGAGCGCCCTCAACACTAGGTTATTCAGGCTATTCTGCCAGGAGATGGACGCCGACCATAAGAATTTACTATTCTACACTCAAGTCAGATGGTTATCTCGAGGAAACCTTCTTCTGCGCGTTTACGAGCTCAAAGATGAACTGAAGGAGTTCCTACGACACAAGGGAAATCGGCATGGGTAGCGTTGCTTGAGTCGGACTCTTGGCTGTCAGAACTGTGCTATCTCGTTGACATCTTTGAACGTCTCAATGTCCTCAACCGCCCCTCCAAGGCAAAGACGCCAACCTCATGATTTTTCACGACAAAATGAGCGGATTTCTGGTGACTCTAAATTACTGGCAGACAAGCAGCTGTTAGCGCTTCAGCCTTTTCCTCGTCTGGTGGAGCATCTAACGACCTGCCAGTACGATGATACTGAGCTCGACAGTCTTTCTGGGGAGATAGCACGTCGCTTCAGTCGCCCATTGAACAGTTCGAGACTTATTCCTGAGCTGGATGTGCAGTCCTTTTCTGTGGTTCGGACTCTTTCACGGCACTGGACTCGATTGCTGATGAAGATGATACAGCACAGGAAGAGCTTGTACAGCTCCAGCAGGATTCAGGAGCAAGGCTTTGGCGCGGACGAATTCGTTGTCGACATTCTGGTGCAAAATGCTGCGTCGTACCGCGACCCTGTCACGGCGCGCCATTAAGGTTCTCATGCCATATCCTTCATCATACTTTTGTGAGGCAGTCGTTCTCCACCATGGTGGTGATTAAAACAAAGAAAGAAATTGCTAGAAATGGAGCATGATATGATCCTGGCATTGTCATCTACTTCTCCATGAATAGAGAAGTTGTTTTTGAAAACAGGCTCATCTTCTCACTGATATCTCTAAATGTCATTTGGACTAAACTTCTGAACATTCAACTGTACTATTTGGATACTGTCGGCTATTCTCCGTTTACTCGTCTATGAAAACATGACGATGGTGAATAAAGTAAACAGTAAATGTTCTTGTGTAATTGAAATCTTATCTTGTATATTATGAATTGGGTTTCAATCTTTTGGGTCGCGCGATGTGAGAGGTTCTGAAATTGGGTCGCACTAAAAAAGTTTGAAAACCATTGATCTAATGCATGAAATTGCTCCAAGGTCCTAATTTGAAAACTATACTTACAAAAGCGAAGTATACAAGCAATTCATAGCTATGATGAACGGCATTCATAATATGAGTGAGGAAAGTGGAAAAAATAAACTTTATCATTAAGAAATTGCGCTGCAACTGTTCCAAGTCAAGGCATGGTTGAGCAGCAAAAAACATGGTGGTTCAGACCCCAAGCCAGGTGACCTAGGATATTCCTCGAGACCCAATTAGACAAGAGCCGGGGGTACTTGGTTAGCTGGAAAGAACCAATTTTATTGCTACACAGTGTCCATGTCCATTCCTGGGTACAGAACTGAACAACTGGCATGCCCATTGGTGGGTATGGCCAGGGGGCATTACTAACTTACCCCAAAGTTGATCTGGATTAGCTTTGTATGTTAACCATAAAATATACATATCGCCCAAATGTCATCCCTAGTGCAAACTTGGTAATGCCAGTCATTTTCTATGGTGGGGTACCTCCCTCAGTCATCAATATATGACACTTCAAAGTTGATCTAGATCAGCTCATGAGGTAACCTCTTGGAATCTATAGAAAATGTTAGTAGGACCATGTTGTTATAAATGCCCATTGCAGTGGTTTCCATTGGTGGGTTACCGCCTGCAGTTGCCCTGAAAGTTGCGCCTCCCTGGATTGACCTAGATAGCTCATGAGGTAACCTCTTGGAATCTATTACAAATGTTCAGTAGGAACCCATGTATTATGAATGCTCATTACCAGTGGTTTCCATTGGTGGGTTACCCCTGCCAGTTGCCCTCCCTGGATTGACCTAGATCGGCTCATAGGTAACCTCTGGAATCTATTACAAAATGTTCAGTGAGGTAACCTAAATGTTCAGTTAGGACCCCATGTATAATGAATGCTCATTGCAGTGGTTTCCTAGTTGACTCTCCCTGGATTGAGTAGATCAGCTCGATGAAAATAATCTCTTGGAATATAAAAATTAGGCGACCTGATTTACCAGACATGGTATCGAAGGCAGGAGAATATATTTTCTTTGGGGTCTTTCAGGACCATGGACTTCAGACCATCTGCCAGTGGACACCTATTAAAAGAGGTGAAAGTAAGCATTTTTCATTACGAGATAAATTTATGGGATATATTTCCACAAGCAAACTTCAAACATCAAACAATTTAAAGTCTTAAACAACCGTAAATCAAAATGTCGGATAAGAAAATAATCTAATGATCGAGTAAGTATAAGAGTATGGTACAAATATGTAGCTTAAATTAATAGTTTCTGGATTATCATAGTGATTACCCAATGCTATCAGATTTTCAGAGCTTTCTACAGCAGTAGGTTCCGTTCTGGCAATTTGGTCACGTTGGAACACCCAGAATTCATGTGACACTGATTCCAGATGTTAATTGTTCATTACTGGAATTCTTTTTATACTGGGGTTGATACCTTTAAAACCAAGATAAGTAATTTTGATATGCTTTTCAGTCTGAACACTTGTTAACCGTCTGAATTCGGAGCCACGGACGACATAATATTTACATCGATTTGTTCTACCAGTACTGTATTACGTAAATTAAAAATTCAAGCCAAGATGATCCTCTTAACTGGGTCGATCTTGCATGCCAATGTGCTCCATGGCAACATACAAAAAACATTTTAGAGTTATTGGTAGTAATCATATGAAATATCAAGATTTCATCTTGGAAGAAAAGCGTCCACTTTTCGATATTAACTAACTCCTCTTTATATATATATATATATATATATATATATATATATATATATATATATGTTTATACTCAGTAACGATGAGACCAGTAGTGAACACTGTCTTCTATTATTTCCTTCTGGATATAGGAGCAGATAGAAACAAATGCATTCTTGTGGTGTTGATGCGATGAATGTGATGTCCCTCTCCTGAACCCTCTACCGTTAAATGGTTTTCAGTCTCCTTGAGGAAACAGCTCAGCAAGTTTTATGATATTGGCTCTTAGCAATAGGTCTACATTATTCCAAACAAGAGTTTGATTCGTTCTTTGTAGAGAGCCTTACCCGCCTGAAATTGACTGCAATCCAGCCATGTCGCTATTAAACCTGGGTTCTTCCTTACCCTCGTTTCTTCCGAGCTTGCCACAAATACACAGAACCCTTCAATAGTCCTTGCTGATCAACTTTGGCATTTTCTCTCCGTCTAGTCTCATACATGGATTCTTGCTAAACAGTAGACGCATCAGATGAGGGTGGACTTTCCAATGGACGCTTGACTGCAGAATATGTGTTACGACAAAATGGATGATAGTGTAGTGTTGATTCTTCAATGTTTCTCCAGCACCCACGGGTACATCAGCATATTTATCCGATACCAATTTTGACGCAAGGCAGACGTTTTCTTATTGTGCCCAAGTTTTATCAATGAACAATTTCAGTCTGCGGTCATCTTCGTTTGATTCAGATAAGACAGATAAAGCAGCGTGAAGTCCCCACATAATCAATAACTACAATGAGACAAGGAGCGATAGTTGACAGAGTTTATGGAAATTATAGATGGTATGATTGGCCGTATATTCAGTCCATACATATCGGGTGTCAAAACGCTGGACCACATTTATATTATAACACTCAACTTCTAATCATAGGCCCTAATACAAGATTGGGGCATTCATAGTTCTTGCAGTGAACTCTTTCAACATGCCTATATAGGTGGTCTAATAAAATGTTACAATTCTAAATTGTTGTCATTTCCAGGAAAATTAATATTTTACTCTTTAGTTCAGGTGAATGATGGTTAAGCATCAATTTTTATTACCAGCGTCAGTTATATTCAGAGCTGGAGTGTGACAGACCCATTCAAACAGATTATATGAGGATCTTCCTCATGAACTTGAGGAAGAATTGCTCCTAGTAGAATCACATTTAGATGTTCTCTCGGGCAGATTAAAGGGAGGGTGTAATAATATGAATAGTGTTCAAAATGGTGTGTAACTGAAGAAAAAATGCATCAAACAAAATGTCATGCTCTGTGAGGTTTCTGAAAAAAAAGAATCAGTAAAGCTTCACTGGAATAAATTAAATTATGTTGATTTAGAAAAGGTACATTTTATTGGACCACCCTGTAATTGAAAGAAAGCTTATTTCCTACCTGCTGAACCCTGTGTTTGATGGTTGACCATTGGGAGCAGTGGTATCTGTGTCACTTCACATCCTCCTGATTGCACCAATATTTCCTGCATCCTCCTGCTGACATCATCGCTGCAAACCCGACAACTTCCCGTATCTGAGATCTGTTAGCGTAAGTCCTATGTTCACTTCATCAGTACGATCGACACCTCTCCTCCGTATCCTCCAGACTGCGATAGTCTGCATCCTCTGAATCTTCAGTATCCACATGTCCTCGATCCTCCTGTATCCCTGAACGATTCTTATCCATGAGAACACCACAATTACCCTGAAAAGTTATAAAAAAAGTTGTGGTAATAAGATTTCTTATGGAAAGATAGTGAGATATCTAGTGATATATATAGATATGGTTCAAAATTTTACATTTGAATTGAATAATCCTCAGCGAAGATAATGTTCACTAGTCATTTAGTGAGCTACTTAAGACTGTTCTAATGCAGTAATATATTAACTTAAATTAATAGGGCCTGCCTCATCAAAAAATCGATTCAATATTAACATTTAATATGTGAGATGCTTCAGCATTGTCATGTCAGTGGATGTCAACAACCATTTTGATTGTCTGAAATTGAATGACAACCTATTCTTATTAGTTGACCCAGTATTAAGGACTATCATAGCTAGAGATGAATGGAGTTTAACACACTGGCCTAATACTAGTGTTTTGAGTGGGGGAATCTCAACCGGTTTTGAACTCAAAATATGGAATTTGGTAGGTAGGCCCCGATCTATAGTGCATCGATATTAACTGGCCCTCTGTCACTGGTGAGCTCACACATGGTGTTGTAGGAATACTGGCAATGTTCTATAGATTGCACTCCATCTATTACACATGTTCAAGTGGGGTAGGCCATATATGAAAATAATCATGATAACTGAAGTGTCATATATTGAGACTGAGGGAGGGTACCCCACCATACGAAAATGACTGGCATTAGCCAAGTTATGTACTAATATAAGGATGATTTTGGGCATATAAGTGATATTTTATGGTTATCATACAAGCTGATCCAGATCACTTTGGGGTAGTAGTAATGCCCCCTGGCACACCACCACTGGGGGCAATGCCAGTTGTTCAGGTTCTGTACCCAGGAATGGACATGGGACACAGTGGTAGGTAAATAAAATGGTTTACCTTTCCAGCCACCAAGTACCCTGGGCTCTTGCTCTAAATAGAGAGTGGTAACTGGGAGCACCTGAATAAAGGATATAATTAATAAGGCTGTTAATTATCTTAAAAGGTGGTTTTTAATTAATCCAAACATCCCATATTCACTCTGCACTTCCTTGGAGTTTTTCTTTGTGTGCAATGCAAAGTTTCAGAACTGGTAGGTTTCATTGTTTTTGGAGTTATGGAGGTCACACACACACACACAACACACAACGTTATCGATTTTCGGGAGCGATCGAGGCACGCGATACTATAACCTATGCTCTGCACAGATAAAGAGATGTTGTCAAAGACCATGTTCATGCTTCATAAAAGATCGCTGTTGATGGGTTACTCTGGCTAGTGATAATCTTTAATTCAACTAAACTGATAATGAACTTTATGACCTATGCACCTGAGTATGATTTCCTCCATCAGGAGAGGAGCATCTGTTCCCACTTTGGGACGAGTCAGGAATCCGGATACGAGGAAATTTAAAGTGATTTTTTTTACGATTGAGGGATAGGGCTAAGACTATTATAAGCACTAGTATCTCAAAAATTTGACAGATTATGAACAAAATTTGTGGATGATTGGTTAGATGACAAGAACAACCAATTAGATTTTGCTTCAGGTCAGGAGATTGGCCTATCAGTGGGATACAAAGTAAAGTGTTCAGCCTGGTGGGAGGTATGCGTTTCTTAAAGTGCCATCTTCAGTTCTTTGTTTCAGGCTAGTTTGGTATCGAAACACGTAACAATTGGATTTTGATGTAAACAGGCGGGATACGACACGTATGATCTCGTAACTAGCCTGAAAGGCACAGAGCCTTTAATGGTGATGTAAATGTAATACAAAGCTATCTCTTGAAAGATTCCTTATTTGGCGAAGTGCAAGTTGCATTCTTTCCATTTTTAACTCCCATCCACTTTTTTTTTTCTTCAGATTCAATAAGAAATTAAAACAACTCCGAATGATTTCAAAGACTGTGAATGCATAAAAGTCAAAATTGAAAAAATTTACGATTTCTGATTTCTTTGAAGAGTCTACAACTGTGATTGAATGAACAATGCATGGGGAGCTTTTTGAGGCCTGAAACCCACCATTTAATATCATTCATCAAGTTTCAATGTGTGAAAGGAATCTAATTTTTGTTTTGTTTTGAAAGAAGGATATTAAATGTCTTTGTCTCATTACAATGCCTTAATTGGATAAAAAGAATGATGAATTGACAGGATTATATTTTAACATCTTCTGTGAACAGTGACCTGAAGAGACCCCAAATGCGACCTTGGAACTGGAAAGAAGAGAGGAGGCTTTGCACTTTCTTTCCTGAGATGGAAAGGCAGTGAGATGTAAATCTTACCTTTTCTCGGGAACTTCCTGAATCACCACAACGAAAAGCTGCAGCAGATGGGTAAGGGTGTAGAATGGAGAGTGTGGAGCAGGATCATAACTTTTTAAATTGGCTGGCCCATGATGAGCCCATAATTTTCCTTAGGCTCTTCGGAGAACCCGACTGCGTGCAGTGCTGCTGTTTGGATTTGGCTCTGCCATAAGCGTTCTGGTTAGAACGGGCCTGGAAGGAGTGTTACAAAGCTTGCATCTTTCCTGATCAGCCAGGAGTGATTTTGGCTGGTGGACAAGTCGACCAACTGCTTTCGCCAAGCAAGACTTTTGTGAGAGCCAATGAAATCTAAAGAATTGGGAAAAGATAAGAAGTTAAAAAAAAGTCTTGAAAAGTAATGGACCATTGTAGGAAAACCCTGATGTTGTGCATAATGATAAGGTGGCTGTTTAGAATCTTAGGGTTCTGAGTTTGAACCCCTATGTGCTGTTAAAATAACACAAGTGGTTAGACGCCTGAACGTCCTCTTAACCTGTCTGTGTACACAAATGTGTGTCTGTGGCATACCTGGATGTTCCTCTCTGTGATGGATTGGTCTAGTAAAAATGAATTAACCATACATTCCTGGTATAACTGCATATAAGCACAGAGAAGTAGAGGGCTGACTCTGCGAAGCTCATGCCCAATAAGATGTGTAGTTATGCAACTGTCAGCAGAAGACCTTTTTAATTACCCACCACTGAAGGTTGAAGGAGTTTATGTTTTTCACCCTTTCTGTTTGTTTTGTTGTTCTTTTGGCAGGATATCTAAAAGTTGGGACGGATTTCGGATGAAACTTGATGGCAGTGGGTGTGGTCAGACAAATTGATTCGATTTTGGTGATGATCAAATCGATCCGACTACTAAATTTTTTAAGTGATTTTCACCACTGAGAGAAGGGCTCAAAAACGAATTATAGATGATATTCAAAATGTATTGGGCCAGATAGTTCGCCGTAGATAGGCATTACGGGCGCGAGGTCGCCGGCTCTACGAAGTGCTCTTGTAGTTTTTTTTAGTGATTCTCACCAATTGAGAGATAGGGCTAAACTAATTTCTAGCACGATATCAAAAAGTTGTGGACAGATTCGTATGAAACTTGGACATGTTGGGTGTGGTGACAAGGAAGATTGATTCAATTTTTGGTAAGATTCGAAATCCGGATCCAGATTCAAGATTTTTTTCGTGATTCTTATCATTGGAGAGATCGAGCTAAACTAATATATAGCACGATATCTCAAAAAGTTGTGGACGGTTTGGATGACAACTTGGTGGAAGGTTGGGTGTGTGGCAAGGACGAATTGATTAGATTTTGGTGAAGAATCAAAAATCTGGATCTGAAATACGAGAGTTATGATTTAATTTAAAAATGTTATGGGCCTGAAATGTTCTTGTGGATGATTTGGTGAGGAGGTATGCGTTCTACTGAGTACCCTTCTAGTTATCACCGCCCCTCCCAGAGGGAGGGAGCGGGATATTGTAATGTCGGTTTGGTTGTCTGTTTGTTTGTTGTCGGTGTCTGTTACAACTTTACGGCAAAACGGCTTTAAGCAACATATCAAATTTATCATAGGTGGATCAATGACATTGGACGACCCATTAACTTATTGGTCCAATTGGATCAAAGGTCAGGTCACGAAAAGATAAATCGTTTACTTTCGCTCATAACTTGTCAAAAATGATCTGATTTACTTAACGAGCTTATCGTGAACCTTATTCTATTTGTCACTTATATCCTACCATTCTATAGTGAAAAATGCTATTTGTGAAGATCGGTAGGGTCCGAAGTTTTGGGGGTCATGGCCATCGGTCAAAATGACAAATTTTCCATTAAACACTAAAACATGGTTAGAAAATACAACTTTAATGGGAAAACGGCTGCGCTCAAACATTGTAAATTGTATCCACAGGTTGGTAATGAACTCGGCGACCCCATTAACTTTTTGGGTCCAATTAGTCAACAGGTCAGGTCAGGTCACGTAAAAGGTAAAATTTTTCGCTTCATAATCTTCGTCAAACTGGTTTAATTGACTTCAAAACTAAGACTAAATATTCCTTATTCTATTTCCTTATAATCACACTTCAGGTTAAGGATGTATAAATTTAAAATTTGATCCCCAAAATAACTTTTATGCTTAAATGGGCGGGATTTGTTGTGCCTGACCTACTTTGTTTTTAAATTGTTTTTTGCTGCTCTCAGAACTGTTTTGGTTGATCACAGACAGGTTAATGAGTGGCAGGCATTTCCTGTTCGTCAGGATGCACGAGCAATAGCTGGTGGGGCAGCTTCCTTCTGGTACCCGACCACAGTGATGGGGTCGAATCTTCGACTTTAAGTGTCCTCATATGGTTTAAACCAGTGGTTCTCAACTCATTTCAGTCCACGGTCCACCCAGGCCAATAAATTTTTGTGGACCCACTCCCTTTTAGCGACATGAGCAAGAGGACCACGCAAAACATTTCAGCTTTCAATTTTTAATCATTAATAAAAATTTCTAAAACATGTGTTCACTTGTCATTATGGGGTATTTTGTGTAGATCAGTTAAAATTTTTAAAATCTAATCCATTTTATATTCGGGCTGTAACAACAAATGTGAAAAAGTCAGGGGTGTGAATACCTTTTGAAAGCATGGTCTAGAGGTGTGGATCAAAGTTTGGTGAATGGGGC
>CM068956.1:90579195-90590902 GCA_035128595.1 Eptatretus atami | reverse complement strand
ACAAAACGTTGGACTGTTCTGAAGTGGCCAGCAATGAGTCAGATCTAAATCCCATTGAACACTTGTAGGGAGATCTGAAAACAGCAGTTGGGAGAAGTCATCCTTCAAATCTGGAGAACTCGAGCAGTTTGCACAGAAAGAGTGGGCCAAACTGCCAGTAGAGAAGTGTAGGAAGCTCATTCATGGCTATAGGAAGCGCTTGACTGCAGTAATTTTGTCCAAAGGCTGTGTTGTGCTACCAAATATTAAGTCGAGGATGTCAATAATTTTGTCAATGCCATTTCATTTTATTTTTGATTTGAAAGGATATATATGAAGTTCGGAATAAAAAACAAAGGTTCTGTTATATTAACAGTGAAATAAGGAATTATAGAGACCAAATACTTTTGTCAATTTCAACTTATTTTTAGAGAAAATTGTGAGTTATTTGAAAAAGGTGCAAGAATGCCAATATTTTTGGCCACGACAGTAAAATGTAATGACGTGAATGTCACGTACAATCTATATATAATGGAGCAAATATTTGAATATATGCCCGCTCATATCAGTTTGTTGGACAGCTGGCCTGACACCACTGTGGTGGAAAACTCAAAACCGTACTCAAGTAACTCCAGTCACAATACAGGTCAATCATTTATTTAATACATGTGCATGGAGAAAGACAACCAATGCAACGTGATTGCTCTCTGGCTTGATGTTCCAAACAGAGTTCTTAAAAGGAAGAGAAATGGGAAGGGTGATCTACTTGCATGCAAGCAAGTTGACCAATCACATTCTGAGATAAACAAACAGAATGTTTTCCAGGATTGGTCATGACTGTTTCAAATTCAAATTCTTATGGTTTATCATGAGCACTTTCAAGCTTTATCAGATATTTGTATTGCCTCACTGCCCTCCCCTTTCACGACTATTGCATAATGTATACTTTATTTTAACATAACAATGCCCAGTGTCCATATTATTCCTCAAAGTTTATTTACTAACAGTAAAATTGTTATTCAGCATTCATTAATTAGAATTTTAAACATTCCTGCGTCTCACTGGCACCCATCTCACTGGCACTTGAACAAAGCAGCTTTATTTAATTTAATTTGCCAACCAAGTGAAATAACGAAAAGATTATATTGTTCCACAGTTAACTAGCACACTATATCTATTCATTATAAAACAACCCTCAGTATGCGTGATCCATTATCAAGTATATTTTGAAATTATCAGAGCAGCAAACATAAGAGAGGGAACACATTTCATTTAACGAAGCATGGACTAATAATCAGATCGTTCACCAGGCCCAGATGTGTTTGGGCCAGCACGGGATTATACGTTTGTTATTATTATTATTATTATTATTATTATTATTGTCATCTGGTTTGAAATGCTTGCTTTGAGTGGTACATGGTGGTATTGAGCAATTATTGTGGATTCAGGAGAGCACTTTCTCAACATTGAGAAAGGCAAACAATATTGTCATGTCCACGCTGGTTAAGACCGACCTGGTCGGATAGGCGAACTATTTCCCTTGGAGACGAACAGCCGAGTTCCCTGGAGATTTTGGTGCGCGTGGGATGGGAGGTGGCGAAGCACGTACCATATGCGTTCACCAGGACGGAGGACAAGGGTTTATACCCGAACCCACAACAAATAGACAGACACAAGCAATCTTAATAAATAGGGGTTTAATGAACATATATCAAGTATTCAAAAGAGGAATAAATCAAAGTATAATAACAAAAATAATCGAAGCATGAGGTAATGAAACGTGAGGAAATTTACGCCTAAAGTCGATGCACCTCGCCAGAGGCGAACAATACAAGGGGAAAGATTTTTTAAAGAAGAAAAATCACTCTCTTTATTCCAGCACTTAGCTTTGTCCAGAGATGGTCTTTAGAACTTGACGATCAAACCACATCGTCCTGCACGGGAAACTGCACCCGAAATGGCGCCAAGCCACTCTCTGAGCGGGAAACTACGTAGGGTATTCGTGTGACGGTATTCAATGCCAAGGCTCAGAAACTACCGTGCAGCTACTTTTCACGAGCGAATATGCTGACTATTCTTCTCTTGCACCAGGTCCGTTCACTACGATCACCCACTTCCTCCTCGACCATACAAGACGATTTCTGAGGCCCCGTGATAAAGTCATGAGCACGCTCTTCTTCCCTCCTCAGAAATGTACACGCTTCACGACTCAGCCGAACAGTCCAATGGCTAGCGTTTTGCTCCAGCGCGCGAACAAATTTGCCTCAGCAAGAACACGAGAATCGTGCAGCTTCTTCACCGTGTCGAGGGAAGCCAGCAAGCTAAATCCTTTTGCCTCCAATCGTGTATCTCACACAACTCTCCTCTCTCCCGAACCCTCTGACATCACGCCATCCATCATCCACCCGAGGGGCGTGGTTTGCTAGTTGTCATTCCTGGAGGTGAGGTTTTTGCCTGCTTGGAACGTTCGGCTCGGTTGTTTAAAGGATGTGATTCCTTTTTATCGCCCGCCTTGTAAATGCAAAAACATAGGAAAAAGGTCACAGGAGGCAATCACATACTGGGAGAAATCATCCTAAAACCCTACCTAATTTACACAGCACCCCCCCCTGCGATGACATGTAACATCTTAAGCTGACAGTTTTCCTACTTAAATTGCATCGAGATGTCTCCTGCTCGTCCACAGACCATGCTACTCTCTACAATCCTTCCTTTACTATGAAGTTCCTCCATCTACCCACAAACATAACAATATATTAATCAATGATACTAAGTTTAAAAAAAAGATATGTTGTAGTTATATGGAACTCACAAGACCACAGTATATTTGAACAAAGACTCTATTCCACTCATTTTGGTTTGTCAAGCAAACATTGTAACGCGTAAAACAAAGAAACTCGCATGCCGCGGGCAATGCACTCTGCAAACGTAATGAGTTCTGACTTTCTTTTTTGTCAAAGACCTAATAAGCATGTTTTATGCTGTTAGCATTTTAAACCTTTATCTCAACTCTGTCAGTGCCTTTACCCATGATGCTTTCTGGCGAACCATTCCTTGTATGGTGACAAAGTGACTAGCCAATGCTTTACAACAGATTTCATGCCTCCGTATTATTTAAAAGCATGTGAAAGCATATAAAGGAAATTATTACGTAATTTTGTGACAGAGAGCGCTTATCCCCAAATGAAAAAAAACTTGTTTCAAAATGATCAATCCAGAAACACCAATGCTTTGCAATAGTCATTGTGATTCACAGAACTTTCTATCACCTTGTACGTCCATAAATTGTTGGTGTAGCGTATTAATCACATTTCACAAGATGGGATTAATTATTTACTTATACACCACCCACAATCGTAACCTTAAAATAAAAAAAGTTCACATTTTTGTGTCAGTAGTGTCACTTGAGAATACTTCTGAAGCCTAAGAGATCTTCAGAAGTGTCACATTCACAATCGCCATGTACTCCCTATAGTTTTTTTTCGTACAGTGGAAAACAACCGAAGCGACTGTTAAAAGGATGATCAAATATTGAAATATTGGAGCCGATGGACGTCATGGGCCTTGTGAAGAGGACAGAACGTGTAGGCCTCAGGCTTCAGGCCTGAGACTTCTAAGACATCTGGTGTCTGCCTATGGGCCAGTGCAATTGGAATTATCCGAGCAATATAACCACAATGTATTTTATATGCACATCAGCAATTCACTTGTTTTTTGCATCATGTATGTAACCTGTTATTTTTTACTAGCAACGGGGAGGGGGGGGGGGAGAGCAAGAGCGGGGCAGGGGAGAGAGAGAGGGAAGATGGAGGGGAAAGAGAAGGAGAGTGGGGAGCGAGGAGTGGTGGGGAGCGAGGAGTGGTGGGAGCGAGGACGGGTGGGGAGCGAAGAGGGTGGGGGAGTGAAGAGGTGAGGGAGCGAAGAGGGGTGAGGCAGCGAGGAGGGGTGGGGGAGTGAAGAGGGAGGAGAGCGAGAAGGAGGGAGAGCGAGGAGGGTGGGGAAAGGGAAGGCAGCGAGAGGTGAGAGAGAGAGTAAGGCAAGGCAGACGTGTGGTGGAGCTTCTGTGTAGAATAAAATGCTTCTGCGTAGAATAACAGTGAAGATGGAAACAAAATAATGTCTGAAATCCATTTTGACCGGTCATACTATAACTTCAGCGCAGAGACAAACACCGCCCAGACAAGTCTGGATATAAACTCCCTCCAGACATAAAACACTGCCGGACGCGTCGCGAGATGAGCTGTCGAGAGACTAACACCGCTCGGACACGTCAGGAGACAAACTCCCATCTGGAGACAAACAACCACCGAACACATAATACATCCGGAGACGAGCACCGTCTGGCCATAGCTCCGTTTTTCACCGTGCCCGCAACAGTTACATAAATTAAATGAATTGTTTCAAATAATGACTTTATCACAAAAAGAGTTGCTGTTTAATGTACAATAACCCTGGAGACATCGTAAAGTTTAATCGCCCATGAAATAAACATTGCAGATAATTTGCCACGTTGCTTGCTTGTCTGTGCATATGTCATGTGGTACATTGTTTGGGGTGCGCGCAAGCATTATAACTTTATCTTAAAACATACATTTTTCACTAGATTTGCTTTTAATCTGGAGAGCACCTCACGAACCCTCCGAAAATATAGACACAGATCTGGCGGTCCCTCAGGGGACAGGGCATGAGGTCAAGCAGTGAATGCATTAAATCATATAGCTCAATGAAGGTGGTTCATTTTGGCACATTCCTAAATCTCTTATTCACTCAATATAATTTTCCAAACAGTAGAAAAGATAAGTTTAATACTTTGGAAATTTCACATTTTCTTATGTATGTATGGAAAAGTAGGGACCATAGCCTTGCTTGCTGAAAGTAAATAAGTATATAGGCTTATTTATAAGACTCATTATTTCTTTAAATTATCAGATTTCACTCAATATTTTGACACTGATTTAGTCTGGAAGATATCCAATCCTCAAAGCCGAAGTCACATTTTGATGATGCACTTTAATTCGTCCATGAGAGTAAATCGTGGAAAATCGTATCATCTAATGCTTGGTTTTTCAAACCCGGGGGCGCGACCCCAAGTGGGGTCGCGAGCAAATTTCGTGGGGTCGCGGGTGTCTGCTTGCAGCGGAAAAAAATTTCTATTTTGATCGGTGTTCGCTTTTACGGGATGTAATATAAACGGTTCGTTCAAAGTATGGGAACCGGCGCAACATGACGCTTGGAATGGGATCCAGCCGATGCGTGGGCTCGCTGAAGGCGCGTTCATTTTGACGGGAAATTAGTGGTTTGATCCACGGCCTCTCAGACTCAGACTCTGTCATTAACATCTATTCACGTCTCCACGTACGACTCGAGACCTTATTTGTGATGGCAGCACCGGCCACCAGCAAATCTCGAGAACGTTCTTACCAGGATAAATTTCTGGACCTTGGATTTTACTACGTGGTGGATAAAAGTGGGGCACAGAGGCCTCAGTGTGTGATTTGTTTCGAAGTGCTTTCTACGGAGTCTATGAAACAAAATAAGTTGCAGAGGCATTTGACTACAAAACATGCGCCTTATCAGGATAAGGAGAGAGCGTTCTTTGAGAGGAAACTTCTTGCACTCAAGAATACGCGTCTTGACAGAGAGGGTACATGCCATCAGACCAATTCTCGGGCATTAGAGGCCTCGTATCGAGTGTCGCTCCATGTTGCCAAGACTAAAAAGCCTCACTCCATTGCGGAAGAACTCGTGCTGCCATGTGCAAAGGACATGGTATCTCTGATGGTTGGGGAGGAAGCGGCGAAGAAACTGGCAGTTATACCCCTCTCTGACAACACCATCCAACGCAGAATTGAAGATATGAGTCTGGACGTAACGGCTCAGGTCGTACAGAAGATCAAGGAATCGCCGTGGCACGCCATACAGTTGGACGAGTCCACTGATATCGCATCGTACGCGCAACTCATCGTCTGGTCCGCTCATCAAGGCTGATAACTTTGTCGATGAGCCTCTGCTCATCAAACCATTGGAGGCCACCACCAAAGGCGAGGACATTTTTGGGAAAGCAGCGCAGTTTTATCGTGACCATGATCTGGACTTCGGAAAGTTGCTCGGTTCTACAACAGATGGCGTGCCAGCAATGTTAGGAGTGCGTTCTGGATTCAAGGCTAAATTGCTTGAGGTGCTCCTCAGACCTCCATGGTACACTGCATGATTCACCGAGAAGCGCTCGCCTCTCGTACTTTGCCAGAAACCTTGCAGAGCGTGCTCTCAGAAGTCGTAAAAATGGTGAATCACATCAAATCGAGCGCCCTCAACACTAGGTTATTCAGGCTATTCTGCCAGGAGATGGACGCCGACCATAAGAATTTACTATTCTACACTCAAGTCAGATGGTTATCTCGAGGAAACCTTCTTCTGCGCGTTTACGAGCTCAAAGATGAACTGAAGGAGTTCCTACGCACACAAGGGAAAACGGCATGGGTAGCGTTGCTTGAGTCGGACTCTTGGCTGTCAGAACTGTGCTATCTCATTGACATCTTTGAACGTCTCAATGTCCTCAACCCCCCCTCCAAGGCAAAGACGCCAACCTCATATTTTTCACGACAAAATGAGCGGATTTCTGGTGACTCTAAAATTACTGGCAGACAAAGCAGCTGTTAAGCGCTTCAGCCTTTTCCTCCGTCTGGTGGAGCATCTAACGACCTGCCAGTACGATGATACTGAGCTCGACAGTCTTTCTGGGGAGATAGCACGTCGCCTTCAGTCGCCCATTGAACAGTTCGAGCACTATTTCCCTGAGCTGGATGTGCAGTCCTTTTCTGTGGTTCGAGACTCTTTCACGGCTCCACTGGACTCGATTGCTGATGAAGATGATACAGCACAGGAAGAGCTTGTACAGCTCAGCAGGATTCAGGAGCACAGGCTTTGCGCGGACGAATTCTTGTCGACATTCTGGTGCAAAATGCTGCCGTCGTACCCGACCCTGTCACGGCGCGCCATTAAGGTTCTCATGCCATATCCTTCATCATACTTTTGTGAGCAGTCGTTCTCCACCATGGTGGTGATTAAAACAAAGACAGAAATTGCCTAGAAATGGAGCATGATATGATCCTGGCATTGTCATCTACTTCTCCATGAATAGAGAAGTTGGTTTCTGAAAAACAGGCTCATCCTTCTCACTGATATCTCTAAATGTCATTTGGACTAAACTTCTGAAACATTCAACTGTACTATTTGGATACTGTCGGCTATTCTCCGTTTACTCGTCTATGAAAACATGACGATGGTGAATAAAGTAAACAGTAAATGTTCTTGTGTCATATGAAATCTTATCTTGTATATTTGAAATTGGGTTTTCAATCTTTTGGGTCGCGCGATGTAGAGAGGTTCTGAAATTGGGTCGCCACTAAAAAAAGTTTGAAAACCATTGATCTAATGCATGAAATTGCTCCAAGGTCCTAATTTGAAAACTATACTTACAAAAGCGAAGTATACAGCAATTCATAGCTATGATGAACAGGCATTCAATAATATGAGTGAGGAAAGTGGAAAAAATAAACTTTATCATTAAGAAATTGCTGCAACCTGTTCCAAGTCAAGGCATGGTTGAGCAGCCAAAAAACATGGTGGCTTCAGACCCCAGCCAGGTGACCTAGGATATTCCTCGAGACCCAATTAGACCAAGAGCGCCGGGGTACTTGGTTAGCTGGAAAGAACCAATTTTATTGCCTACCACAGTGTCCCATGTCCATTCCTGGGTACAGAACTGAACAACTGGCATGCCCCATTGGTGGGTATGGCCAGGGGGCATTACTAACTTACCCCAAAGTTGATCTGGATTAGCTTTGTATGTTAACCCATAAAATATCACTTATATCGCCCAAATGTCATCCCTAGTGCAAAACTTGGATAATGCCAGTCATTTTCTATGGTGGGGTACCCCTCCAGTCATCAATATATGACACTTCAAAGTTGATCTAGATCAGCTCATGAGGTAACCTCTTGGAATCTTTAGAAAAGTTCAGTAGGACCCATGTGTTATAAATGCCCATTGCCAGTGGTTTCCATTGGTGGGTTACCCCTGCCAGTTGCCCTGAAAGTTGCCCCTCCCTGGATTGACCTAGATCAGCTCATGAGGTAACCTCTTGGAATCTATTACAAAATGTTCAGTAGGAACCCATGTATTATGAATGCTCATTACCAGTGGTTTCCATTGGTGGGTTACCCCTGCCAGTTGCCCCTCCCTGGATTGACCTAGATCGGCTCATAAGGTAACCTCTTGGAATCTATTACAAAATGTTCAGTGAGGTAACCTAAATGTTCAGTAGGACCCCATGTATCATGAATGCTCATTGCCAGTGGTTTCCTAAGTTGACTCTCCCTGGATTGACGTAGATCAGCTCGATGAAATAATCTCTTGGAATATAACAAAATTAGGCGACCTGATTTACCAGACACTAGTAATCGAAAGGCAGGAGAATATATTTTCTTTGGGGTCTTTCAGGACCATGGACTTCAGACCCATCTGCCAGTGGACACCCTATTAAAAGAGGTGAAAGTAAGCATTTTTCATTAGAGATAAATTTATGGGATATATTTCCACAAGCAAACTTCAAACATCAAACAATTTAAAGTCTTAAACAACCGTAAATACAAAAATGTCGGATAAGAAAATAATCTAATGATCGAGTAAGTATAAGAGTACTGGTACAAATATGTAGCTTAAAATTATAGTTTCTGGATTATCATAGTGATTACCCAATGCTATCAGATTTCAGAGCTTTCTACAGTAGGTGTCCGTTCTGGCAATTTGGTCACGTTGGCAACACCCAGAATTCATGTGACACTGATTCCAGATGTTAATTGTTCATTACTGGAATTCTTTTTATACTGGGGTTGATACCTTTAAAACCAAGATAAGTAATTTTGAATATGCTTTTCAGTCCTGAACACTTGTTAACCGTCTGAATTCGGAGCCACGGACGACATAATATTTACATCGATTTGTTCTACCCAGTACTGTATTACGTAAATTAAAAATTCAAGCCAAGATGATCCTCTTAAACTGGGTCGATCTTGCATGCCAATGTGCTCCATGGCAACATACAAAAAACATTTTAGAGTTATTGTAGTAATCATATGAAATATCAAGATTTCATCTTGGAAGAAAAGCGTCCACTTTTCGATATTAACTAACTCCTCTTTATATATATATATATATATATATATATATATATATATATATATATATTATATATATCAAGTACAGATGAGACCAGTAGTGAACACTGTCCTTCTATTATTTCCTTCTGGATATAGGAGCAGATAGAAACAAATGCATTCTTGTGGTGTTGATGCGATGAATGTGATGTCCCTCTCCTGAACCCTCTACCGTTACATGGTTTTCAGTCTCCTTGAGGAACACAGCTCAGCAAGTTTTATGATATTCGGCCTCCTTAGCAATCAGGTCTACATTATTCCAAACAAGAGTCTTGATTCGTTCATTTGTAGAGAGCCTTACCCCTCTGAAATTGACTGACATCCAGCCCATGTCGCTATCTAAACCTGGGTTCTTCCTTACCCCCTCGTTTCTTCCGAGCTTTGCCCAAAATACACAAGACCCCTTCAATAGTCCTTGCTGATCAAACTTTGGGATTTTACTCTCCCGTCTAGTCTCAATACATGGATTCTTGCTAACAGTAGACGCATCAGATGAGGGTGGACTTTCCAATGACGCTTGACTGCAGAATATGTGTTACGACAAATGGATGATAGTGTAGTGTTGATTCTTCAATGTTTCTCCTGCCAACCCTACGGGTTACATCAGCATATTTATCCGATACCAAATTTTGACGCAAGGCAGACGTTTTCTTCATTGTTGCCCAAGTTTTATCATGAACAATTTCAGTCTGCGGTCATCTTCGTTTGATCTCAGATAAGACAGATAAAGCAGCGTGAAGTCCCACATAATCAATAACCTACAATGAGACAAGGAGCGATAGTTGGACAGAGTTTATGGAAATTATAGACTGGTATGATGGCCGTATCATTCAGTCCCATACATATCGGTGTCAAAACGTCGATCGTGATTGCAAAATACAGCCGTAGAGAACTGTTACTGAGTTAATGTGCCAATCAGTTGCGACAAAGTCTATTCTCGAAATCAAATGGTAGGGTGTCATGCCTTCTTATAGGATGACAGAACGTGTGGACCACATTTCATATTTAAAACTCACTTCTCAATCATAGGCCCCTAATACAAGATTTGGCATTCATAGTTCTTGCAAGTGAACTCTTTCAACATGCCTATATAGGGTGGTCTAATAAAATGTTACAATTCTAAATTGTTGTCATTTCCAGGAAAATTAATATTTTACTCTTTAGTTCAGGTGAATGATGGTTAAGCATCAATTTTTATCTACCAGCGTCAGTTATATTCAGAGCTGGAGTGTGACAGACCCCATTCCAAACCAGATTATATGAGGATCTTCCATGAACTTGAGGAAGAATTGCTCCTAGTAGAATCACATTTAGATGTCTCTCGGGCAGAATTAAAGGGAAGGGTGTAATAATACTGAATAGTTTTCAAAAATGGTGCTGTAACTGAAGAAAAAAATGCATCAAACAAAAATGTCATGCCTCTGTGACAGGTTTCTGAAAAAAAGAATCAGTAAAGCCTTCACCTGGAATAAATTAAAATTATGTTGATTTAGAAAAGGTACATTTTATTGGACCACCCTGTAATTGAAAGAAAGCCTTATTTCCTACCTGCTGAACACCTGTGTTTGATGGTTGACCATTGGGAGCAGTGGTATCTGTGTTCACTTCACCATCCTCCTGATTTGCACCAATATTTCCTGCATCATCCTGCGTGACATCATCAGCTGCAAACCCGACAACTTCCCGTATCTGAGAATCTGTTAGCGTAAGTCCTATGTTCACTTCATCAGTACGATCGACACCTCCTCCTCCCGTATCCTCCAGACTGCGATAGTCTGCATCCTCTGAATCTTCAGTATCCACATGTCCTCGATCCTCCTGTATCCCTGAACGATTCTTATCCATGAGAACACCACAATTACCCTGAAAAGTTATAAAAAAAGTTGTGGTAATACAGATTTCTTATGGAAAGATAGTGAGATATCTAGTGATATATATAGATATGGTTCAAAATTTACATTTGAATTGACATAATCCTCAGAGAAAGATATTGTTACTAGTCCATTTCAGTGAGCTACTTACAGACTGTCTACATGCAGTAATATTTAACTTAAATTATAGGCCTGCCTCATCAAAAAATCGATTCAATACTACATTTATAATTTGAGATGCTTCAGCATTGTCACTGTCAGTGGGGATGTCAACAACCATTTTGGATTGTCTGAAATTGAATGAAACCATTATTTATTAGTTTACCCAGTATCTAAGGCTATCATAGCTAGAGATGATGGAGTTTAACACACTGGCCTAATACTAGTGTTTGAGTGGGGAATTCAACCGTGTTGAACCTCAAAATCAGTGGAATTTGGTAGGTAGGCCCCGATCTAATAGTGCCATCCGATATTAAACTAGGCCCTCTGTCACTGGTGCAGCTCCAACTGGTGTTGTAGGATACTGGCACATGTTTAAGATTGCACTCCATCTCATTACACATGTTCAAGTGGGTAGGCCATATATGAAAATAATCATGACACCTTGAAGTGTCATATATTGATGACTGGAGGGGGTA
>CM068956.1:90539864-90555529 GCA_035128595.1 Eptatretus atami | reverse complement strand
GCAAACATTTCACAGATATGCATGGTCCGATTCTGTTCAAACTTTGCACAAGTACAGGACATGATGGCATACACATGCCCCTCGCTTTATTTTCTGATTTGATCAAAGATGGCTGACTGGTGGACATTTTAGTTGTACATAAATATGGGCTAGCCCTTTAACTCCACACAGCAAAATTTGAACAACAACTGGGGCTCACATTTTAAGTCTTTTTACTTGTTTCAATTGTGATGTGTTTATTTTTGGCTGTCGCTGACCTTCTTCAATATTTTCTGGAAGCCCAGGAACCTAACCCCCTTATTACCATACAAAATTGGTTTTAACTATCGCGTTTTTAACTATTGCGGCATTTTTCAGGAACATAATTCACACTGTATTTAAGGGTTCACTGTACTTGGATATGTTAAATAAGTTGGTGTATAAGACACCATCAACGGCACTAAACTTCTGTATTTTTTTTTAATACATCCTTTGAAATCATGATTTTCTTTCAATTGAATGGTATACTTAAATGCTATGTGGGGTAAGGTGTTCTACGAACTCTCCAGTTCTCAAAGCAACTCTTTCGGTATTTTGCAGTTCCACATCTGACTGAAGTCATAGCAAGAGGCTGTAAACATGAAATTGAGCTGTTTAGTCTAACTATTGTGTTTGTCAAGTCTTTGAGACCACTTCAGGAGACTACTTACATACTTTTGACACGAGGGCTTTTGCTTCATCAATCGTTGTCTTGATGACCTCCTGCATTTTTTTATTTGGGGCTGTGAAACAAAGAAAGAGAGCGTGAAGTAATGAGTGAAACATTGTGACTATCGTCAATGTCCCAAGTTCCACACAAAGTAACATTTCTGCTTTAACGGTGAAGGGTATAGTCCGTGGGCCTATGTAACATTTTCTGGATTTGTCATTTTTTGGGGTAGATCGTGGCACCATGTCTAAACACATCTAGAAACTTCACTGGTTTAGAAAAAAAAGGGTGAGTTTTTCCATTAACATTTAGGGCCTCCATTTTGAATTTCAAAATGGCCACCGCCGAAAATCTTCTTTTAAAAATAATATTGCAAATTAACCATAACTATTCATTCAAATGTCATACAATATTTATTTATTTTATCTAAACTCATATAAAGGGGACAAAGATTCATTAGAAGCAAACTAAGAGCACTAGAAATACTCTAATAATTGGGAAAAATTCAAGATGGCCGCCTGATTTCGGGGTTTTCTATGTAAAATGCTATTACTTTTGAACCAATAGACATAAGAAGATGTTTTTGGTGTCTAATCATATGTTTTAGCACAGGAGGATTCCAATAATAACAACATATTTATGATTGGAACACCTCTTGCCAATCCTCCAAAACATTTAACAGAAAATAATATAGAGCATGTAATTCAATATAAATTTATTTGGGCGTTATACAATTAGAAGATGGATAATTTTTTTCAAAGGTAGAAAATGCTACATGTATGAATCAGGAGTGTCAATGTTACTGATTAAATATTTATAATTGTCATTGCTTCAATCATCTTCTAGATCTTCCCAATCCTTGGTGGTGTTATGTTCGTACAGCTGTCGCCTTCCCACCACATTTGCAAAGTTCGGTACAGACCACACTGTTTCCTCTGCATGAGCACTTCTTGAACACTTGATTTCTCACAGTTACACCTGACGAGCTGCAGCACTGAGACTGGAGCTGGTGCAACCTGAGAAAGAACAATCAGTAGCTTTTTGTCTTGGTTTCGCCACCCCAAGGTCAAAGGGTCAACAAAAGTTGGGTTCAATACCATATCCTGGCCAGATATACACTGGACATGGGCACGGCATATATGTTCAATCCATGCTCCTGAGTCGGTGGCAGTTTGTCAACTCCTGTTCATCTGTCAGTTGCTTGAACAAAACCATCTCAGCATCTTTGCTTGCCCAAAGTGGACTCCAACTGGAGAGAAAAGTGAGCAAAGAAACTCTTCACAATGAAGAACTTCTTCAGATGCTCATCCCCTTCGCCAAGGTCAGCTAGTGCTCTCAGAATGGTGGGCTTGCCTTCAGGAAAGTTGTAAAGCACCCTCTTTTCCCTTCCCTTGGATATGTCCTGTCGTATCACAGCCTGCCCGGAAATCAGCTATATTTGATTTGGTGTCAAAGACATTTGCCTTTTGTTTTGCATGCTTACACTATGGAATGTGAAAGAGTGCGACATGTGTTGCTGAGCTCTTTGGCACGTGTGTCTGTTGTTGCATCTTGAGTTCCTTGTAATGTCCACCTCATCATAGCAACTAGTTACTGCAGGTACACACTGTTCTTCACATTTGTCAATGAGCATTAAAGGTCCATGGGTTAGATTCGTGGGCTTGCAAGATAAATTGCCTGATAAGTTTTGAGCAATAAAGATGGTCTTCATGTCTCGTCTGATAGCTAAAACATCACGTTCTCTACAACAGTATCTATTGCTGACCGAACAGTTTCCTTAGAATGAATGACTGCAGGTTTTCTTCCTTTTGCTTCAGTAATTGTGAAGTTTGATATTTGTTGTTCTATTTGGTGAGTAGCACTGCACGTGTAATCTGTGGGTTTGGAATGCCATGATTGTGCATAATTTGGTTGTATCCTGTTGCTACTTCACTCAAAGTAAGGATGCTTCCTTGATCATAGATTCCTGCAATTCAGCACTGAACTCGATCTCTGCAGAAATAAATTCCACTGTATTTTCTGCCTGATGTCTCTTGTTGCTGACTCTTCTTTGGCTTTATGTACTTGCGCCAGTTAATGGTATGGCAATTTTTGTGATATTTAATATCCCTTGAAGAAAAGTCGCCATCAGTTATGATGTTTGCCAGGTTTACTTTCCATTGTTCATTCCCGCTAACATCAACTATGTTTGGATTGACACTCCAATATGACACTTCGACAAGTAATAAGGCGTTGTCTTACCACCACAAATCTTCTCGTTTTGACAGAAGAAACAGTGTTCCTTTTGGAATGGAGGTAACGAGATCTTGTTAGTGTGCTGGTAGATGCAGGAGTTGCTTGCTTTGGGGTGTAGATGTTTGTGATGCGGGAGGCCGACCACGACTTTGCTGTATGACAATACACTTGATTCTTGAGATAAAACTGCTTTGTCATATCTAGCTTTGTCTCTCTCATGTGTTGCTTGTGTGTTGCTTTACCATGACATGATTTGTGCCACACTGCATGTTGGTTGTTCAGTTCTTTTCCAGATATGCCACTCAGTTGTTGATGCAAACGAACATACTCAGGGTTTTGATATTGAGCCCTCTTGCTTATACAGTCCAACAATGATTGGTATGATTCCAGTTCTGGTAGTCGCAGATGCTCCAGTTGATGAACACCTTTAATGTCAGTGAACTTGTCTCCTTGACACAACAAGCAGATTCGAAAGTAAATGGAAGGTTCAGTTGCACGCTTCTTACATGATGGTTCTCCACAGACGCCATGGTTAATCTGGAATCATAACCATAAGTGAAATTAACAAGTTGCCATAAATTTCAATGCCTTAAGTATTTATAGGATGGGATGTCCACTGTGCATTTTTGGTCTTCTGAAATAAAGCAGTAAGTCATTTGGTTCACAGTGGATATGCATCATATTGCAAGCAGAAATATTCGTCAGATACCAGTAATAAGTGTCACATTCATACCAATATTTTGACATTAACATCAAACCTGTTGATACCATGCAATCAGAGTTCAGATGAACAGTTGTCTCACTACAATGCATTTGGTACCCAAACTCTATTTGCACACACTTTGAATTATATGTTCAAATAAAGTTAAATACCGAAAAATCATACATATAGGGTAAAAACGGCAGCATTTTGAAATTCAAAATGGAGGCCCTAAAAGCTATTAGAAAAACTGGCACCCTTTTTTTCTGAATCAGTGAAGTTTATAGATTGTTTAAACAGGGTGCCAAGAATCTACCCAAAATTTTGCTTTTTTTACATAAGCCCACAGATCAGTACCCACTGAATGAACAATTTTGTATTGTGTGGACATGTCACAATCAGAAAGTTAATGTCATAATAATAAAAGTGGTTGCAAAGAAAAGAAAGCCTTTGATTCCAACCTTGCCCATTTCTACGGCCAATTTCATCCTTGCAGTAGACAGCTCCTCCTGAAGGCACGCAGCGCAACCCCCACTCATCCCGCAGGCCTAATTCTTGCACTTGCTCCTCTGTCAGACCCTGCATCTCAGGAGGCAGTGACACGCCATGTTCTGCCAGCTCTGATAATTCTAATGGAAAAGATGGGAAGATAAGGGGGAAGACCAGGATGACTGACAGCCTGTCACCAATGTTTTCAATGAACAATTATTAGCTCACCTGAACTTTAGTCCGGTGAGCTTATACGATCGAGCAGTGTCTATAGGTGAGTCATTCAGTCAGTCAGTCAGTTAGTCTGTGAACACTTCAGTCATTATCGCTTGAACAAAACACACGGTTTTGATGAAACTTGGCCACAAGCTTCATATCTGATGCCTAACAAAGGTGTATTGACCGCATCAAAATCTAAGCTCATTATGGGGGACTACGGGGGGGGGGGTCAACCTTCATCCCCCCCCCCCAAATAGGCATTTGCACTCTTCTCTGAACCACACACACAATTCCGATGAAACTTGACCACAACCTTAATCACCCGTGATGTACCAAAGTTTGTTCACGGCATTAAAAAACAAAATAATCATGGTGTTTGTGGTTGTGCAGGGAGTTTGAGTGACTGTTGCTCCTGATCCAGGTGAGCTTCAGCACGTGCGGTCCTATTTTTTCTTTTGGGAGCAAAAAGCAGTAAAATCTCAATCTTAACCACAATTATTTCACTGCTATTAAGAGGATTTCATGTAATAAGCTGGAATCTAACTATTTACCAGCTCAGCACAAGATAAATAAGCTGAAGTTAGTTTGATTTAAGTAGACCATCAAGGGTATATTGTCTTTATATAGTCTTCAATGTCTGGCATTCCCACTAGCACATGTCTCATGATACTTGTATCCCAGGTTTACCTCTCATATCGTGTTAATTTGTCCATAGTCTTTTAAGATAATTTATATAAAAGTACGTTGATGTCTCCTCATGTCCTTGTCCTGCATTTTATATAAGCACTAGCACCCCTCTGAGCCTTATACACTGCACAATTTTTCTTTTGAAACAATTCACATACCACAGCAAAGACGATGAACCTTAAGACGGGCATTGTAGATTTGTGAGACCTTCTGTGTGATCTCCGTTATTGGGGTGTTCAGTCCAACCTCAAGCAGAAACTGGCTCTCATCACCGCGCTTCACATGCAGTAGAACCACTGAGAAGACCATGCCACTGGATCATTAATTGGTCAGGTTACAACTCAAATTGGATGTTGATGCACACAGTGAATGTTCAGGCCAAGGAAGTTTTAGCAAATATTTGGATTTTCTCACATTTCTAAAGACTCATACAATATAAGAACAATGACCCATTTGAAACATGTAAAACCAGAATGACACTTTTCGATATTGCCAGATATGCCTCTGCTCACATTATTTCATCATTCTACATACTTGTGCCAAGTTTGATTTAAATCCCTGAACTCAGATTCAAAAAATAAAGAATTCTGGCTGCCAGACAATGTGTCCGATCAGGTTGAAATTTAAAACATATCTTCCCCACCACGACTAGATCATAATTGTGAAGTTTGACTTTGATCGATGAAGAGGTTCAAGAGAAGATTTTGTAATTTTTTTTCGTTCAATCCAATACAGCTGCCAGACCATGTGACCTATTAATAATTATTCGTGAACACCCTGGTATCACCAAGGCTTAGGGAACATGTGTGTGAAGTTTCCCTTCCATCTCTTAAGCCGTTCTGGAGAGGAAGATTTTTAAAGGTTTATTCTTCAAAAAAAATCAAAGCTGCCAAACCATGTGGCCTATGGTGTCATAGGTGGAGAACTTTTTGTTCCTCTTGGATAGGTGATCATACCTGTAAAGTTTTGCCTCGATCTGTTCAGCCATTTCAGAGAAAGGTTTTTGAAGACTTTTATGTTAAAAAAAAAAATTATATATATATGGCTATCGAACCACGTGAATGATGACATGATGACGTCATCAATCCCTCCCCCCCCCCCCCACCCATACAATTTTTTGCCCTAGATGACCCTCAAAATTTTCATACTGATTGGATAAAGGATTTGACGTATTGAATTATGACATCATTACAAGCCATATGACATCATCAAAAAAAATCACACTTGTTTCCCATGAGGAGTACTTGACATGTGCCAAGTTTCAATTTTTTCCATGGAGAGGTTTCGGAGATACAGAGGTCCAAAGTTTTTCCTTTTTTCCAACATGGCTGCCACACCATGTGACCTATGATGTCATAATTATCATTAAACCATTCTGCATGTGTAGTTGTACCAATGGTGAAAATTTTGTATCAATCGGATAAGCGGTTGCAGAGAAAACAGACAAAATTAGCATGGACAGATGGACAACCCGAAACCATAAAGGAGGTGATTCAAAAAAGAAACACAACAACGCATTCGGTGGAGCGCATACCTCGGCCCCGTAATGCCTGATCCACGAGAACATATCTGGCCCAATACATTGAGATATCGTGCTATATATCGTTTTTGAACCCTATCTCTCAATTGTGAAGAATCACTTAAAAAATTATAGTAGTCGAGCCGGATTCGGATCTTCACCAAAATCGAATCAATTTGTCGTGGTCACACAACCAACATATCCATCGAGTTTCATCTGAATCCTTCCAACAACTTTTAAAGATACATGCTATATATAGTTTAGCCCTATCAACGATGAAGAATCACTGAAAAAATTATCAGATCTGGATTTGGATAGTCACCAAAATCGAATCAATTCGTCGTGGTCACACACCCAACCTGTCCACCAAGTTTCATCCGAATCCGTCCACAACTTTTTGAGATGTCCTGTACACAGACAAACAGACAGAAAGGGGTGAAAACATAACCTCCATCCATCTTCAGTGGCGCAGGTAATGACAACTAACTCAGGCTTAACGGCAGATTCAAACTGAGCAACCGCAATAAATGCAGCAATGTTCTCCAGTCTTGTTTTCCTCTTCTTGTTCTCCAGTCTTGTTCTCCAGTCAAGACTCCAGTCTTGTTCTCACCTCTTTCCTGAATCTGCCCAGCAGAGTTATCCAACAGCTCAGCTGTAACATTTTGAATTGTCTGATGAATTGTCCTTTCAGGTCTCATCGACATAGCAAGCACTCATGAGGGTCAGCAATATTATTGTTGTCGTTCCAGGGATCATCATCATCTCACACCCACCCACTTCAACAACTCCCTTTTCATTTCCCTCAAAACCATATCAGTGGTTTCTGTTTGCAAGCAGCCCCTTCAGGTTTGAACACAGCCTGGTGTTGGCTCAGTGGTTAGGGTGGTGGCTTGGGATCCTAGGGTCCTGAGTTCAAGCCCCGTCGGCCGCTGAATAAATACACCAGGGGGTTGACTCAGCCTGTCATCATTCCGAGGTTGGCGAAATGAGTACCAGTTCCAGTGTGTGTACTGGTAGAGGGGCACTGCATCAGCGACACAGTCACGCTTCAAGAAATGATAGCTACCCCGGCAGCTAAGCTGCCATACGACCACCACCAGGTTTGAACATATCTTCATGGCTTTCCTCCCAGAAGTGGTCGACTCCAACATGAACGGTGGAACACTGCATTGCCTTAGAACCATATTTATTCTTTGGCCTTCTGTTGGTGTCATGGGAACGATTCACTACCTTAAGGCATGGGGATACTGATCATGTATGTGGTCCTGCTTGTCCTGCTGGTGCCCATGCGGCATCGGCCACGGTGCCCACATCTGCTGTGTCATCTGGGGCAGAGAGTGCTCCATTTAACACATTTTTACTCTGTTTGTCGTCACGAATATGAAAAATACTTCACGGATTGCTTTGCTTTGTTTCCCAGCATACCATGCCTATATGCCTGGAGTTGGCTTAATGGTAAGGATCCTGAGTTCAAATCCCACTCGGCTGTTGAATTAATACCAGGTGGGGTTGACTCTGCCTGTCATGAGAAGTTCCTTGATCTATAGAGTTCCTTGTCAATGTCCAGTTCACTGGAACTCGATCTCTGCAGAATAAATTCACACTGTATTTTCTGCCTGATGTTCTCATGTGTCGACGTCTTCTCTTGTGGTGTATCATGGTAACCTATGCGCCAGTTAAGTGGATAGGCGATGTTCACGTTTTGTGATAATTAAATCATCAACTTGCAAAGCAAAGCTCGCCAACTTAGTTATGATGTTGCCAGGTTTATTTCATTGTTCATTCCCGCTAAACATCAACTATGTTTTGGATTGACACTACGTGTTCAAATATTAGGCAATAATTTTCGACAACGCTAACTAGAGGCTTGTCTTACCCCCGTACATACAGAAATCTTCTTCGTATTTGACAAGAAGAAACAGTGATTCCTATTGGAATGGAGGGTAACGAGATCTTGTTAGTTAGGGTGCCTTGGGTAGATGCCAGGAGTTGCTTGCTTTGGGGTGTTAGATGTTTGTGATGCGGGAAGGGCGACACCGACTTTGTCTGTTTTACAAGACAATACACTGATTCTTTGAGAAATAAACTGCTTTTGTCATATCTAGCTTGTCTTCTCTCAATGTGTTGTTTTGTGTGTGTTGCTTTACACCATGACATATGTTGTGCCACACTGCATGTTGGTTGTTCAGTTCTTTTTCCCAAGATATGCCACTCAGTTGTTGATGCAAACGAACATACTCAGGTTTGATATTGAGCCCTCTTGCTTTGTATATTAGTCAGGAACCATGATTCTGGGTATGATCCAGTTCATGTAGTGCGCAGATGCTCAGTTGATGCAACCTTTAATGTCAGTGAACTTGTCTCCTTGACACAAAAAGCAGATTCGAAAGTAAATGGAGGAGGTTCAGTTCTAACGTTCTTACATGATGGTTCTCCACAGGGACGCCATGGGTTAAGTCCTGGAATCAATTAACCATAAGTTACAAATTAACAGAGTTGCCATAAAATTTCAATGCCTTAGTATTTTAGGATGGGATGTCCCTGTGCATTTTTGGTCTTCTGAAATAAAGCAGTAAGTCATTTGGGTTCACAGTGGATATGCATCTATTGCAGCAGAAAATATTCGTCAGATACCAGTAATAAGTGTCACAATTCATACCAATATTTCCTTGACATTAACATCAAACCTGTTGATATCCATGCATCAGATTCAGATGAACAGTTTGTCTCACTAAATGCATTTGGTACCAACTCTATTTGCACACACTTTGAATTATATGTTCAAAAATAACGTTAAATACCGAAAAATCATACATATAGGGTAAAAACGGCAGCATTTTGTAAATTCAAATGGAGGCTAAAGCTAATAGAAACTGAACAGGACAACCTTTTTTTTCTGAAATCAGTGAAGTTTAATAGATGTGGTTTAAACAGGGTGCCAAGAATCTACCCAAAATGTTGCTTTTTTACATAGCCAGGACTAGTACCCACTGAATGACAATTTTTGTATTGTTGTCAGACATGTCACAATCAGAAAGTTAATGTCATAATAATAAAAGTGGTTGCAAGAGAAAGAAAGCCTTTGATTCAACCTTGCCCATTTCTACGGCCAATTTCATCCTTGCAGTAGACGCATCCTCCTGAAGGCAGCAGGCAACGCGCCCACACTACATCCTCCGCAGCCCTAATTCTTGCACTTGCTCCTCTGTCAACCCTGCATTCCAGGAGGCAGTGACACGCCATGTTCTGCCAGTCTTGATAATTCTAATGGAAAAGATGGGAAGATAAGGGGGAAGACCAGGAGATGACTGACAGCCTGTCACCAATGTTTTCAATGAACAATTATTAGCTCACCTGAACTTTAGTCCGTGAGCTTATACGATCGAGCAGTGTCTATAGGTGAGTCATTCAGTCAGTCAGTCAGTTAGTCTGTGAACACTTCAGTCATTTCGCTTGAACAAAACACACGGTTTTGATGAAACTTGGCCCACAAGCTTCATATTGATGTCCTAAAAACAGAGTGTGTATTGACCGCATCAAAATCTTAAGCTCATTATGGGGGACACGGGGGGGGGGGGTCAAACCTTCATCCCCCCCCCCCAAATAGGCATTTGCACTCTTCTCTGAAACCAACCACACAATTCCGATGAACTTGACACAACCTTAATCACCCGTGATGTACCAAAGTTGTTCACGGCATTAAAACAAAACAAAATAATCATGGTGTTTGGGGTTGTGCAGGGAGTTTGAGTGATGTTGCTCCTGATCCAGGTGAGCTTCAGCACGTGCGGTCTATTTTTTCTTTTGGAGCAAAAGCAGTAAATCTCAATCTTACCACAATTATTTCACTGCTATTAAGAGGATTTCATGTAATAAGCTGGATATCTAACTATTTACCAGCTCAGCCACAAGAAATAAGCTGAAGTTAGTTTGATTTAAGTAGACCATCAAGGGTAATATTGTCTTTATATAGTCTTCAATGTCTGGCATTCCCACTAGCACCATGTCTCATGATACTTGTATCCCAGGTTTACCTCTCATTCGTGTTAATTTGTCCATAGTCTTTTAAGATAATTTATATAAAAGTCGTTGATGTCTCCTCATGTCCTTGTCCTCACTTTATAATAAAAGCACTAGCACCTCTGAGCCTTTATACATGCACAATTTTTTTTGAAACAATTCACTACCACAGCAAAGACGATGAACCTTAAGACGGGCATTGTAGATTTGTGAGACCTTCTGTGTGATCTCCGTTATTGGGGTGTTCAGTCCAACCTCAAGCAGAAACTGGCTCTCATCACCGCGCTTCACATGCAGTAGAACCACTGAAAGACCATCGCACTGGATCATTAATTGGTCAGGTTACAACTCAAATTGGATGTTTGCACACAGTGAATGTTCAGGCCAAGGAAGATTTTAGCATATATTTGGATTTTCTCACATTTTAAAGACTCATACAATATAAGAACAATGACCCATTTGAAACATGTAAAATGAGAATGACACTTTTCGCGATATTGCCAGATATGCCTTGCTCACATTATTTCATCATTCTACATACTTGTGCCAAGTTTGATTTAAATCCCTGAACTCAGATTCAAAAAATAAATATTCTCTGGCTGCCAGACAATGTGTCCGATCAGGTTGAAATTTTAAAACATATCTTCCCCACCACGACTCGATCATAATTGTAAAGTTTGACTTGTGATCGATTGAAGAGGTTCAAGAGAAGATTTGTAATTTTTTTTCGTTCATCCAATACAGCTGCCAGACAGACATTGTGACCTATTAATAATTATTCTGTGACACACCCTGGTATCACAAGCTTAAGGGTTAGGAACATGTGTGGTGAAGTTTCCCTTCCATTCTTAAGCCGTTCTGGAGAGGAAGATTTTTAAAGGTTTATTCTTCAAAAAAAATCAAAGCTGCCAAACCATGTGTGCCTATGGTGTCATAGGTGGAGAACTTTTGTTCCTCTTGGATAGGTGATCATACCTGTAAAGTTTTGCCTCGATCTGTTCAGCCATTTCAGAGAAAGGTTTTTGAAGACTTTTATGTTAAAAAAAAAATTATATATATATATATGGCTATCGAACCACGTGAATGTGACATGATGACGTCATCAATCCCTCCCCCACCCCGCCCACACCATACAATTTTTTGCCCTAGATGACCCTCAAAATTTTCATACTGATGGATAAAGGATTTGACGTATGAATTATGACATCATTACGAAGCCATATGACATCATCAAAAAAAATCACACTTGTTTCCATGAGGAGTACTTGACATGTGCCAAGTTTCAATTTTTCCATGGAGAGGTTTCGGAGATACAGAGGTCCAAAGTTTTCTCTTTTTTCCAACATGGCTGCCACACCATGTGACCTATGATGTCATAATTATCATTAAACCATTCTGCATGTGTAGTGTACCAATGGTGAAAATTTGTATCAATCGGATCAGCGGTTGCAGAGAAAACAGACAAAATTAGCATGGACAGATGGAAACCCAAACCATAACGGAGGTGATTCAAAAAAGAAACACAACCGCATTCGGTGGAGCGCATACCTCGGCCCCGTAATGCCTGATCCACGAGAACATATCTGGCCCAATACATTTTTGAGTATCGTGCTATATATCGTTTTTGAACCCTATCTCTCAATTGTGAAGAATCACTTAAAATTAATATAGTAGTCGGAGCCGGATTCGGATCTTCACCAAATCGAATCAATTTGTCGTGGTCACACAACCAACATATCCATCAAGTTTCATCTGAATCCTTCCAACAACTTTTAAAGATACCTGCTATATATATAGTTTAGCCCTATCAACAGATGAGAATCACTGAAAAATATCAGATCTGGATTTGGATACGTCACCAATCAATCAATTCGTCTGGTCACACACCAACCTGTCCACCAAGTTTCATCCGAATCCGTCCACAACTTTTTGAGATGTCCTGTACACAGACAAACAGACAGAAAGGGGTGAAAAACATAACCCCACATCTTCAGTGGCGCGAGTAATGACAACTAACTCAGGCTCTATTACGGCAGAATTCAAACTGAGCAACCCGCAATAAATGCAGCAATGTTCTCAGTCTCGTTCCTCATCTGTCTCAGTTCTTGTTCTCCAGACTCCGTCTTGTTCTCCCTCAATCTGCCAGCAGAGTTATCCAACAGCTCAGCTGTAATTTTTGAATTGTCTGATGAATTGTCCTTTCAGGTCTTCATCGACATAGCAAGCACTCATGAGGGTCAGCAATATTATTGTTGTCGTTCCAGGGACATCATCATCTCACACCCACCCACTTCAACAACTCCCTTTTCATTTCCCTCAAAACCATATCAGTGGTTTCTGTTTGCAAGCAGCCCCTTCTTAGGTTGAACACAGCCTGGTGTTGGCTCAGTGGTTAGGGTGTGGCTTGGGATCCTAGGGTCCTGAGTTCAAGCCCGTCGGCCGTGAATAAATAACCCAGGGGGTTGACTCAGCCTGTCATCATTCCGAGGTTGGCGAAATGAGTACCAGTTCCAGTGTGTGTTACTGGTAGAGGGGCACTGCATCAGCGACACAGTCACGCTTCAAGAAATGATAGCTACCCGGCAGCTAAGTCTGCCATACGACCACCACCAGGTTTGAACATATCTTCATGGCTTTCCTCCCAGAAGTGGTCGACTCCAACATGAACGGTGGAACACTGCATTGCCTTAGAACCATATTTATTCTTTGGCCTTCTGTTGGTGTCATGGGAACGATATCACTTTTAAGGCATGCGGGATACTATCATGTATGTGGTCCTGCTTGTCCTGCTGGTGCCCATGCGCGCATCGGCCACGGTGATGTCGCCACATTGCTGTGTCATCTGGGGCAGAGAGTGCTCCATTTAACACATTTTTACTCTGTTTGCTGTTGTCGTCACGAATATGAAAATACTTCACGGATTGCTTTGCTTTGTTTCCAGCATACCATGCCTATATGCCTGGAGTTGGCTTAATGGTAAAGTGATCCTGAGTTCAAATCCCACTCGGCTGTTGAATTAATACCAGGTGGGGTTGACTCTGCCTGTCATCCTTCCGAGGTCGGCAAAATGAGTGTCAGCATGCTGTCTGGACCTGTGTCGGAGTGGGCGATTGTCTACCTCCAGGATTACCCCCAACCACATCGAGGACTCCATACCCCCTAGCTTCCCTCCAGGGCGACTCTAGGCCCCACTGGGGACAATGTGGGTCAGGCCGGTCAAACTCTGCACTTGGCAGGTGCGCTGGTTCAGGAATCTACCACAGTTGTGGGCAGGAGGCACCTTCAGAAGACTCTACCACTTTCCCAATTCAGGACTCCTTACCCCACCTCCCAGGACTCTAACGCCACCATACGCAGTGACGCTACCTTGCTGGACCAAACCGTTGTTTGGGTGCACGAGATGTAGGCCCCACCCATCCAGGACTACTAACCCACACCACCTTCGACGCGAACTCTAGCGCTCACCCTGCGCCCTTGGAGCTCCAGGATTACCTCCATCCATCCCAGAACTACCCTATTCAGGACTCTACCGGTCCGCCACCTTCAGGACTCGCTACCCCAGCCTTTCAGCGACTCTACACCCCACCTGCCAGCAACTTCTACCACCCCAACTCCGATACCTCCACATTACGATTACCCCATCCCAGGATCTAAACCCCCTATGTCAGGACTCTACCTCCGATGGCGGTCAAGCAGGACTCACGATACAGCATACATTCCAACAGTCAGGTTACCCACCATCAGGATTACCCCCATTCGCTTCTGCGCACTGTGAGGCTTTGCGCACCTGTGCGCAGGACTATACCCACCATTCAAGACTCTACCCCCGTTCTATTGGGGTCTATCGCGGTACCTCCAACTCCAGGACTACCCAGCGCCACACGGTCCAGGATTACCACAACATTCCAATACTCAGTAGTCTGACACGCGCTGGGAGTGTGGGTAGCCACCTTCAGGAATACTAGCCACCACCTCAGGATACCCAACACAACTTCCAGGACCTACCACCTGTTTAACGCCACTCCGACCTTACACTGCGCTGGGCCCACTCCACAGGGACTCTAACCCCACCTCAGGTTCTACCGCCTGACCTTTGCGAACGGACTTTCCTCACCCCCACCTCAAGGACCTACAGGCCCACATCACAGAGACGCCTACCACCCATCCTCCCAGGACCTACCCCCACCTCCAGGAACCTTTTAGCCCCCACGTCCAGGACCTTCTAGCGCTGGACCATCCCAGGACTGGTGTAACTTGCCTCATCTCGCAGACTCTACAGCCCAACATGCAGAAACCCTACTCTACCCACTGTAGAGTTGCAGGCACTCTATCCCGCGCATCTCTCATGGTTGCTAGCACCCCACTCCAGGACCTACTCCACCTCAGGACCTAACACTCGCCTACGTCCAGGACTCTGACTCCCAGCACCTTGAGAGGACCCTTACACAAACCTTACAGAGTACCCTAACTCCACCACCTCCAAGGACGTCTACCGCTGGCGCTGCCCACCGGTACAGCGAACTCTACCGTTTGTGGGTCAGCCGACCTTCAACAGGAACCTACATCCCACCTTACCACAGGGCACCCCTACTTTCCCACTTCGCTCCAGGACTCTACCGGCGCTGCCCACGGTTCAGGACCCTACCACAGGCCTTACCGCCAGGATGCGCTACTGACCACCTCCAGGACCGCTGACTCACCCGGCATCCAGGAAATCTACCAACCTTCACCTTCAGGACCCATCCCACCCCCACCTTCAGGACCCTAACCTGACTCCCCTACCTCCAGGACCTAAACCTTGCACGTCAGGACCCTATGCCCCCCCGGACTCCAGGACCACGCCTACCGTCTCAGGACGGCGTACGCCTCACGTGCCAGGACCCTGACCCCCCTCAAACCACAGTGACCCTACCCGCCGCCTCCAGGACTTTTCTGCAGCCCACCTGCCAGGACTCATCCGCGCTGGGAAACCACCTCCAGGGTTGTGCGCTCAATAGCCAGTAGGGACGACTGCTTCGGGCTCACGCAACAACGGCTCTGCACGAGAAGCTAGTCAGTCACACAATAGGCACATTTGGATGATGCATAAAGACAAACCTATCATGATT
>CM068956.1:90522254-90539839 GCA_035128595.1 Eptatretus atami | reverse complement strand
CCTTTACCGAGCTCTGCAAAATGAGTGTCAGCATGCTGGTATCCTGTGTGGGAGTGGCGATTGTCTACCTCCAGGATTACCCCACACCTCCAGGACTCTACCCCCACCTCAGGACTCTACCCCCACCTTCAGGACTCTACCCCACCTTCAGGACTCTACCCCACCTTCAGGACTCTACCATATCCCCACCTCCAGGACTCTAACCCACCTCACAGGACTCTACATGGGTTCCTGTGTTCTAATTCTTCAATCACGGACCAACTGCTCAAAATAACACTAAAACACGTCCGCTTTGCACACATTTTAACATTGCGATGTATTCACAATAAAATCTACTCAACACGAAGATCTCCGTATTTACAACACGATGGAACGACTCGTTTTGTCATTGTTAAATGTTACAGTTCATCATGCTCACTTGTTCGCCAGTTGGTGACGCTTTCCGCAAGGCCCAAGCGCTCCGTCGATTTACAAATATATAAATGCCCTGAAGGCAGCTCTTATTTCATCTGAAAGCACGTCTAGGTGGTTTTTGAAGCCCTGAGGGCAGCTGTTACAACGCTGAAGTCATGTTACAGGGGGGGGATGCGGTTTCCATGGCACTGCAAGGTTTCATTCAACATGGCGTGCTTTATTACCATGACAACAGCAAACGAAGCAAATCAGAATCTTTACAGATGCTGCGCAGTGTCATTTAGAGAACCATCACATAATATAAATATCATGTTAACATGACGAATGTACATCGTATACACAATACCGTACCTTTAATATAAGATTGCATTCGTTTCAGGCCTAACATTCGATTTCACACGAATCAAAGAATACAGATATAATAACCAAAACCGAGATATTATATACAGGTTGGTCATGTCCTGCCACATACAAAATGCAGCACTCAAAGCATTCACAATAAAGCCCTAAACGAAGCATTGTTAATGCAATTGTGCGTTGACAGCAGCGAGGAAACATGAAGCTCGAATGAAGGCCTCGGCCTTGTCAGCAAGACGGGCCACGTGGTGCTAGATCTTAAAAACCACAGCTCTCATGGTCTAATATCCTGCTACACAAACAACTTAATTATTCTTCACTTAATCCCTGTAAGAGCTTCATCTCTCTCCAGCGCTGAGCAAACATGCGAAGGAATACGAACACGTGTTTGTGCACTTTTTCTTCATTCCCTCACTCCCTCCAAAACTCCTCACTCCCTCCAAACATTTCCCACACAGCTGCACATCATCACCCTCCAACGCCATCAGTGCCTGGTCTCTGCCAATTAACTGTGTTCTTTTGTACACGACAGTATATAATGCATGGTATTTGGGATTAGAAATGAGTATTTTGGAGGGACAGCGCAGGTAGGACGGTTTGGAGACCAAGTGAGAGAGGTGAGATTGAGATGGTTTGGACATGTGCACAAGAGGGATGCAGGGAGGGATATATCAGGAGAAGGATGCTGAGGATGCAGCTGCCTGGTAGGAGTAGAAGAGGAAGGCCAAAGAGGAGGTTTATGGATGTGATGAGGGTGAACATGAGGGTGGACATGCGGGTGGTTGGTGTGATAATGGAAGATGTAGAGGACAGAGCGAAATGGAGACGGATGATCTGCTGTAGCGACCCCTAACTGGAGCAGCCAAAAAAAGAACAAGAAGAAGAATATAGTGCACAGTACATATAGCAAGGTAATGAAGCAGGTCGAGGGATTTTGGAACCGCGACCTGTAAATGATCTGAATCTGAAGCTGAATCTGCAGTTGACGTGAAGCCGAAACTGAAGCCGGATTTGTAAATTGTAAACTGCAGGTGATGCTGGAAACTGGAACTCGTTAAATATGTAGACAAGGAACCCTTCTGCAATGAAAAACTGCTCTTAACGTCTAGAGTACTGATTTGCACTAAATGGTGAATCACAGGCCATATATGTATTACCTACAGGATACTTACACAGTACATGGCATTGTTTTTATTCTTTTGGCTGTGAGTAGGATAGCATCATGGGCTAAGGGCGGTGTGGCTATGCCACGGATGCAACACCTGATGTATGTTAGAGCGCAGCAGCTCGGAGTTTGTTTGGGGTGCTCGCCTACTTTTCACACACTTTTCTACTTTTCGCAAACGACACCGTGGGATCTTTAATGTACACCAACTAATGCCGCAGACAAGACGCCCAGTTTAACGTCCATCTGAGGGAAGGCACACACATTGATGCCTCTCCTTGCTTGCAAGACACCAGGATGACAGTTTAAAGCTGGATCGAGATTCAAATCCAGGCTAGACGGCTCAGATGTGAGTTCATATTACCTCTTGGCCATCCTGCCAGCCCATATATGGTGATAATTTTTGAACATCTCCCCCACCTCGTCTTTTACGACTGTATCCTCAAAACTATTTCCACATCTTCCACGCCCTCTTAAAAGATTCCGCTGTCCTACAATCCTCTTTTCTTTTCTTATTTTTAATTTTGTCAATTTCCCTCTCATACACCCACCCTCTACATATGTAATAAATAAAGGGCTCCTTATCAGCATAATTATATTTTAGGGATTTAAAGAAGCATTACAAAATAGTACAATACATTAAAATAGTGCATACCTATCTGAAAAGTAAACAATCATGTAAAATGTAATTAATGTGATTAATATTAATACACATTGTTGTGTAAATGGATTATAGGATTATAGGGGTTAATAATACTTAGTAAATTGCAGTTATATCCTGAGTAAATGTAATAATGTAAGCCTGATGCAATTAATTGTGACATTAGAAATGTGTTGCTTATGTAAATAGCAGTAGTTAGATGTTGCCTCCCTCTCCCAGCGTTTGCATCTGAAATTATCGACCCTTTTGATGCCATTTTAATGTCCTCACCTCTGTAATCTGTCTTTTATAAGTTTTCTTTTTAGTGTATACTCGGCCATCGGCGCTATCCTGAGCAGTAAAACAGGGATTGCTAATAGCGCTGACTGAGCCTGCCGAGGCATAGGCAGCTCAAGCGTCATGAGCGGGGTTTTCTTCGCCCACAGACTAAGCCACGGGACAATGGTGATTGAGAGGGAAGGGCATTGCACGTCATTATGACACCCAGGCCCAGGGTAAAAAGGGTGGAACAAGGGCAGAAGCATGAGGAGAAGCCAAGTCAGTTTGGTGGGAACCGTGTTGCACTTCACTTGCTCCGACTGCATCCAGAGCCACGCCCAACCCGTGCCAGAACCATGCCCCACCTGAGTCTCTTCTTTTCTGGGACAGAAGACACAACGTGATGGGCCGTTTCCCTACCAGAGCGGCCGGGACCTTGATCATCCTCCGGTGCCCTGCTGAACACTGCACGGTATTTGTCTTGTAATTCTCTCCATCTCTCCACCATGGTGTGAATGATTAGGCCCAGGACTTAGGTGATGACAGAATCTCCGTTCATTCATTGGCGTCATGGTCACGAACTGGAAGTTGAGTTAAGGGGTTTATTATTACATCATTGATTTTTGTGCTTCCTTGTGTTTTCTTCCCCATGACCATCATTCATGTTATTAAACATACCTGGTCTCAAGGTGAATTCTGGCTGCCATTGTTTCTTCATTGGTGATTACCAAAAGCCCATCTACACACAATTAGCTGAACCTCAACACGTGTATGCATGTTTCATTACAACCATTGTTTGGACAGCTGGCCTGACTCCACTTACAATTAGAATCTGACTCCACCCCTGAAAAAATAAAGGATACGTCTACCATTTTTCTGCTCCGTAAGCCAAAGACATATTCAGAAGTGGTATATTCACAATCACCATGCCTTCCATATAAGTTTTCTCTTCAGTGTGAAAAAGACCAAAAGCGACTGCTAAAAGCATCATCAAATGTCAAAAGGTTGCAGCACATCGACATCACAGGCGTTCTGAGGCACCCAGTTACAGTTTGTGTAGGCCCCAGGCTTCAAGCCTTCTGATTTATAGCATCATCCCTTCTTGACCCAGTGGAATTGGAATATATCCGAGCTACATAAATACGATGTATTATGTATGCACATAAGCAATAGTTTTGGCTTCATTACATAACCTGAGTTGTGTTTTTTCAAGGCATCAAGCATTCAAGCCAGCGTTGTGTGACTATTCACCGCCTGCGTTATTTTTTCATTTTGGAAGCAATCGAAGCTGCGCTTATACACTGTATGTTTGTGCATTTTGCATTAACGCCTGAAACACGTCGACGAAATTCCGCGAAACGATTTGACCCATTTGTGTTTGGAAACCAGCGTCGACCCGTTATAGTTTCCCATTCCCTTAATTCATCGGACGTAATCTATAACTTTGTGTGTGTTGTAATCCTCTGTGTTGCGTTGAGTTTTGTGCACCCGCCATTTTGATGGGCTTTTCCCTCAGTTGAGGGATTAATTGGCTGCGGTGGTAGAAACCGCATTTAGAAGACGGCTCCACATGTCTCAGGCTCGCTCGGCCTCATTGGTTACGAGATGTTGGTGCTAAGTGGCATAACGCTCAACCAATTGGGTGCCCCCAATCTGCACAGTAGCACGGCATTTGGACATGAGATCCAGGAGCCACCTGGGTGTAGTCGATTAGGTGAGAGCTGATCGGCTGTTCCCTCCTTACACAGGTGAGAGATGTGTGTGGGTCTTTCTTGATTTATGTATTGATTGCTTTTGACGTTTACACGTGGTACATGCTTGAGAACCTCATTGGTCTGCATTGCTGTCTACGCTATCGCTGATGATTCGCCAATAAGCGATGAAACCGGTCCGGTAGCTGAGGGGAGTGTATAGCATTGGGATGTTCGTGTCTGTACTATGTGTGAACGTCTTTATAGTTGTTGAGGAACTCTGGGAAGGGTTTGAAACAGCGTTTAGCACTTACCTTGAGTAAATCTTCTTGGGTTGCTTTATGCAGCTACTTTGGCTGGAGGAGCATGGGAGGGGTCAATCATATATATATATATACTAATCATAAATGAAACGCAGATGTATTCCTTTGGAGAAATTTCTCATGAAATCTGATGAGAATCTCATCAGATTTATGTCAAATATCGTAATAAATCATTGAGAGTTTGTTTTTAAATAAAGGTTTTCATTGCATCCTTTGAGGCTGACGGGTGACCTAGAGGTACGCACACTGGCTCCTAACCCTAACCCGTCTAGCCTGGGATTGAATCCCGACCCAGATATAAATTGTCATCCTATTGTGATTCATCAAAGTGTGTGCCGTCCCTCGGATGTTGTAAGTTCAACTGGGTGTCGCGTCTGCTGACATTAGTTAATTAGTGGAGGTTAAAGATCCCATGATGTCCTTTGTGAGGAGTCGGCGAACTATCCTCGACACCCTGAACAAATTCCAAATTCCTGCCCTAACTGCTGCTGTGAAGGCAATGGCAAACCGCCCAGTGTATCCTCTTGCCAAGAAACTGCTTCGGTTCGGCAGTGCAGACGCTCTGAAACAGAGTACGGCACATCAGAATCAGAATCGGAATTTGCATGTAGCTTTTTGTCCCATTTTCCTCTTCCTCATGCTTTTAAAGTACAATACCTTAAACATTTTCCTGGATGTTTGCCCAGAGAGACTCAAAAACATAGGAAGGTGAAGCAGAGCCAGATGGATTACTCACTTCAAAGTTATCTTTTCCTTTTCCCTGCAGTCGAAATTTTTTCTTCTTGTTTTTATTTGTTTTTTCGATTACTCCACTCATTATTATTCACTTCATAAATCTGTTCTGATTGGAACTTACTTTTGAGCTATCTTGGCTGGGCTCGATTCTCGGCCTGACTATCGGTGTTTCGCAGGCAGGCCATTGCCTCAACGTGTGCGCCATCCCTTGGATGGACGTTTTGTCTGCTATCATCAGTTGATTGAAGTTAAAGATCCTACTCTATATTTCAAAATAGAGAGTTGGGGAGTTATCACTGGCAACCCGGCTAAATTATCTCCCTAAGCTCTCCCGGGGCACTGCATCAGCAGAGTGTTTGCACCCACCCGTGAATCATTATTTTTCTCTCTTATTGCATTCTGAGCTCTGATTCATTCTGCATTGCTCTTTTCTTGTTTATTCTCACTTACTTGCATTAATCTTTCATTCATTATTTCCTAATTTTTGACTCCATGCTTGTTCATGGGGTGGCCAAGATGGATACAGAAGGAAACTCTCAGGAAGGAAAACTGGTAATTTGGAAAGACGGGGGATTGGAGTGAGGGTTAACGAGGATAGAAAGATCGTGGTTTTGGATTGGGGATGATCTGAGATGGGGGTGAACAGTTGTCTTGAAGACCTGGAGGGAAGAATGAGAATGAAGAGGAATTTTTGATCGTTAACAATATAATTACCTTTCTTTCTTGCTCTCTTCCTTTGGATTTCCCTTCCGTTTCACATCCATCTCTCTCCTCTCCATTTATTTGAATTATATAACTTCCTTTATTTTCCTCTTTCCTCCTCTCATGTTTTTTCTTTCCTTTGTCTATTTCCCCTTTCTTCTCTTGATCTGTCTTCCTTTTCTTTTCTTTGTCATCAACTTCTCTTCTTTCAACTCTCACTTTCTTGCTTTTTTTTCTGCCCTTACATACTATTATATTTTGCTGCCTTCTTTCTCATATTCCTCACCTTTACTATCTCCTTCTATACTTCGAGCTTTTAACCATCTCCAAACTTAATGCTATTTCTTTCGCCTTTCTTTACTCTTTCTACCTCCCCACCTTTCCTTTCCTCTTCCTTCTCTTCCTTGCCATATTTTTGTGATCCACTTCTCTCTTTTGCTTTTTTGGGGGGTATTTGTAATTCCCTTCTTTTCGCTCCCCCGTCTCTCTCTCGGTTTCTCACGGCTTTTTCAGTTGTATCTTTGTTCTCTTCAATGCTTTGATTACGTTCTATTCCCTTTGCTTTCACTCTTTGTATCCTCTCATTGTTTGTGACCACATCCCCATTCCGTTGCCAACTACTTAAACCATACTGCTTTTGCTTTCTGACTGGTGTAGCCAACGGTATAGCATATGAGTATCGTAAGCGTGCAATTGGCAGGTGATGGGTTGTTCTTTTAGATTTACGTGGTCTGCTAACCAACAACTCGAGGTGGACGTCAAAGGGTATGGCTCCAGTGACATTGATAGTCTCCAAGGAAGTGGATACTCCACTATAATGGAGTTCAACTTTAGATCCTGCTTCTTTCAATGGCAGGTGCTGAGGAGCAGAAGTCACAGTGTGATGACCATTGAGCAGATATGGCCCCCTAGGGAAAGAGAAATGAGGGATTTGGAAATACAAGAATGATAAGAAAAGTCGTTTAAGCACGGTCAAAAGGAGATGCACCGGAAACTGTAACTGCCAGAAATGAAAAGAATCAAGAAGTGATTTTGGCAAGAGGATGGACAATATGAGAAGTGAATTTAATTAGAAGTGGAAGTGAAAAGCAGGAAGGAAGCACAACAATCTTTTGGAGTTGAAAGTGTGAGGGTTGATCAAAAAAGGAACAATATTCCTACCGTGCTGACTGTCCCCGCAAGGCAAGGAAGACGGCATCCGGTTGCCCCCACGGTGTCCCTTGGGCTACACGGACCTCCACAGCACCAGCTGGAAATTTTACTACATGGCTGTATCCATAACGTCTGAATAAAAAGGTTTAGAAGAATACATTGTGTAATGTCATTAAAGGAGGAAAATAATTCAACAGATATTTGCCGGTTGTTCAAGGTTGACCTGGACGTTTTATTGCAGGACATGTAAAAATACTGTAATAGTTCATTGCTGAACTTTTGTGCAAAGACATTGTCCACACTGAGCAAATGACGACACAGGAAGCAACATCATCTCTGGTCCATTCACTTCATATGCAGCCTGTGGCTGCTGGTTGTATAATCGCTGGGCCCACAGCTGTGACACTGATGCAGTGCCCCTGTGTAGGACAGGGCAGGAATTTGGCCATGATGCTGGTGATAGCTCACAATAGCTCTTCACGAAGGACAATGTGGGATCTTTAATGTCCACCAACTAATGCTGACAGACGAGACACAAAATTTACCGTCCACCGGAGGGACGGAACACACATTGATGCCTTGCCCTGCCTGCAAGACACCAGGATGACAGTTTATAGCTCGGCCGTGATTCAAACCCAGGCCAGACAGCTCTGAGTCAAATGTGCATATCTCTCAGCCACCCTGCCAACCACGCCCGGTGAACGCATACTTGGTAAAACCAAGTTCACAGTTAATATATACAGTCACACATGCTGTGAAATAGATGTGTATCATTAGGTTCTTGTAAAAATCATCAACTCAGGGTGATGTCTACTATCTGAACAATTTGGTGATGCATGTCTTTCACAGTTATGTGTTGAATTGGTGCAATAACTATAATAATGGTCGTGAATTAGTAAGCAACCTTGAGCATTCCCATTTGCAACCAAATGCTATCATCCAAACAAACAATACATGTGTGAATAGCAAATTTTGGAGAATCACCAAATTACGATGATGTGAAATTGCAAAAAGAATTGTGTGGTCGTGTTTGAAGTATGGAAACATTCTTACTTGAAATCTGAAAAGGTTAGTGCAAGGTGTGAAAGACCCACAAAATGATTAAAATTAAATAGAGGAAAGCGAGGATGCACAGATTTTGAAGATCAATGGGCTGTTGTCATTTGCAGAGGTGGTCAAGGTTGCCTGGGAAACATCCTTTGCTGATTTTTTTGTTCAGTGCGACTCGGTTATGCATAACATAAAAAGGAAATGTTATTTGTACGTGCTTCGAAATACACTTCTTCTTCTGCTTTCGAATGCAGCACAAGGCTATGGGGTCGCACCATCGGCAGAGGGTGCGGCTGTGCCGCTGATGCAGTGCCCTCTGCCGGTTAGGGCAGGAATTTGTAATTTGTTCATGGCAGCAGCGATAACTCACCGACTCTTTTCAAAGGCCACCGTAGGATCTTTTATGTCCACCAACGAATGCTGGCAGAAGGGAACACTCGTTTAACATCCATCCAAGGGACGGCACACACATTGAAGAATCACCCTGCCTGCGAAACACCAGGATGACAGTTTATAGCTGGGCCAGGATTCAAACCTGAGATAGATAGTGTAGATAGTGTAGCCAAACCTGAGATAGCCAGGATTCAAACCTGAGATAGATAGTGTAGATAGTGTAGCCAAACCTGAGATAGCCAGGATTCAAACCTGAGATAGATATATTTGAGGCAAGTGTGCTTATCTCTCGGCAATCCTCCCAGCTTTTCAAAGTACACTCTAAAAGACGTACTAAAATTTTCAGGAAAATTAGTGGCAGCATGGTTTTGAGTATTTTACTGTAAGATCTACTAGAATGTAAGACCCGTCACTTCGCCGACAGGAATACAACCAATCTTTGCATAATTGCTAAAAAAAAAAAGACGGTTGTTAAAAATAAAATTAGGCGGTGTGTCTATACCAGCCGAGCTTTTCACCAAGGGAGCGAGGAAGGGGAGAGTATCAATTGGGATATTCATCACAGCCTTTTTAGATACTGAATTCTGCATAATATACAACGCATGAAAAGGAAGATCGAAATTAAAAAAAATTCTCACCCTCTCCCTCCCCTCCTTCTTTTGATCAAACTGTTTGGGGTACGTACTCGGCACAGGCCATGCCAGGAAACAAACTCTCCCCGTACGTGTATGTGCAGCACTGTTGCATATACATGTGTACGCATGGCTATGCGTGCATTGATTCGTGGTATCTCCCAGAGAACAATTGTTGACAGACAGACGCAGGCACGCAGGCACGCCGAGACCAAGCTCCTTTTATATATTGGATGGTAAATTTAAACTTTGTGACATGCTTGGAGAGTGCACCAGACGGCAACAATTTTCAAAATCAAAGGTGGAGTGTAAACCAAATATTCCCATCATCAAAATGATCTCCAGCAAACCTGTATGTTCTTCCAAAGTTTGCAATGTATCATTTCAGGGCGGTAGTGATTGGCTTTACAATGCTGCACCACTTTATATATATAACGTCCAAGGCAAAAATAACATTCCTTTCCTGCAGTAATTCTCTGCAGACTACTGTAGTATTTGAGAGTTGTACTCTCATATACTATTGCTCTAACTGTAGCATTTTTCCCATGGCTGTGTTATTCTTTCTACATGAAACCTCTGGTGGTCACTATGCGTGAATGCAACTCAACAATAGTACTGTATTGCCATATTTCCACAAAAATCACGATACTGCATCAATTTGTACATTCAAACTGCTCCATATTTTGTAGGAAATTTCTTGCTGTGCGAGTAATGTGTGATCATTTAGCAATCGAACAATTTAACCAACTACATGGGCTGGCAGGAGAACTTTTAAGTAAGCGCGACTCACCACAGAGCTGCCCATCCTGGGTTTATCTCCCGGCCCAGCTATAAACTGTCATCCTGGTGTTTCGCAGGCAGGGCAACGCAACAATGTATGTGCGGTCCCTCGGATATACGTTAAACTGGACGACCCATTTGCCAGCATTAGTTGGTGGACATTAAAGACCTCACGGTTTCCATCATGGAGTAGGTGAGCTATTGCCAGCACCGTGACTAAATTACAAATTCCTGCTCTGACCTCCATGGGGCACAGCGACAGCAGCACTCCCACACCCTCGCGAGTACTGATGTGAACCCGCGGTGATGTGCTGCATACAAACGACGGTGACGACCAACTGCGCATGACTGAAACCTCACGAGGTTTCACATACCGCGGCCTGATTCTTGACCCTCGAAAAAAAAGGCACTCTGATCCATCCCCACCACATTTTCCGCAGCGATCTCGTTGCAATGATGACCCAAGTCGACCGTCACAGCCAGTTGGCAGGCAACGACCCTGAACACACACGGCCGGGTCTTCACTCCGGCATGGTGTACCATCTATCACCTACGTACACAACACAGGCACAAATAGTTCACCTCCCTTTTTAAAACTTGTCTCCTTTACCAGTTAACTTTAAAAAAATCAACTTCTGCTTGTACAATGCGAATGCAGTACATGCAACATTTTTTGAATGCAAATGTTTTCATAAAACGTTTCCAGGATATTTGAACATTACAAAAAGGTGGAGAGATCCTAAGAAGTACCATACATCTTCAGAATAATGATATGAGCTCCCTCGCAAGGAGCTTTAAACGCAGGAGGCCATTAGGCCCATCAACCCTACGCAATGGTTACCAATGTATGGTTGTTTGGCTTTGCTCTTTTCTTTTAAATGCTGAGCATCAAACAAAGAAGCAGCACATACCATTTATAATGTCTTTCTTATGACTCGGCTGGGGTTTGAACAGCTGACCTCCCAGACTTGGTGCGGACATTCCTAATATTATGCCAAGAAAGTGTACAAAGTTCAGTTTTGTGGAACAAAGAAAAAAAAAAAACTTTGCACGACGTGGAATTAAAGGGAACAAGCACACGCAAGCACAAGTGAGATCAAGAAAGTGAAGGTACAATTGTTGAGTTTGTGTGTGATGTGTTTGGTTTTCTTTGTTCCTGAAAATAAGAGGTGTGTGTATTGTACCTTCTGGAATTCACCCATCCCCCTCAACCCTCTCAGATCTGCCCTCACAACATGAGCACTCATCATTGCAGTCAAAATAGCCGTGATTAACATGGGATTCAGCAGACCGACAGGTAAATAATGTCCATCAGCATAGAAACAGCAACAGGGATAGAGTTTTGACTTTTGGTCAGTTGTTCCACATTAAAACCTTGCCATCGACCACAAAACAGGACTTGTACTCAACCGCAACGATCGACTACAACAGCCTGATGGATCACTGTGCTCTCAATAAAAAGGAATTTTCTGACCAGGTGTGAAACATTAATGAACACAATAAAAACTGGAGTTCATAGAACACCTTACCCCATGCAGTCTTGAGAAAATGGAAGTGGGAAGGGTCTTTTCAACTAAACAAGCAGCGCAAGGCACTATCATATTTGTCTGAATTCTGAATCTCACAGGTACTCTGCCCTCAAGGCAGATAGACATGAGACGGCATGAATATTTTTCCAAGTACGTACTGCTAAATGGAAGGTTAAAAAAAAAGTGCCAAGAAGGCAATTTGTGTTCAAACAGTGTTCAAATATATAATTCAATTGAAATAAAATTAACGTTTTAAAGGCTGTCGGAAAAAAAACAAAAAACGTTTTCCGAAAGGTTATCGCTATTGATGCACCGTCTTTGACACCACCTTATTTAACATGTTAATTATTAAATTATTCGTGCCTGTTGTTTGTGTCCTTTATGACGTCCCTAAAAACAGTAAGTTTCCTGTTTGGAATGTTTTTCCATTTTGTTTGACTACCAGATAGGAAGACAGAGTAAACATTATCTCACTCCTCCCCGCGCATGTGTGGTCGGGATGAGATGCTGTTCAATTTGATAATTTCAGAGGCAAAGTACTGCTAAACTGCATTTTTCATGTTTTTATTTATGTTCACATTCATATTCTACAGTGTTCAAAATGTAATATTCAATTGGAATATAGTTCCTCAATCATAGACTTATGTCTGTAGATAGACAGACAGACAGACAGACAGACAGACAGAAAAAGTGAACCAATTGCTTAACCACATATTCGCTTTTTGCGTGGGGTAAAAAACCATCAGGGATCCACACAGGATTACGAAAATTACCAGGTTTGTGGTACAAGATTTAGCATGGAGGCATGGCCAAAAGGGTCATCTACTAACATAGTAACATATTACGTACTCTTGCTGTGACATCCCTTATCCTTCAGACAGACAGGCTGCGGCCTCTTCCCTCTCTTCGGGCCTTAACAAAATCACAATCTGGTCAAACACATGGAATATTTCTTTCAATCCTGACAAATCTTACACTCTCATTATCTCTCTCCGAAAGGACCATCTGGCAAACCCTCCCATCTACTTTCTTAACAGTCTTCTTGAGGAAGTTCAGTCATTCAAACTCCTGGGTCTCACTATCAGACATATTTCTTGGGCAAACGACCATTTCAAATTTGCCCTCCAAAGCCAGCCACAGCATGGGCATCCTCCGTCATACAAAGTCCATCCTTGGCAAACCTAAACTCCGATCCACCTACAAGGCTTCCATATGAGTGTATGGGCCTATCACGTCGCCATCACAGCCAGGTCGGTGGTCTCCCTGTCTTCTAGGCCCAAAAACATGCACATGATCAGGGTGACAGATTATAGCTGCAACGGGATTCAAACTCCGGCTCGCCAGAGAGGTGAGTGTGCATAACTTGAGACCATCCACTGACACCCTGTAATTATGCTATTCACACAAAAGTGAAATGAACAAAGATTTTTGTACTAATTTTGGTTTTAGCCAGACTTTTCGCGTGAGTAAACATGTTATTTTATTTGGATGGTGTGTAATGGCATGTTCGGTGCCGAAAATAATATAAAAACTAGAGGGGGAGCACTCGGTAGAGTGCAAAACCTCCGCTACCAATACTGCTGGGTCACTTAAGTGAACCTGATATCCTATTCATTGTAGGTCAAAACGGATCAGACTCTACTGAACCACGATTGAATAAACTAAACTAGATCGACGCGCATGTAGAAATGCCCAAAAAAAAAAGTCGAAATTTTTTTGAAAAAAAAAGTTGCAAAATTTCTGGGTTTTTTTTCTCTAACAAATTTTTTTGGGGGGTTGGAAATCACTTAAAACATGTAGAAATGTAAAAAAAAAAAATTCAAATATTTTTCAAATAAAATGAAATTTTTTTGAAAAAAAGTTGCAAAATATTGTTTTTTTTTCTCTAACAAATTTATTTTTTTTGGGGTTGGAAATCACTTAAAACATGTAGAAACGCAAAAACAAAAATTCAAATATTTTTTCAAAATGGCCGCCATAGCGGCCATATTGGACCAAGTCCAAAATCTAATGGCATGATCCTTGGACCATACCTAATCCCCCCACCAAGTTTCGTCGAAATCCGTCCAGGAGTTTTTCCGTAATACTGTTCACAAACAAACAAACAAACAAACAAACAGACAGGGGTGAAAACAGTAACCTCCGTCCATCTTCGATGGCGGAGGTTAAAAATAACCCGATGTACATACTTGAAGCAAAAACATGTGTACGGCTTATGTGTATATACATATAATGCATTGCCGTTATATACCTGGGACCATTCCAATTGCACTGGGCCATGAACTAACACCCAGGCCTAAGGTCTAAGGCCTGCCAATCTGTGCTGCTTCATGTAATGGCGGCGCATGATTTTGTTGGGGTGGAGTCAGGGCAGCTGTCCAGCCAAGGGGTGTAAAGCATTGGAGTGGAATCGGGGCAGCTGAACAATGACCCGTGTATAATATGTGATATTTTCTATGTTTAAAAAGGGAAGAACTTTGTGAAAAATTGACGGAATGCCCTGAAACTTGAACTTTTCTGTAACTTATCATAATAAAGCCAGGCACCAAGTTTCAGTTGATTATGTTGAAGGGTATGGGGAAAAAGTTGGAAAAACCACAGGTGGGACGGACAGACGGACAGATGGACAGACAGACAGACGGAGAGCAAACCTATAGTCCCCTCTGGTGACTAATAACAGGACTAATATAACAGCACTAATAACAGTATGGGACTAATAACAGGAACAATACATAAAAGAACAACGGTATAGTACTATAGTTGTATGGTGGTACATTCCTGCAATTAATTCCCGGACTCTTGGTTCTACAGGACTTGATAGTGTCGGTCATCAGTTTAATTGAAAGTCATGTCCCATACACTCAGGCTTTTGAGAGAGCATCAAAACACTGTGCTTTTCAGCCATTGGTTTTGTATTCAGCTAGGCCATTTGAGGACATACTGGTTGCTCTGGTGACCACCGCCGATTCCCTCGGACGGAGCACAACACGGGTGTATGGCAAGTGCACCAAGCAGCTGCAAACCCACATTATGCTCAGACATACAGTTCGGCAGATTCTGCTGCATTCATGCTTGGTGGAATTCCATTGGCAAGAGATATGAGTGTTAATGTTGCAGTGATAAGACCAGCCCATGATCAAAATTTGAGGGTCATTGAATAAAAAGAACACTTTGTATTTAGGTGAACGTGACTTCATTGCTGGTTCGCAATTATGCTATCATCTTTTATCTGAGAAGGAGGTTGTTTTGCATCAACTGTTGAGGTCACCACATCTTTGTCCACTTCATGACGTTTCTGTGCTTAGTACAAAGAAATGATGATGTCAGAAAAATGATTATATTGATAATACCAATGATTATGTAGAATATATCTTTGGTATTGCTATGTCTATGCCATGGAGGTGACATGACCTTCAAGATGACTCTTAAAGTAGCATTCCATTGTTGAGAACCAAAAGTCTTTGCGCTGCATGAACGCAATCTGTCAGTTGAACATACAGGATGGAACAAGTGCACTTTATGGGGATATGCATGCAGGCAGAGAATCTAAGTGATGCTATTATTCCATGTATTTACCTTGAACCAACAAGGAACATGGGAAATATTTGATATAACATGTTTCCCGTAGCGCAGGATTTTCATTATGAGGATGCCGGCTAGGATGAGTCACGTGCTTTGTTATTCCTCTGAGCAGCAACTTGCAGCCAGCAGGGGACAAGACTAATTTCCAACCTAATGGATTGGTGACTTGTTTTTGTGCATTCCAGTGCAGACAGATTTTTTCACCAGGGTAACAGATTGTTTGTTCTGTATGGAACTCAAAAAGCTCTTGCCACGCAAGTGGCAACCAACACCACAGCTAAATCTACCAAAAAAAATGTCCACTTAATTATACCCGGCAAAAAAAACAAAAGTAGTTTTGCAACAATTTTCCTTTCAGTGTTGAAAAACTCAAAGGTTTCAGAGATAGTTTATTTTCATGAACCCACACGTGCATGCTCAGGACAATAATTGGCTCGTATTATGTAACCCACATGTTCACCAGATGGTGAGTGATAGTGCACATACTTTTCTCCCCTTAAACGCAAAGCACTAAATTCCAATTTACATTAAATTACATTTTCTGGCAGAGTAACAGGATGTGAAACATTACCAATGTAACTTCGGATTGGACGTGCTGTAAAATGGGATGTCCCTGTATCCTGATTTGCAGAACATTAGGGTGTGTTTGTTGCAGGACAATGGTAGAGCAACAGCAATGATAACTAGAACGGTACTCGGTAGAGCGCATATACCTCTGCCAGACTGAACAGTTTATGTTTTGTATCCCTTTTGATGGGCTGGATCTGGACCTTAACCAAAATCGAATCGGCTTGTTTTTGTCATGCAACCAAATCGTACACCTAGTTTTGTCATAATTCGTCCACAACTTTTTGAAATATCATTCTATATATCATTTTTGGCCCCATCTCTCAATGGTGAGGAATTGCTTCAAAAATTAAAAAATTCTCGTGTCCGGATCCGGATTTGAATCTTCACCAAAATCAAATAAATTCGTCCTTGTCACACACCCAACCTATCCACTAAGTTTCGTCCAAATCTGTCAACAACTGTTTGAGATATCATGCTCACAGACAAACAGACAGAAAAACAGGCACAGACAAACAGACAGGGGTGAAAACATAACCTCTGTCCACCTTCCGTGGTGGAAGTAATTATATACATTTTTTAAGCCAAGGGTATTGTCACATTTTCCTTCTTGAACAAATATAAATAAATCATTAAAGGAAAAGTTAAAATAATTCCCAAGAAAGAATAAGGAGACTTGTGATGTTTTGCATACAGCATATGCACAGCTACTGGTTTTGGAATTAGTGCTTCAAATTCCATTGATGCTCATCATTTGTTGAAACCACATAACTTTTATTGTTTTGCACAGTAAGAGCGTCTGCTGAGTTTATGGTGATTATGTTTGGAAGTAGATCATGGGAGAATTTGATCTAATTCACACAGTTTGAGCCAGTTACTATGACCTACCTTCTTCCTGAAGACAAAGTAGTATCTAGTACCAATAGCACGGCAAGTCAAAGAGCAAGCTCTGTGACCGGGAAGTTGTTCCTGTGGTATCCAATGGACCTCTAAGGGTATCCGCGTCTCGCCTCTTGGTCTTTGTCCATTGAACATAGCACATTGTTCCTCCCGGAAGGTCATCCCTGCAGACAGTAATCAATAAGCATTTGGTTTAATGGTGAGGCTGCACTAAAAGGAAGGAGCAAAAACTACAAATGGGCCACAGTTTACCATTTGTATTATTGCAAGGAGAAAGTTTGCAGGAGCGATAATGGGTGTGGATTCCAAGGCAGTATGATCCACCATGTTGAGGATATGGAGAGTCACAGAGTCTTTCCGAAAACTGAACGCCGCCACCACAACTACGAGAGCAGGTCCCAAATGTGCTCCATGAACCCCAATTGCCATCCACTGGAAGCTGAAGGTAAGATCAGCAGAGACAAACTGTGAATGATCACCACAGAAACCTTAAAATGCCTTTATGCAAGTTTTGATTTGAAAGAAAAAGTCAGAGATCTCTCCAAAGAAGAGCTCCTAAGGGGTGGGGTGATTGGGTGGGGAGTTTGGGCGAGGGGGTTGGGGAAGGGTGTGGGGGGAGTGCAAGCTCAATATATTAAGCAGCAATCTTTGAAATGTCTCTCTCTCTCTCTCTCTCTCTCTCTCTCTCTCTCTC
>CM068956.1:90505554-90522244 GCA_035128595.1 Eptatretus atami | reverse complement strand
TCTCTCTCTCTCTCTCTCTCTCTCTCTCTCTCTCTGTCTCTGTCCCTTTCTCTCCCTCTCTGTCTCTGTCTCTCCCTCTCTAAAGAAAGATTTTTTTGTGGAATAATAATCGAAACACTGTGACAAAGTTGAACGCATGCATGCACATTGGAACCAAGACAAAAATGCACGATAATACCAAAACACATGCATCTGGTTCTCAGTCAAACCAAAGTGCATTGGCACAATAAACACTAGCTGTCTCTCTTTTTAAAAAAAATGAAAAAAAGCCTTTTTCATCAAACAAAGAATTTAAAAAGAAAGCATTTTTACAAAGCTAAATACATGGATTTTATCCTGAAGACCAAGGTACTGTACATGTTGAAGCTTGTCCAAACAGAACACATGCACTTTGATCCTAAAGCCACAACGTATGGTCATATAAAAGATGTTCATCATGTCCTGAAAGCAAAAATGCCTGGTCTTATAAGGTACACTAACTAACTGTTTCTGCTCTCAGGCATCTTCGATATGACAAAATCAGGCCTTGAAATGCAGCTGGGTGTTGTCTATTCCTGTAGACTGGTTGACACTACCATGAGGGGTACCTTGAGCAAATGCTCCATTCTAAGAGAAAGAGGGCAAGCGAAAAGGGGAGGGAGAGAGAGGTAGAGAGATAAAGATAGAGATAGATGTGAAGAATTCAACTTAAAGGTCCAGAGACACAGGAAATCATGTTTGGTATAATTAATAGATCTGCCTTCATGTAACACTCAATCGTTGTTATTTTCTTGAATATCTTGAAGCAAAGATTTTAATGTCATTTGGTGTCTTTTTATGCTGGATTGGCCCTGCCCCCCCACCCCCCCCCCAAAACGACAATCATATATCACATAACTCGCCACGTCATCTCGACATCGGGTTCATACATGTATAGTCTGACAGACAGCACCTTGTCCATCCATTGGTCAAGTACAACTAAAAAATGGTTTTGACTATCATCGCAATCTGAGGATTGTTGATCATAAAATTCCTCATCAAATTCACTTTCTGATGAGTCTGAAGCGAGTTGTGAGGCCATTATCCATTGCGTGCTGACAGTCCTTCCCTCGATTACGTCATGGTAGTTTTCTGGGAAATTTTCTGAGCGGTACTTTTTAAACTGTAACACTTCAAAAAATTATTAGAATTAAAAACCACATTTGGTTCGTTATTACTTAAAAATCAATATAATCGCATCAAAAAAGATTTTTTTTGTGTCTGTGGACCTATAATGACTGCTTGATTCAATGGCCATCTAGTTCATCAGCAAGGAACTATCCTCACCTTGGTTTTGACCCTTCAATCGCAGAACTTCTCCAAACAGTGGGTCTACAACATTAATTGTGTCTAAAGGTCATCCAATCAGGGAGGGAGAGAGAAAATATGGGAGAAATAAGAGCGAGAGAGAAAGAGAAAGAGAAAGAGAAAGAGAAAGAGAAAGAGAGAGAGAGAGAATACGGGAGAAAGAAGAGAGAGAGATTTACCAGGGCTCGTGACCCCATGTGTCGCAAACACACACCCTCAAGACACCTGCGTGCGGTACCACAATGAGTCCCCTCTGCCCAGGAAGCATGGCGTGTTCGGCACACAGACACCCAATGGGAATCAGGATGATTTCCCTGAGGTATTCCAAAGCACCATAGCTTACGGCATGGAGGTGTGTTTGGACAAACCCTCCATGCAGGACCGAATGATAGTTGGCATTGTTTTCTAGCACTGTAAGTCCAGCCAGCGGGTCGAGGTGGTAGAGATAAAGATGGATTCCTTTGTGGACTGAGTAGGCATGAATCTGGAAAAGGTCACAAAGCACTCTGAAATGAATCCAGAGTTCAAACACATTTTTAGATACCTGTCTGTTTGCATCACGACATACTTTCCCCCTTACCCCGCTCTGTGAGAAAGGTCTCTTTGAGAAGGCTGGAGCTGCAAGGAGACCAAAGTGCCCCATGGGTAGCACGTGAGAGAGTGGATGCCATCACATGACCATGCCAGGCTTCACTTCCTCCTGAACCGCTCATGCAATGTGCAGCCCCATCATGGGGCAGGCCCAGAACATGACCTGCACAAGAAAACAAATAGTCTAGAGTCAAGATTTTCCACTTGCTCTGCACCAGTACTTTAGATTTTGTTTTCCACTTCCAATAGAGGAGGTACTGAGCTCCTTAAGAAAAACTGAACAGTATAATACCCAAAACTGTTGAAAGACAGAAGGTCTCCCACAAATATAATACTTGTATAATCTCTTTCTGTCCCATTTTAGATCCGAATGTTGTTAATGAATTATTTTGCCAAAAAATTGAAACTGGATTCTTAGTCAAAATGACAGAGGTGGCTGGATGAAATTGTTATTTCATCCACAGAGGTGGCTGGAGGCTGGATGAAAGCCACAGAGGTGGCTGGAGGTGTTACAGAGGTGGAATGAAATTGATGATTAAGTTGTGTAGAAAGGTCTGGGAGGAAGGAGCAATCTCTGAAGATTGGGCAAATAGCACGACTGTGCACTTAATGAAGACAAAGGGAGACACTTTATTATGTTCATCTTACAGAGTTAAACTAAATGAACAGACAATGAAAGTTTTTGAAAAAGTGGTTGAAAGAAGACTAAGAAAAGTTGTAAATAACAACAATAACCAGTTTGGTTTTATACCAGGAAGGTAAACAATAGAAGAGATAATAATTTTGAGGCAATGGGAAGAGAAGTGCGGTATTTGGCAAAGAAAAAGAAACTGTATCAAAAAACTGTTTTTGTTTACCGAGAGAAAACATTTCAACAGTTGTTGAAAGTGCTCTCAGAAGGCAGCTCGTGCCTGAATAAATGTTAAAAGTAGTCAAGGGAATGCATTAAAAAGAACGATGGTAAAGGCGAACGTGGGATGCACTGAAATGTCTGAAGTCCAGGTAGGTTTACACGAGGGATCAGTTTGAAGTCCTTTACTGTTTGTAATAGAGACGGAATAATTGATGAAGAATGAAAGTTTGCAATTCCCATGTGAGTTATTGTACTCTGATGACTTAGTATTGAATGCTGAAAGTGAAAAAGAAGCAAAAGTGATGTTTCAAAAATGGAAAAGTGAAATTGAGAAGAAAGCTTTATGTGTCAACATTAGCTAATAATAGGCGTTCACAACCATCCTTCACGATGTTGTGGAATGTCGGCCGAGGCCCTCATGTTTTCTCCTTTATTCGCATTTGTTTTATCCACAACTGCTTGAGCGATTGACACAAAACTTTCAACATAGGAGCGCTTCATTTGTTTAAAAACAAAATTGCATGACGATTGGATGGAAAATGCAGCCGGTGCTCCAAAAAGTCTGCTTTCTGTAGGCGTGGGTTGCAGGGTGTTTCACGTATCAGGAATACATGAGAAACAAAAAAAGGCGATGGTGAGTGGTGAAGAAGGAGAAAGGGAAGGAAGCACAGGAATATATGTAAAAAATATATGTTCAATATATGTAGAAGTTGTTGGATAAAATTCAGTTCAAAGTATGAAGATATAGATTGTGTCACAAGAGGTGTCGTGATATCACTGGAAGTTTTAAAAAAAATTTATTTTTTAAGCTGAGATTTATATATGAAAAAGTTGTGAGGATCAATCATTTCAGAAAAAAAGATGGAGAACAAAAGTAAATGCTCCTGAGCTCAGAATTTAATTTTAAAAGCTCAAAAGTTTTTGTTACCTTGGAGCCATGATAAAGGCATCAGGAGGAGCAAAATTAGCTGCTAGATAAAGAATAAAGTCAGCCTGGAATAAGGGGAGACAAAAGTAAATGCTCCTGAGACCGATTCATGAAGCACAGAAACACTGCATTAGGTGCAAATGTGATGAGGTTATAAAGCCTGTATCAGACCGGTATTGATGTAGGGAAGCGAAATGTGGGCAATGCGGATCGAAATTGTAAAAAGAATGGAAAGAAGAAAGATGATATGATGGATTGCCTCTGAAAGAAGGAATTCCAAGCAGAAACTATAATGGCACTCGGTAGATTGCGTACCTCCGCCAGGCTGAACAGTTTACATTTTGTATCCCACTGATAGGCCGGACCTGGATCCAGACCTGAACCAAAATCCAATCGACTTGTTCTTGTCACCTACCCAATTCAATCACCAAGTTTTGTCATAACCCATGTAAAACTTTTGAGATATCGTGCTACATGTGTTTTTATGGCCCGATGTCTCAATGGTGAAGAATCATTTTAAAAATTAAAAAAATTCTCATATCCGGATCCAGATTTGGATCTTCAACAAATGTAATCGATTTGTCATTGTCACCCGCCCAAGCTGTCCAATAAGTTTCAACCGAATCCATCAATACCTCTTTGAGAAATCGTGCTGTATATATTTATTGGCCCTATCTCTCCTTGGTGAAGAACCACTTAAAAATTCTCATATCCGGATGCAGATCTTCACCAAAATCGAATTATTTCATTCTTGTCACACATCCAACCTCTTTGCCGAATTTCATCCATGTGTGGACAGGTTGGGTGTGTGACAAGGAAGAATTGATTCAATTTTGGTGAAGATCCGAATCCAGATCCAGATCTGATCATTTTTTGACTGATTCTTCAACATTGGAAGGTAGGGCTAAACCAATATATAACACGATATCTCAAAAAAGTTGTAGACATATTCGGACGAACATTGATGGACACGTTGGGTGTGTGGCAAGGACGAATTGGTTCGAATTTGGTGAAGATCCAAATTCGGATCTGGATACGACAATTATTGAATTTCAAAGTAATTCTTCACCAATGAGAGATATGGCCAAAAACGATATGGTACTGTATAGCAAGATGTTTCAAAAATGTATTGGGCCTGACATGTTCTCGTGGAACAGGCATTGCATGGCAGAGGTATGCACTCTACCGAGTGCCCTTCTAGTTGATGCTGTCAGTGTCGCTGCTGTTGTCGGTACTGCTGTAATCGTCGTTGCTGTTGTGGTCATTGCTGTTGTTATTATTGTTGTATTTTAACACTTCTACTTGGTAAAAAGGTAATCCCAAAAAAATACGTTCTAATTGGTATTGTTGAGTAAATTTAGTGCATACAATTGCTGTTACTTGTATTGTGGCCAGCAAAGGTATTCACCCCCACTCCAAAGTTTTCACATTTTGATGCCACTTGAGCTTATTTGAGACGAGACAAAAATGTTGTTGTGAGGCTGTTTTTCATCAGCAGGGACTGGCAAGTTTGTCAAGATAGAAGGGACAATGAATGGTACAAAGTACATGAGAATCCTTGATGAAAACCTGCTTGAGTCAGCCATGAATCTGAAACTGGGTAGGAGATTCACATTACAGCAGGACAATGATCTGAAGCACAAAGCTAAAGCCACACTGGAGTGGCTGAAAAGGAAGAAAATAAATGTTCTTGAGTGGCCCGGTCAAAGTCCTGACTTGAACCCAATTTAACATCTATGGCGAGACTTGAAGATTGCAGTCCACCGACGATCCCCATCAAACTTGGCAGAACTAGAGCAATTTTCACGTGAAGAATGAGCAAAGATTTCACCATCTCACTGTACAAAGCTGGTAGAGATCTACCCAAAAAGACTCATAGCAGTCATTGCTGTAAAAGGTGCTTCCACCAAGGACTGATCTAAGGGGCTGAATACTTTTACAACCAGTGAATTTTGATTTGTAGATGTTTTTTGCAGGTATTCCTGACATGTAACCTCTTTCAACTATAACAGTGTTTATTTAGTTTGATATCTTCAGTTATGAATAAAAAAGTTCACTTGGAAAAATTGTTTCCACATAATTTGTAATTCATGTAAATGTGGCATTATTGGACGGGGGTGAATACCTTTGCAGATCACTGTACAGTACATACCTTTTCTCACAGGGAGCTAATTATCATGTCAGTGAAATATCTTACAAAAAGCTATGTGTACAACCCCACCCCTCCCATTTTTATTAAATAACATGGTTGCACACCCTTCATTCCCTTGTAAGAAATATTTGCAACCCCACCATTGCCCAACCTCACCCATTCTCTTTTGTAAATTTTTTATTTACACCAGTCTCGGTGGTGCAATGGTTAAAGCATCCACTCTGAGTCTGGGAGGTTGGTCATTTTAGAGCCGCATGTCAAACAAAAAGACTTTAAAAACGGTACGTGCTGCTTTGTTGCTTGATGTTCAGCATTTAGAAAGAATAGAGCATGGACAAACAACCATAGGATGGCAATTGTAGAACTGAAGGTGGACCGCAAAGGATACTCCCATCTGGAGGGTGGGAGTACCTGCTCATACATACAACTGGCATATACTTAGTATGATCAATGCATACGAGTTCAATAAAATCACTGACAAGTTTATGATATTATCAGCCCATGCACGTAGTGCAAAGTGTGGTTAAGCAATTGGTTCACTCTATTTCTATTTCTAGGAACGAGGAACTATTTAATCTCAATTGAATTACAAATATTGAACACTTATAGAACATGAATCAGAACATGAACATGCAGTTTAGCAATACTTTGGCTTTAAATTTAGCAAACTGTACAGAATCTAGTCCCGAGCACGCATGTGCACTCGTGGTATAGCAATTGCTTTGGTCTGTCAGTCAGTCTGGCAGTTAAACAAAACTGAAAATCATTCCAAACAGGAAACACAGTTTTTAAGGATGTCATAAAGGATACAAACAACAGGCATAAATAACTAATTTAATGTGGTAAATAAGGTGGTGTAAAAGAGGGTGCATCAGGGCGGTAAACCGATTCAATGGTTTTTATTTTATAACCTTTTAAACTTTTATTTTTATTTCAATTTAATTATGAACTTGAACACAGGAGAACACAAATCGCCTTGTTTTCACTTCCAGGAACCCTTCAATTTAATAGTACTTGAACAAACTTTTATGCCATCTTGACCAATCAATTTTGCTGCTCACTCTGAGGGTGGAGTAACAGCGAGAATCAGACAAAAATGGTGGCACCTGGCGATGCAACGATAGAGCTTACTTTGTCCAAAAGATGTTTGTTTCGTGCATCTTTTTTGTTCTTTACTGTAGTTGGTGGCATCTCATATTTTTTACCACTTCTCCAATTTAGCTCCCTCTCCTCTCTCAGCCCTTCGACCGTCCTCAATAACTCCAGGATGCATGCGTTCTTCCAGTAACACTCCCCTCCCCCCACCTCATTAAACTTCCAAATTCCAGGCCGACTGCACACCTCTACTCTTTTGTTCCCCAGTTCTGCCATATATGCGATAGCCTTCCACAGGCTTTGCTATTCCACTCCTTGCCCCTCCCTGAGGGCTTCAAAGCAGGAAGTGTACCACTGTCTCATATCATCTCCCATCCTTACACACAACCTTTAATACCCACATTAACTCTTACTAACCCAACTCTCCAATTGTAAATTGCAGTGTTTCCTCCCCTCCCATTTCTCCTCTTTTCCAGTTTGTTAATTCCTTTGCTTATTGTGTCAGAAAATTGCCCCAGCACCTTACTGTCAGTTCATACTGTGTGTTACCTTTATAGTCTTCTATGAGCCCCAATATTATGGAAAGAAAGTAAAGCTTACAAAACCAATCCTCAGATCTTGAGTGAAGGGAGGAAAATTAATCTCTGCAGGGAGTCTGAGCCTCATGAAAGCAGCTGGGAGGTATTCTGATGTTAAAGTGATAACCGTGATGATGATATAGTGAGATTAGTCAGTGGAAGCACGAACGCTTCATCATACCAGCCAGATAATCTTTGTAAAATAGAAGTCGTCAGAAGGATATGGTGGATTATTTAGATAAGTGATGTCATGGTAAAATCAAACAAACAACCAAAAATAAAAACATAAACAAATATGCTGTGTAATAAGAGAGACTTTGTACCAATCTCATGGGCAACAGTGTGGGCTGTGGAAAGTCCATCATCTTCGATGACAGCACAGCTCCGCTGGGGGTTGCAGACTGTGCCGATATCAGCGATACCGACGGTGTTACATGTTGATGCTCCACAAAGGTCCTGGAGATGATAGAGGTTGCATAATAATATTACTTAGTTTAGTTTAGACTACTTCTGATGTTTTGATATAAGACCAGAGCAGAGACGAGAGGGGAGTCATGAGCTTGTTGGTGAGGTTTCGTTTTGCTTATTGGCACTGGAATTTGGTGTAATATTATCTTGGGTGTTCACTCCAGATCTTTAGGGAGTGAGAAATGAGAAGGAGCAGAATTTGCAGTTTGGCTAGTGGGTGTGGATGCATCCCAAACCCTCCTCCCAACCCCAACCAGTGTGAAGTACAATATGTACTGGAAGATAGTTTCTATGTAATTCAATACTACAATGTCAGAGCATCCTCGGCAATTATTATTAGGAAAGGTGAGGCCAAACATAAAATGTTGTTTTGAATAATAGAGCAAGAAATAAGGTCAGAACTTCAGGAATTTTCGTGCTTCAAAGTCATTCAATTAAGTAAACTAAAACGGCACTCGGTAGAGCACATACCTCCACTAGGCTGAACAGTTTATGTTTCGTATCCCACTGATAGGCCGGATCTGCATCCAGACCTTTCGAATTGTTCTAATTGTCACCGACTCAACTCATCCACCAAGTTTCATCATAACCCATCCACAACTTTTTGAAATATCAAGCTATATATTGTTTTTACTCCATCTCTCAATGGTGAAGAATAACTTAAAAAATTTTTTTTTTATCAGATCCAGCTCAGATCTGCATCTTCACCAAAGTCTAATAAATTCGTCCTTGTCACACACCCAACTTGTCCACCAAGATTCGTCCAATTCTGTCCACAACGTTTTGAGATATCCTGCTCACAGACAGACAGACAGACAAACTGACAGACGAACAAACAGACAGGGCTGAAAACACAACCTCCATCCACCTTCGGTGGCGGAGGTAACAAGAGGTGGCTGCAGAGAGGAAGTCACAGCCAGTGATACTTCTGGGGATTGGGTGGTGTTAGATCAGTACAAGGGCAGGAAGAAAATTAGTTCTCGATGTGAAGAGCAACTCTGCTGCTGGAGCATGGTTCAGGCCCATCAAATTGAAGGAAACAATAACCGATGAAAGACGCGAAGGAGTCGGGGATGTCCTGTTGGAGGAAGGATTCTATTAAACAGATGATGTCTGGTTTATGGGCAGTGGCCTGGATTGAGAGATCTGTCAGGTTGCAGCAGAAATCTTGGATGTTCAAGGTCAACACAGTTGGGGGAGGAGGCATTTTGGGGGTGCAGGATGGGAGGAGCTTCTGCGCAGGCAAGGTGAGGATTTAAGGGATGGGGGGGGGGGAATGTTTGAGTGTGTGGGATGCAGGGAAGGTTTGTGTGTGTGATGTGCAGGGACGGATTGAGTGGGTGGGGTGGGGGGAAGGTTTGAGAGATGGGGTGAAGGAGAAATATTCAGGGGTGATGGTGAGGGGAAGCATTGAGAGGTGGGGGTGGGGGGGATTTAGAAGGGGGGGAGACATGAATCCTTGATGGGTGTGGTGGGTGTGGATGCTTATTCTGATTCCAAATTCCCAACTTTGACAAATGGAGATAAAGATCATTGGATGGAAGATTAGCTATTTTGTTGAAGGAAGGAGAAGTTGAAGGAAGGAGAGGAAGAAGAAGAAGAGTAAGAGGAAGAAGAAGAGGAAGATGAGAAAGAAGAGGAAGGAGAGGAAGGAAGGGAAGAGGAAGAAGAGGAATAATAATAATAAGAAGAGTGTTGCATTTCTGAAGGAGATACAAGGGTTGAAATGCAGTTTCAAAATGATTTTAAATGTTTTTAAAGGAAGAAGAAGCATTTATACTTCATGGAGATTTAGTTTGGAGTTATTGAGAAAAGAGGGGAGGGGAAATGTAGAACCAGAAGTGTTTGAGGTCCACACAGTTGGGAGAATGAGAGAAATTCAAGTGGAAATGAGATCGAATGAAATGGAGTGGAAAGTGTTATTTTTATTTATTTATTTTTTTGAAGCAAGGAGGGGAAATAGGATAATATTGAGGGGGTAGATGCAAGATATTTGGGAAGAAGGAGGTAAAACAAGGAACACGGAGATACATATTTTTCACACTTTCTATCTGAGGTGAGGCTGTGTTAGGCCTTGAACAATACAAAACAAATTAATATATTAATACGTTAAGCCATATTTTGTGGACGTTTCTCCTCCGAAGCTGTCGGACGGATTGTCGCCACTTTTGGCATGCGGGTGCTCTGTGGTCTAATGTACATCATGGGCTATGTGAGATCACACCAGACGGACAGGTTTGGGAATTTTTGGCGATTTTCTAATTTTTACATTCGTTTGCATGGCGACGTGTGACGTCACCACTGAGAGGCGTAATGACGTCATGACATCATCGGTCATTCAGTGACGTCATTTCGGCTGTCGTCGACAGACCGTCACCGCTGAGAGGCGTAATGCCACTCCGAGAAAACAGCGTCTGCAATGTAAAACCCTCTTCTGCACGTGCTGACTACCTCAGAAGGTGAATTTTACACAAAAAATGTAACAAGAAACATTGTATTTAAAGAAATTCGATAAATCACATTGTGAACAATGGATATATTGACGTCATAACGAACCCTCACTTTCGAAACTTCGCGTGGAGTGCAGGTTTGGCTAGTTCAATATTACAGCACAAATGTATGATTTAACAAGAAATATTGCATGGGATATAAAATCAACACCGAGACGAAGAATTATAAGATAAAAACATGACAAATCCGGTCTGGAAAACTTAGCTTTCATGACGTAGAAACGGGTAGGTCTGATTTCACCATCACGTGAAAAAATCCCCTAAGACTCTTTATAACAATTTAAGACCCCAAAGACCCTTCAAGACCCCTAAGACCCTTTAGAATCCTTTTGGACCCTTAGAACCCTTAGACAATCATGACACCTAATACCCTACCTGTGGACCCTATAGACCTCCCCTTAAGATCCCTGTCGAGCCTATAGATACTTCAGACTCTGTAGACTCTGGTGGCCAATGGTGAGTGAGGTTGGGGGGGGGGGGCATAAAGCATCAACCTTGAAACACTTCACACCCCTAAGGCCCTGCAGACTCTTATGCATTCAGAAGTTGCAGGAACCATGCAACCAAACTTTGCATGGCCTCCTCTTTCATCCAGAGGAAGGTGAAGGGCTATATTTGGATAAAAAATTTTTTACCCCAGATAAAACCAGATAATTGGCCTTCAAGCTTCAATTGAGTATGTTGCTTGTACACTGCCTGGGTTTTACCCAGAAAAGATCAAGTAATATGTTTTCGGTAATTTCATTTTCGGTTTTCCCTACCCAGTAAAAGATCGGTAATTCATCCGAAACTATGAGGCAAACATTCCCCAATTTCTCATGCAGGAAATATTTAAATGCATATTTTATTGAATTTTCAAAGGCAACGCCAGGTACTTCTGCTATATATATATATATATATATATTATAATATATATATATAATATATATATTATATTATATATATATATATAATATTATATATATATATATATATATATATATATTATATAATAACTAGAAGGGGCACTCGGCGAAAATTAGCTTTCACCCATTAAAATTCAAGCCAATAAACAATTGAAATATCACCTGATTTTCTTTCGTATCTTTTCTCACCTGCGTCGCAAGTAGAGCGAAAGGCGGTGTATAATCGACATACTGCTTGATGGGGCGATATATTATTGTTATATGAATAAATGTAATTGTTGAGAGAAAAAAAAAGTTACAGTATTGCACATAGCAAGCGTTTTTCTAAATCTAATCGACATGAGAAATTGGATTGAATGAGACGCACCATTATTATAAGTGAAGAATAAGATGAAGGAGGACGAGATTTTGTTTGAATGTAAATTGAAACTGGCCCCTTCTGTCCTCACCTTACTCAACAAAATCATCCTGTTTGCAGATTGGGCTTGATTAGTGGCATCCCCGAAAGGCTAATTTTTACCGGCCAGATGCAGGGACAGATTGTACACCATGAAGTCACGAAGATGGTAAACCATTACGAGCAAAGAAAACGAAAAGTACAGAAACATGATTTACCTGCTTCTTCGTGCAAACGAAGCTGTTCTGTTAACATTTGAGTGATTCATCTCACTTGTGTTCTGCAGAAATGCAATTTCGAGTTGTGACTTTTGAATGGCACGAACACGCTCGCTCACCCGGTGTGTGATGAGAAGTGCGATGTCAAATTGCAAGTGGCGATTTTCTGGCCTTTGCTCTTTGTACTGCCAGGAACAGAACCGACGGAGGGCAGATGTTGCGTCAGAAGTCACATTCAAGAACACATCTTCTGCGGGTGTGAGCACCACAAGCTGCAGAGATGGCACCAAATGGGAGGCACGAAAGGTGAAATGGAGTTGTTGAAAGGGTTGCAAATAAGGACGAGCAGGTGGAGATACTAACTCGGTTTATTTCAGTTTGTCTTAAGTATTCGTAAGGAAGATCAAAACATCCACGAGTTCAGCCTACACTGCACCTTTACGAGAGAGAGGCGAAGACTGGTGCCGAGGCTCGGGTGTTGGTACACCCTGGCAGTTTCTCCTAGGAGGGAGAGCAGATACTGGCGCAATTCACCACCGTGCCGACGAGCCATGCTGCCATCCGCCACTGCCAGAACCTCCAGCACCCGAGCCCGTGATGCAAACCGCCGTGACCTACCCAGTGACTTAACCGCAACCATTGTGTCTAAAGCACCTGAAGGTGAGGACTGAGATAATAAAGGGTACTGCATACGTTCAGATGAAGGTTGTGCCACGGTAGCTCGAGATGTTACGTGGGGTCTCATGGTGAAGATAGCCAGTAAAATGAGGAACGGGACTGGGGACATGGTTGTCTTTCAATAACTGTAAACAGGGGATGGTGGGGGGCGAGGAAGAGAGAAAGAGAGGGGAGGTTAAAAATAAATAAATAAAAAAGGCTAAACGAGAGAAGCATTGCTTGGTCCGGTTGACTTGCAGTTACCATGAACCTGTCTCATGCTGTCGTGATACCATGACACCGATGACACACTCTATTCAGCAATGTCACCGGAGAGATAACTGGATATTAAGTGCTCTGAGCTGGTGTATGACGGTAAACGTAACGAGCACATATTATTGCTGACACATCTCTAACCTAACAACTTGGTAGGTAACCTGCTAATTCACTAGCTAACCACCTGTTCAAGCAACCAGGGTAGGCAGAGGCACATCATGACGACTCAGAGCGATAGGGGGCAACGTATAAACAGCAAACGGCATAAGACGGGTGAGAACCTGCCACCGTTCCATACCTCGATGACCCGACGTTGTTGGACATGTGGCACGACAGTCGCCACCACCCTCGGATGCCCTGGCACCTTATTTTCCCACGCTCCACGAGGCACACATCCTCTTGGTTAGGAGGCACTGGAAACGGACAGAAAAGGTGAACACAGAACGGATTATCCCGCCTTTTAGTCCAAGGAATATTCTTGTAAGTCCAGAAAGGAAATGTTACATTGAGGAAACAGCAGAATGACTGATCGTCGGTTCATTGATAAATAGTTAAACGAACAAGCCGTCGGTGTCTGTGGACGAGTTCGTGCAGAATGATTGGCTGTCGGTTCATTGATAAATATGAGGGAAAGGGGACGCATGATTTTGATGTTGATGTTGGTTGGCAGAAAGATGTATTTAATAAGAAATGATTCTGTTTTGGGGAAAGAACGAAGGCGGTGAACAAAGTGCAAAAGAAGATGGGGTGGAGAGTAGTTGTGGAAGATTTTGGGGGCGTGGTTGCGGGGATGGAAAGGGGGCGTGGCCATCGGATGATTGTCCATTGAACCCCAACGCAGTGGAATAATGGCCTCTAGAATGTAAAACGGATCTTTAGTTAAACCGCACAAGATGAACAACACACTGTGATAACACAGATGACGTCATGGTTGCCTCGTGCATATGATGGTCCATTATATGATTGTGGAGCTTGGACTGGCGGGATAGCCATGGCCCTTTAGATGTGCGCACTCATCTCTGAGGTTCAAACCTCGACCCAGCTAACTGTCGCCCTGGCACGGCGAGAGTTATCTCCGGCACGCTAAACAAGTTACAAATTCCTGCTCTAACCTACAGTATACAGGGTTAGTGGCCATGGGGGTGGCCTCGGCCAAGTCCTGAATCTTGGACTAAAACGACGACCCCGTGTCTCATGTAACGGACTGGAGAATTTACACGTAAATTCAGTTGCCAAACAGCGCCGTGGACATGAAGTCATCAATTTTGTACAATTTCCTTAAAATGTTTGATCGCACCGTAATGCATTATTTATACTTATGGTTTGTGAATCATTTAAAAGTGGTAATAATTAAGCGATTAATTGTTTTTTAAAATTATTATTTCTTAGAATTTGCTTTAACAGCTAAAATAAATATTTCGAGAAACTTTCATGCGGATAATTTTGCGTTCAACTTCGTGCGTTAACAGCCATTGTTAATATATGACTATTTTCAGATACTTTAACCCTACTAGTGGGCAACTTAGCTAAATATAGCATAACAATTGTGCATTTTGTGAGGAAAGCACCAAATTTGGCACACGACCCAGCAGGCACACAACGTTGTTGCAACGTCGTTTGCCGGTTCTATCCTGACGTCAGAATTGGGTCAGTGGGAAGTTGTTTTTGCGAAACCCATAACGTCAGATTCAACGTTGTGACAACGTTGAAATCTGACATTGTTGCAGCGCTGTGTTCTGGTTGTATCCTGACGTCAGAATTTGGTCAGTGGGAAGTTGTATTTGCAACACCCATGACGTCACATTTCAACGTTTTGACAACGTTTTATCTGACGTTGTTGCAGCGTCGTGTTCTGGTTGTATCCTGACGTCAGAATTGGTCAGTGGGAAGTTGTATTGCAACACCCATGACGTCAGATTTCAACGATGTGACAACGTTGAAATCTGATGTTGTGCAGCGCATGTTCTGGTTGTACCTGACGTCAGAATTGGTCAGTGGGGAAGTTGTATTTGCAACACCCATGACGTCAGATTTCAACGTTGTCACAACATGAAGCATGACGTTATTTTTCAACTTTATCACAACGTTCATAAAATGGAATTTTTGTTTATCCTTTTCTTTGCACGCCAAAAAACAACATTGCAGTGCATGACACCCTTCAGCTTCCAGCTTGATGGAGCCCTCGACCCTAGGTCTGGGGCCAGCAGAGCACCGCTGTTCCACCGGTGCCATTATCAAAACATTGAAGTTGTATTGCAACATCATTATACGTTGCACAGTAACACATAATGACCACAACTTGAAAACAACTGTAATTCTATAATCATTTATTATCACGTATCACCAGAGCATGATTGCGGCAAAAATATGCAAGCAGTATTAACAATAATAATATCTTTTTCGTACCAAAAAAGCACACTCAAATACAAACATACAATAAATAAAAGTAGATACCATTGGAATTCAGAAACATATACTAAAAATGGGGAAAAAAGAAATACCACATGGGTAAAAGTCGTAAATACCTTTTTGACAAATTCACTTTGTGCAAAGCACAGTTAACAATTCAAATTCAGAAAGTTCTGCTCCAGAGACGAACTGTGAGCTTCTCTCTCAAATATAATTGACTGCACAAAGGCACCTTTAGTACAACAACATCATCATGCAGTGTTAGTAAAACTGCTGATAATTTTATGCTTGCGTACATTATGGGCATTAGGAGCATAAAAGTATTGACCGATAACTTGCATTTATATAAAATGTAATTAAAAGTTTTAGCTACTGATGGCATACCACCCATTGTTACAAATTCATAATTAAGCAACCTCAGGTAAGAATTATGAGAAGACGAAGAACCACATATAAATTTTGCTATATGACATAATAGTTGACATTCAATTGGTAGAAATTCAGCAATGACTGGTAAAAAGAGTACAATATGGGTCCTACTTGGGAAGTCAAACACCTTTCTGATAGAATTTCTCCATGATATATATAATTTAGAAATATTTTTACTTGTTATGTCCCACAGCGGCATCAATAAAAGGAGGTGCATAAAAAGACTTAAACAGATGATACTTGACATGATATGAACAGTGCATAAAATTATATAAAACTGAATTACAATCAGGCAAATCAATGAGACCAAATATATATCTTATGTGTGTATTCATACAAAGAAATATATAAATCTAACATCATTAAGTATGAAAACACAATTTTGAATGCATCTCAAATAAATAATTCCAAAGCACAAAAAATTAATTTGTTGGGTGTTTTTTCTTAATTTCACAAGAAAATAAAATAACTTCATTATGCATAAAAGTACATGTAAATATTTTCACAATATAAACTTAGGCTGGGTTTCCAACATACAACATTACAATTAACTATGCTGCAAATTCTTAATAATCAAGGACGTGGACGCTGGCACAGCGTGTTGCTGTTACTCGTTTTATTACACTAGTGCGTGCCTGTACGTGCAAAAAAAATAAAAAAATAACAACTTTCAAACAACCACACAGGCCGTTCCTTCACTCTCGTAAACGACGACTGGATTGGGGCATTGTGTTTTATTCTATAAATGCGCATAAGAAATCGAGAAATTATGAGAATACAGTAAGTCATCACTATACCGGGCGTAGTGGGGTGCGCCTGTAATCCGGTTACTCGGAGGCTTGGGTTGGAGGATCGCTTGAGGACGGGCACTCTGTGCTGGGCCGCGCTATGAGAGGGT
>CM068956.1:90468929-90504462 GCA_035128595.1 Eptatretus atami | reverse complement strand
TTGGTAGATCGGCGAACTTCCTCGACATCCTGAACAAATTTCCAAATTCCTGCCCTAACTGCTGCTGTGAAGAATGGCAAGCCGCCTAGTGTATCCGTTCTTCCAAGAAACTGCCTTCGGTTCGGCAGTGCAACCTCTGAAAGAGAGTACGCACATCAGAATCAGAATCGAATTTGCATGTAGCTTTTTGTCCATTTTCCTCTTCCTCCTGCTTTTTAAAGTACAATACCTAAACATTCCTGAGGTTGCCATAAGAACTCAAAAACTAGAAGGTTAAGCAGAGCCAGATGGATTACTCACTTCAAAGTTATCTTTCCTTTTCCCTGCAGTCAAATTTTTTCTTCTTGTTTTATTTGTTTTTCGATTACTCACTCATTATTATTCACTTCATAAATCTTTCTGATTGAACTACTTTGAGCTATCTGGCTGGCTCGATTCTCGCCTGACTATCGTGTTTCGCAGGCAGCCATTTGCGCTCAACTGTACCCATCCTTGGAGGACGTTTTTGTCTGCTATCATCAGTTGAATATGAAGTTAAAGATCTACTCTATATTCAAAATAGAGAGTTGGGAGTTATCACTGGCAACCCGCTAAATTATCTCCCTAAGCTCTCCCGGGCACTCATCAGCAGAGTGTTTCACCCACCCGTGAAATCATTATTTTTCTCTCTTATGCATTCTGAGCTCTGATTCATCGGCATTGCTCTTTTTTTCTGTTTATTCTCACTTACTTGCATTAATCTTTCATTCATTATTTCTAATTTGACTAAACCATGCTGTTCATGCGGGTGCGCCAAATGGATACAGAAGAAAACTCTCAGAAGGAAAACTGGTAAATTTGAGAAAACGGGATTGAGTGAGGGTTAACGAGGCATAGAAAGATCGTGGTTTTGGATGGATGATCTGAATGGGTCTTCCGTGAACAGTTTCTGAAACCTGGAGAAGAATAGAATGAAGAGGAATTTTGATCGTTAACAATATTAATACCTTTCTTCTTGCTCTCTTCTTTGGATTTCCTTCCGTTTCACATCATCTCTTCTCCCTCCATTTAGTGGAATTATAAACTTCCTTTATTTTCCTCTTTCCTCCTCTTCAGTTTTTCTTCCTTTGTCTATTTCCCTTCTTCTCTTGATCTTCTCCTTTTCTTTTCTTTGTTCATCAACTTCTCTTCTTTCAACTCCACTTCTTGCTTTTTTTTCTGCCCTTACCATACTATTATATTTTGCTGCCTTTTTTCCTTCTTCAATTATTTTTTTCTTTTTACCTTACTATCTCCTTCATACTTCGAGCTTTAACATCTCCAAAACTTAATTGTATTCTTTTCGCCTTTCTTTACTCTTCTACTCCCCACCTTTCCTCTTCCTCTTCCTTCTCTTCCTTGCCAATTTTTGTGATCCAAACTTTCTCTCTTTTGCTTTTTTGGGGGTATTGTTTTGTAATTCCCTCTTCCTCCCCCGTCTCTCTCTCGTTTCTCACGCTTTTTCATTGTATCTTTGTTCTCTCAAAGCTTTATTACGCTGCTATTCCCATGCTTCACTCTTTGTTATCCTCTCATTGCTTTTGACCCACATCCCCATCCGTGCCCAACTACTTAAACCATACTGCTTTTGCTTTCGACTGGTGTACAAACGTTATAGCATAGAGTATCGTAAGCGTGCAATTGCAGGTGATGGGTTGTTCTTTTAGAATTTACTGTGGTCTGCCTAACCAACAACTCGAGTGGACGTCCAAAGGTATTGGCTCCATGACATGATGTCTCCAAGAAGTGGAATACTCCACTATATTGGAGTTTCAACTTTAGATCCTGCTTCTTTCAATGCAGTGCTGAGGCAGCAGAATCACAGTGTATGACCATGGCAGATATGCCCCTAGAAAGAGAAAATGAGGGATTTGGAATACAAAGAATTATAAGACAGAAAGTCGTTTAAGCACGGTCAAAAGGAGATTGCACCGAAACTGTAACTGCCAGAAATGAAAAGAACAAGAAGTATGTTGGCAAAAGAGATGACAATATGAGAGTGAAATTTATTAGAAGTGGAAGTGAAAACAGGAAGAAGCACAACAATCTTTGGAGTGAAAGTGTGAGCTGACAAAAAAGAACAATATTCCTACCGTGCACTGTCCCCGCAGCAAGGAAGACGGCATCCGGTTGCCCCCCGGTGTCCCTGGGCTACACGGACCTCCACAGCACCAGCTGGAATTTTACTACATGGCTGTATCCATAACGTCTGAATAAAAAAGTTAGAAGAATACATTGTGTAATGACATAAAGGAGGAAAAATAATTCAACAATATTTGCCGCAGTTTTGTTCAAGGTTTACCTGGATCGTTTTATTGCAGACATGTAAAAATACTGTAATAGTGCATTGCTGAAACTTTTGTGCAAAGACAATTGCCACACTGAGGCAAAATGACGACACAGGAACAACATGCAATCTCTGTCCATCACTTTCATATGCGCCTGTGGCTGCTGTGTATAATCGCTGGCCCACAGCTGTGAACGGATGCAGTGCCCCTGTGTAGGACAGGGCAGGGAATTTGGCCATGATGCTGGTGATAGCTCACAATAGCGCTTCACGAAGGACAATGTGGCGATCTTTAATGTCCACCAACTAAGGCTGACAGATCGAGACACAAGAATTACCGTCCCACCGAGGGACGGAACCACACATTGATGCTTGCCCTGCCTGCCAAGACACCAGGATGACAGTTTATAGCTTCGGCCATTCAAACCCAGGCCAGGACAGCTTCTGAGTCAAATGTGCATATCTCTCAGCCACCCTGCCAACCACGCCCGGTGAACGCATACTTGTAAAACCAAGTTCACAGTTAATACTATACAGTCCACACATGCCTGATAAATAGATGTGTATCATAGTTCTTGCTAAAAATCATCAACTCAGGGTGATGTCTACTATCGAAATAATTTGGATGCAATGTCTTCACAATTATGTTTGAATTGCGTGCAATAACTATAATAATGTCGTGGAATTAGTAAGCAACCTTTGAGCATTCCCATTGCCAACCAAATGCTATCATCCAACCAAACAAACAGTTGAATAAGCAAATTTTGGAGAATCACAAATTACATAATGCTGAAATTGCAAAAACATCTGTCTGTGTCGTGTTTGATATGCGAAACATCTTACTTGAAATCTGAAAAGGTTAGTGCAAGTGTGAAGACCCACAAAATGTTTTAAATTAAATACGAGGAAAAGCGAGGATGCACAATTTTGAAGATCCAATGGGCTTTTTTCATTGCAGAGGTGGTCAAGGTTGCCTGGAAACATCTGTGCGATTTTTTTGTTCAGACTGCGACTCGGTTATGCATAACATAAAAAGAAATGTATTTCTACGTGCTTCGAAATACACTCTTCTTTCTCTTTCGAATGCAGCACAAGCATGGTCGGTCGCCACCATCGCAGAGTGCGGCTGGCGCTATGCAGTGCCCTCTCCGGTTAGGCAGGAATTGTAATTTGTTCATTGCAGCAGCGGCAAACTCACCCGACTCTTTTCAAAGACACCGTAAGGATCTTTTATGTCACCAACGAATGCTGGCAGAGGAACACTCGTTTTAACATCCATTCCAAGGGACGCACACCACATTGAAAATTCACCCTGCCGCGAACACCAGGATGACATTTATAGCTGGCCAGATTTCAAACCTGAATAGATAGGTAGATAGTTAGCCAAACCTGAGATGCCAGACAACCTGAGATAGATAGTGTTAATAGTGTAGCAAAACCGAATACCAGGATTCAACCTGAATAGATATATTTGAGGCAAGTTGTGCTTTATCTCTCGGCATCCTCCCAGATTTCAAAGTCACTCTAAAAACGTACTAAAATTTTCAGGAAAAATTAGGCCAGCATGGTTTTGAGTATTTTACTGTAAGATCTACTAGAATGTAAGACAACCGTCACTTCGCCGACAGAATACAACCAATCTGTGCATAATTGCTAAAAAAAAAAAGACGTTTGTTAAAAATAAAATTAGCTGTGGTCTATACAGCCGGCGTTCACCCAAGGAGCGAGGAAGGGGAGAGTATCAATTGGATATTCATCACAGCCTTTAGAATACTGAATTCTTCATAATATACAACGCATGAAAAGGAAGATCGAAATTAAAAAAATTCCTCACCCTCTCCCTCCCCTCCTTCTTTTGATCAAACTGTTTGGGGACGGACCGCACAGTCCATTGCCAGGAAACAAACTCTCACCCGTACGTGTATGTGCAGACTGTTTACATATACATGTGTACCCATGCTATGCGCATTGATTCGTGTAATCTCCCAAGAACAATTGTTGACAGACAGAGCAGGCACGCAGCACGCCGAGGACCAAGCTCCTTTTATATATTGATGGTAAATTAAAACTTTGTGACATGGCTTTGAGAGGCACCAGACGGCAAAACAATTTTCAAAAATCAAAGGTGAGTGTAAAACCAAATATTCCCATCAGCAAAATGATCTCCAGCAAACCTGTATGTTCTTCCAAAGTTTCAATGTATCATTTCATGCGTAGCTGGATGCTTTACAATGCTGCACCACTTTAATAATAACGTCCAAGGCAAAAAATAACATACTTTCTGCAGTAATTCTCTGCAGACTACTGTAGTATTTGAGAGTTGTAACTCTCATAACTATACTCTAACTGTAGCATTTTCCCATGGCTGTGTTTATTTCTTTCTACAGAAACCTCTTCTCACTATGCGTGAATTGCAACTCAAACAATACTACTGTATTGCCATATTTCCACAAAAAATCACGATACGCATCAATTTGTACATTCAAACTGCTCCATATTTGTAGAAATTCTCTTGCTGTGCAATGTAATGTCTGCATCATTTAGCAATCGAACAATTGAACAACTACATGGGCTGCAGGAGAACTTTAAGTAACGCGACTCACACAGGCTTCCCATCCGGTTTATACCCAGCCCAGCTATAAAACTGTCATCCTGTGTTTCGCAGCAGGCAATCGCAACAATGTATTTGCGGTCCTCAATATACGTTAAACTGGACGACCCAATGCCAGCATTAGGTGCGTGACATTAAAACCTCACGTTTCCATCATGCGAGTAAGTGAGCTATTGCCAGCACCTGACTAAATTACAATTCCTGCTCTGACCTCCATGCGCACAGCGACAGCAGGCACTCCCACACCCTCGCGAGTACTGATGTAACCCGCGGTATTGTTGCTGCATACAAAACGACGGTGACGACCAACTGCGCATTGACTGAAACCTCACGAGTTCACATACCGCGGCCTGATTCTGACCCTCGAAAAAAAAGGCACTCTGATCCATCCCCACCACATTTTCCGCAGCCGATCTCTTGCAATGGGACCAAGTCGAAACCTCACAAGCCAGTGCAGGCAACACCCTGAACACACCACCGGCCGGTCTTCACTCCGGCAGTGTACCATCTATCACCTACGATACCACAAACACAGGCACAAATTAGTTCACCTCCCTTTTTAAAACCTTGTCTTCCTTACCACGTTAACTTTAAAAAATCAACTGCTGCTTGTTACAATGCGAATTGCATTAACATAGCAACATTTTTTTGAATGCAAATTTTTCATAAAACGTTTCCAGATAATTTGAACATTACAAAAGGTGGAAGATCCTAAAATACCAGACAATCTAATAACCATATTCAGAATAATGATGATGACTCCCTCGCAGGAGCTTTAAACGCAGGAGGCCATTAGCCCCCATCAACCCTACGCAATGTTACCAATGTATGGTTGTTTTTGGCCTTTGCTCTTTCTTTTAAATGCTGAGCACAAACAAAGAAGCACACATACCATTTATAATGTCTTTCTTATGACTCTGGCTGGTTGCAACAGCTGCACCTCCCAAAACTTGGTGCGACGTTCCTAATATTATGCCAAGAAAGTGTACAAAGTTCATTTTTGTGCGAACAAAGAAAAAAAAAGAACTTTGCACGACTGGAATTAAAAGGAACAGCACACCAAGCACAAGTGAGATCAAGAAAGTGAAGTTACAATTGTTTGAGTTGTGTGGCAGTGTTTGGTTCTTTGTTCCTGAAAATAAGAGGTGTGTGTATTGTACCTTCTGAATTCACCCATCCCCCTCAACCCTCTCAGAATCTGCCCTCAACAACATGAGCACTCATCATTGCAGTCAAAATAGCCGTGTATTAACATCGATCAGCAGACCGACAGTAAATAATGTCCATCAGGCATAGAACCAGCAACAGGGATAGAGTTTGACTTTTGGTCAGTTGTTCCACATTTTAAAACTTGCCATCGACCACAAAACAGGACTTGTACTCAACCGCCAACGATCGACTACAAAGCCTGATGGATCACTGTGCTCTCAATAAAAAGGAATTTTCTGACCAGGTGTGAAACATTAATAACACAAGAAAAACTGAGTTCATAGAAACACTTTTACCCCTGCAGTCTTAAGAAAATGAATGAAGGGTTTTCAACTAAACAAGCAGCGCAAGCACTATCATATTTGTGCTGAATCTGAATCTCACAGTACTCTGCCTCAAAGGCATAGACGCATGAATATTTTTCCAAGTACGTACTGCCTAAATGAAGGTTAAAAAAAAAGTGCCAAGAAGGCAATTGTGTTCAACAGTTCAAATATAAATTCAATGAAAATTAAAATGAAAGTTTTAAAGATGTCGGAAAAAAAACAAAAACGCTTTTCCGAAAAGGTTATCGCATTTGATGCACCGTCTTTACACCACTTATTTAACATGTAATATTAAATTATTCGCTGCCTGTTGTTTGTGTCTTTATGACTCCCCTAAAAAACAGTAAGTTCCTGTTGGAATGATTTTTCAATTTGTTTGACTACCAGATTAGAAGACAGAGTAAACATTATCTCACTCCTCCCAGCGCCATGTGTGGTCGGCGATGAGATTGCTGTTCAATTTGCATTAATTTCAGAGGCAAATACTCTAAAACTGCATTTTTCATGTTTATTATTTTCACCATTCATGTTCTACAGTGTTCAAATATAAATTCAATTGGGCAATATAGTTCCTCAACTCATAGACTTATTGTCCTGTAGAATAGACAACAGACAGAAAAAGTTAACCAATTGCCTTAACCACAATCGCTTTTTCCTGGGTAAAAAACCCATCAAATCCACACAGGATTACGAAAATTTACCAGGTTTCCTGGACAAGATTTAGCATGAGGCATGCCAAAATGTCATCTACTAACATATCACTACTCTATCCTGACATACCCCTTATCCTTTCAGACAGACAGCTGCCACCGTCTTCCCTCTCTTCGGCCTTAAGAAAATCACAATCTTCAAACACATGAATATTTCTTTCAATCCTGACAAATCTTACACCTCTCATTATCTCTCTCCGAAAGACCATCTGCAAATCCTCCCATCTACTTTCTCAACAGTCTTCTTGAGAAGCAGTCAATTCCAAACTCCTGGGTCTCCACTATCAGACATATTCTAGGGCAAACGACCATTTTCAATTTGCCCTCCAAAAGCCAGCCACAGCATGGGCCATCCTTCGGCATCAAAGTCCATCCTTGCGCAAACCTGACTCCGATCCACCTACAAGGCTTCCATATGAGTGTATCGGCCTATCACGTCGCATCACAGACAGGTCGGTTGTCTCCCTGTCTTCTAGGCCCAAAAAACATGCCACATGATCAGGTACAATTATAGCTGCAATGCGGATTCAAAAACTCCGGCTCGCAGAGAGTGAGTGTGGCATTAACTTGAGACCATCCACTGACACCCTGTAATTATGCTATTCACACAAAAGTGAAATGAACAAAAGATTTTGTACTAATTTTGTTTTAGCCAGACTTTTCGCATGAGCAAACACCATTTTATTTTGGATGGTGTATAATGGCTTTCGGTGCCGAAAATAATATAAAAACTACCAGCGGGAGACTCGCGCCCAGACGTGCCAAAACTCCACCACCAATACTGCTGGTCACTTAAGTGAACCTGATATCCTATTCATTGTAGTCAAAACGATCAGACTCTACTGAACCACGATTTGAATAAAACTAAACTAGATCGCACCGCATGTAGGAAAATGCCAAAAAAATAAAATCGAAATTTTTTTTTGAAAAAAAAAAGTTGCGCAAATTTCTGTTTTTTTCTCTAACAAATTTTTTTGGGGGGTTGGAAATCACTTAAAACATGCTTAGAAATGTAAAAACAAAAATTCAAAATTTCAAATAAAATCTCGAAATTTTTTTGAAAAAAAAGTTGCCCAAAAATTTTTTTTTCTCTAACAAATTTATTTTTTTTTGGTTGCGAAAACACTTAAAACAGTTTGTAGAAAATGCAAAAAACAAAAAATTCAAATTTTTTTCAAATGGCCGCCATAGCGCCATATTGACTTGAACCAAAGTCCAAAATCTAATGGCATGATCCTTGACATACCTAACCCCCCCCCACCAAAGTTCGTCGAAATCCGTCCAGGATTTTACTAATACTGTTCAACAACAAACAAACAAACAAACAAAACAGACAGGTGAAAACAGTAACATCCGTCCATCTCAATCGGAGGTTAAAAATAACCCGATTAACATACATGAAGCAAAAACATGTGTAGGCTTATGTGTAAATATACGTATAAGCCATTGCCTTATATACCTGGATCATTCCAATTGCACTGGGCCATGAACTAACACCAGCTAAGTCTAAGCCTGTCCAATCTGCTGCTGCCTTCATTGTAAGGCGGCGATGGATTTGTTGGCGGGAGTCAGGCAGTGTCCACCAAGCGGGTAAAGCATGGAGTGAATCGGCGGCCTGACAATGCGACCCGTGTAAATATGTATATTTTCTAGTTTTAAAAAGGGACGAAACTTTGCTAAAAATTGACGGAATGCCCTGAAAAGCTGAAACTTTCTGTAACTTATCATAATAAAGCCATGCCACCAAGTTATCAGTTGCAATAGTTGAAGGGTATGGGCAAAAAGTTGCGAAAAAACTACAGGTGGACGGACAAAACGACAGATGGACAGACAACAGACGGAAGCAAAAACCTAGTAGTACCGCTCTGCACTAAAACAGACAATATAACAGCACGAAATAAACAGTATGACTAATAACAGTACGGGACTAATTAACAGAACAATTACATAGAAGAACAAATGTTATTGTACTATAGTGTATGTGGTACATTCCTGCAATTAATTCCCAGACTTTGGTTCTACAGGACTTCAAAGTGTCGCATCAGTTAATCAAATCATGCTCCCATACACTCAGGCTTTTTGAGAGAGCATCAAAACACATGTGCTTTTCAGCCAATTGTTGTATTCACTAGGCCATTTGAGACATACTGCGTTGCTCAGGCCATTTAACATACTGGTTGCTCTAGTGCACCACCGCCGATTTCCCTCGGACGGAGCATAACACGGGGTATGCAAGTCCACCAAGCAGCTGCAAACCCACTTAGCCTCAGACATACAGGTCCGCAGATTCTGCTGCATTCCCATGCCTGGTGGAATCCATTGCAAAATATGAGTGTTATGTTGCAGTATAAACCAGCCCATATCAAAAATTTGAGGTCATTGAATAAAAAGAACACTTTGTATTAGGTGAACGCTTGACTTCATTGCTGTTCGCAATTATGCTATCAATCTTAATTCTGAGAAGGAGGTTGTTTTTGCATTCAACTGTTGACGTCACCACATCTTGTCCACTTCATGACGTTTCTGTGCCTTATACAAGAAATGATTGATGTCAGAAAAATGATATATGATAAAACCACTATATGTAGAATATTATCTTGTATTGCTATGTGTCTATGCGATAGGCTGACATGACCTTCAAGATGACTCTTAAAGTAGCATTCCATTGTTGAGCAACCAAAAGCTTGCCTGCATGAACGCCAATCCGTAGTTGAAAACATACAGATGCGAACCAAGTCCACTTTATGGATAATGCATGCAGGCAGAGCATCTAGTGATCTATTATTCCATGTTATATTTACCTTGAACCAACAAGAACATGGAAAATTTGCATGAACATTGTTTCCCGTAGCGCAGGATTTCATATGAGATCAGGCGAGTATGAGTCACCTGCTTTGTATTCCTCTGAGCAGCAACTTGCACCAGCAGGACAAGACTAATTGCCAACCTAATGATTGTGACTTTTTTTGTGCATTTCCAGTGCAGACAGATTTTTTCACCAGGTAAACAGATGTTTGTTCTTATGAACTCAAAAAGGCTCTTGCCACGCAATGGCAACAACACCACAGCAAACAATCTACCAAAAAAAATGTCCACGTAATTATACCCGCCGCAAAAAAAAAACAAAAGTAGTTTTCAACAATTTTCCTTTCCAGTTTGAAAAACTCAAAAGTTTAGAGATAGTTATGTTCATGAAACCCACCTGCATGCTCAGGACAATAATTGCCTCGTATTATGAAACCCACATGTTCACCAGATGGTGAGTTGATCTTGCACCATACTTTCTCCCCTTAAACGCCAAAGCACTGAATTCCAATTACATAAATACATTTTTCTGCAGAGAGTAACAGGATGTAAACATTTACCAATGTCAACGTCGGATGGGCGTGCGTAAAAAATGGTGTCCCGGTATCCTGATTTGCAAACATTCGGGTTTTGTTGCAGGCCACAATGTAATCTAGAGCAACAGCATGATAACTAGACCGCTACTCGGTCTAGAGCGCATAACTTAAGCCAGACGAACAGCTTATGTTGTATCCCTTATCGCTGATCTGGACCTTAACCAAATCGAATCGCTTGTTTTTGTCATGCAACCAACTCATACACCTTAGTTTTGTCATAATTCGTCCACAACTTTTTGAAATATCGTTCTATATATCATTTTGGCCCATCTCTCAATGGTGAGAATGCTTCAAAATTAAAAAAATTCTCGATGTCCGCCGATCCGGATTTGAATCTTCACCAAAATCAAATAAATTCGTCCTTGTCAACACACCCAACCTATCCACTAAGTTTCGTCAAATCTGCTCCAACAACTTGTTTGAGATATCAGCTCACAGACAAAACAGACAGAAAAACAGGCACAGACAAAACAGACAGGGTGAAACATAACCTCTGTCCCACCTTCCGTGGTGGAAGTAATTATTATACATTTTAACAAGGTATTCACATTTTCTTCTTGAACAAATATAAATAAAATCATTTAAAGAAAAGTTTAAAATAATTCCCAAGAAAGAATTAGGCAGAACTTGTGATGTTTGCATACAGCATATTGCCACAGCCACTCGCCGTTTTGGAATTAGATGCTTCAAATTCCATTAATGCTCATCATTTGTTGAAAACCACATAACTTTATTGTTTGCCCACAGTAAGAGCTCTCTCTGCGATTTATTGATTATTGTTTGGAAGTAGATCAGGGAGAAATTTGAGCTAATTCACACAGTTTGCAGCATTACTATGCAACCTACTTCTTCCTAAGAACAAGTAGTAATCTAGTACCAAATAGCACGCAAGTCAAAGAGCAGCTCTGTGACCGGGAAGTTGTTCCTGTCGTATCCAAGCGACCGCTAAGGTATCCGCGTCTCGCCTCTTGGTCTTTGTCCATTGAAACATAGCACATTGTTCCTCCCGGAAGTCATCCCTGCAGACATAATCAATAAGCATTGTTTAAATGCGTGAGGCCTGCCACTAAAAGGAAGAGCAAAAACTACAAATGGGCCACAGTACCATTTTATTATTCAAGAGAAAGTTTGCGCAGAGCGATAATGGTTGGATTCCAAGCAGTATGACTCCACCATGTTGAGGATATGGAGAGTCACAGAATCTTTCCGAAACTGAACGCCGCCACCACAACTACGAGAGCAGGCCAAATGTCTCCAGGAACCCAATTGCCATCCACGAAGCTGAAAGGTAAGATCAGCAGAGACAAACGTGAATGCATCACCACAGAAAAACCTTAAAATGCCTTTTATGCAAGTTTGATTTGAAAGAAAAGTTCAAGATTCTCTCCAAAGAAGACTCCTAAGGGGTGGGTATTGGTGATTTGGCGAGGGGTTGGGAAGGTGTGGGGAGTGCAAGCTCTCAATATATTAAGCAGCAATCTTTGAAATTCTCTCTCTCTCTCTTCTCTCTCTCTCTCTCTTCTCTCTCTCTCTCTCTCTCTCTCTCTCTCTCTCTGTCTCTGCCGTCTCTCCCTCTCGTCTCTGTCTTCTCCTCTCTAAAGAAAGATCTTTTTGTGAATAATAATCGAAACACTGTGACAAAGTTGAACGCCAGCCATGCACATGGAACCAAGACAAAATGCAACATAATACCAAAAACACATGCAATCAATGGTTCTCAGTCCAAACCAAAGTGCATTGGCACAATAAACACTACGTCTCTCTTTTTAAAAAAAATGAAAAAAACCTTTTTCATCAAACAAAGAATTTAAAAAAAAACATTTTTACAAAGCTAAAATACATGGATTGTTATCCTGAAGACCAAGGTACTTACATGTTAAGCTTGTCCAGAACAGAAACCACATGCACTTTGATCCTAAAGCCACAACGTAGGTCATTATAAAGATGTTCATCAGTCCTGAAAGCAAAAATGCCTGGTCTTAATAAGCTTACACTAACTAACTGTTTCTGCTCTCAGCATCTTCGATATGACAAAATCAGGCCTTGAAATTGCAGGCTGGCTGTTGTCTATTCCTGAGACTGTGACACTACCATGAGCGGTACCTTGAGCAAATCTCCATTCGAAGATAAAAGCGCAAGCGTAGAAAAGGGAGGAGAGAGAGTTTAGAGAGATAAGTAGAGATAAGATGCTGAAGAATTCAACTAAAGTCCAGAGACACAGGGAAATCATGTTGGGTATAATTAAATAGATCTGCCTCATGTAAACACTTCAATCGTTGTTATTTCTTGAATATCTTGGCAAGCAAAGATTTTAATAGTTCATGGTGTCTTTTTATGCGCTGGATTGCCCTGCCCCCCCACCCCCCCCCAAAAACGACAATCATTAATATCACATAAACTCGCCACGTCATCTCACATCGGTTCCATAACATGTATAGTCTGACAGACAGCACCTTGTCCATCCATTTGGTCAAGTACAAACTAAAAAAATGTTTTGACTATCATCGCAATCTTGAGATTGTTTGATCATAAAATTCCTCATCAAATTCACTTTCTGATGAGTCTGAAGCGAGTTGTGAGCGCCATTATCCATTGCGTGCGACCAGTTCCTTCCCTCATTTACTCATGCGTAGTTATCTGAAATTTTTGAGCGGACTTTAAACTTAACACTCTCAAAAAAATTAGAATAAAAACCACATTGTTGTATTACTTAAATAATCAATATAATTCGACATCAAAAAAAGATTTTTGTGTCTGTGACCTATAATGACTGCTTATTCACATGGCCATCTAGTTCATCACAAGAACTACCTCACCTGTTTTGGACCCTATCAATCGCAAAACTTCTCCAAACAGTGGCTCTACAACATTAATTGGTCTAAAGTCAATCCAAATCAGGAGGGAGAGAGAAAATAGGGAGAAATAAGCGAAGAGAGAAAAAAGAGAAAGAGAGAAAGAGAAAGAGAAAGACAGAGAGAGAGGAATACGGAAAAGAAGAGAGAAGATTTACCAGCTCGTGACCCCATGTGTCGCAAACACACACCCTCAAGACACCTCGTGCTGTTACCACAATGAGTCCCCTGCTGCCCAGAAGCATGGCGTGTTCGCACACAGACCACCCCCAAGGAATCAGGATATTTCCCTGAAGGTATTCCAAAGCACATAGCTACGCATGGAGTGTGTTTGACAAACCCTCCTATGCAGGACGAATATATTGCATTTTTCTACACTGTAAGTCCACCAGCGAGTCGAGTTAGAGATTAAAGATGCATTCCTTTGTGACTTTGCATAGCATGAATCTGAAAAAGTCACAAAGCACTCTAAATGAATCCAGAGTCAAAACACATTTTAGATACCTGTCTGTTGCATCACGACATACTTTCCCCCTTACCCCGCTCTATGAGAAAGTTCTTTGAGAAGGCTGGAGCTGCCAGAGGAGACCAATGCCCCATGGGTAGCACGTGAAGATGATGCCATCACATGACATGCCAGGCTTCACTTCCTCTGAACCGCTTCATGCAATGTGCAAGCCCATCATGGGCAGGCCCAAACAGACCCCCACAAGAAAAACAAATAGTCTAAGAGTCAAGCATTTTCACTTGCTCCACCATTACGTAGTTTGTTTTCCACTTCCAATAGAGGAGTACTGCTCCTTAAGAAAACTAACAGTATAATACCACAAAACTGTTGAAAACAGAAGCGTCTCCCACAAAAATATAATAACTTGTATAATCTCTTTCTGTCCCACTTTAGATCCGAAATGTTTTAATGAATTATTTTGCCAAAAAATTGAAACTGGATTCTTAGTCAAAATGACGAGTGGCTGGATGAAATTGTGATTTCATCCACAGAGGATGGCTGGAGGCTGATGAAAGCCACAGACGTGCTGGAGTGTTACAGAGGTGGAATGAAATTGATGATAAGTTGCTTGTTAGAAAGGTCTGGGAAAGAGCAATCTCGAAATTGGCAAAATAGCACGACCTGTGCACTTAATAAGACAAAAGGAGACACTTATTATGTTCATTCTTACAGAGTTAACTAAATGAACAGACAATGAAAAGTTTTTGAAAAAGTGTTGAAAGAAGACTAAGAAAAGTTGTAAATAACAACAATTAAAAACCAGTTTGTTTTATTACCAGAAGTAAACAATAAAAGAGATAATAATTTTGCGCAAGGAAGAGAAGCGGTATTTGCAAAGAAAAAAACTGTATCAAAAAACTGTTTTTGTTTTACAGAGAAAACATTCAACATGTTGAAATGCTCTTCAGAAGGCAGCTCGTGCCTGAATAAATGTTAAAAAGTAGTCAAGGAATGCATTTAAAAACAACGATGGAAAGGCAACGTGCGGAGCCAACTGAAAGTCTGAATCCGTAGGTTTACACGAGGCATCAGTTTGAAATTCCTTTACTGTGTAATAGAGACCGGAATAATTGATGAAAATGAAAGTTTCAATTCCCATGTGATTTATTGTACTCTGATGACTCAGTATGAATGCTGAAAGTGAAAAGAAGCAAAGTTATGTTTCAAAAAATGAAAAGTGAAAATTGAGAAGCAAAGCTTTATGTGTAAACATAGCTAATAATAAGGCGTCACAAACCATCCTTCACATGTGTGAATGTCGCGCCGAGCCCTCATGTTTTCTCCTTTATTGCATTTTTTTATCCACAAACTGCATTGAAGCGATTGACACAAAAACTTTCAACATAGGAGCCTCAGTGTTAAAAACAAAATTGCCATGGACGATTGGAGAAAATGCAGCCGATGCTCCAAAAATCTGCTTTCTGTAGCCGTGAGGTTGCAGTGTTTCACGTATCAGAAGACATGAGAGAAACAAAAAAAGCGATGGTGAGTGGTAAGAAGAGAAGGAAGGAAGCACAGAATATATGAAAAAATATATGTTCAAAATATATGCTAGAAGTTTGGATGAAATTCAGTTCAAAGTATGAAGATATAGATTGTGTCACAAGAGGTCTGATATCACTGGAAGTTTTAAATTTTTATTTTTAAGCTGAGATTATATATGAAAAATTGTGAGGAATCAATCATTTCAAAAAAAAGATGGAGAACAAAGTAAATGCTCCTGAGCTTGTCAGAATGTTAATTTTTAAAAGCTCAAAAGTTTTTGTACCTTGCGAGCCATGATAAAGCATCAGATGAGCCAAAATTAGCGCTAGATAAAAGAATAAAGTTCACCTGAATAAGGAAGACAAAATAAATGCTCCTGAGACCGATTCATAAGCACAGGAAACACGCTATTAGTGCAAATGTGATGAGGTTATAAAAGCCTGTATCAACCGGTATTATTAGGGACGAATGTGGCAATGCGGATCGAAATTGTAAAAGAATGAAAGAAGAAGATTTATATGATGGATTGCCTCTGAAGACAGGAATTCCAAGCAGAAACTATAATGGCACTCGTACGATTGCTACCTCCCCAGGCCTGAACAGTTACATGTTGTATCCACTGATAAGGCCGGACCTGATCCAGACCTGAACCAAAAGTGCGAGAGTGCGTTTTCTTTCCACCTACCCAATTCATCAACCAAAGTTTTTCATAACCATGTAAAACTTTTAGCATATTGTCCTACATGTGTTTTTATGGCCCGATGTCTCAATGGTGAAGAAGTCATTAAAAATTAAAAAATTCTCAATATTCCGGATCCAGATTTGGATTCTTCAAACAAATGTAAATCGATTTGTCATTGTCACCCGCCCAACTGTCCAATAAGTTTCAACCGAATCCATTCAATACCTCTTTGCAAAATCGTGCTTATTATAGTTATTGGCCCTATATCTCCTTGCGTGGAAACCACTAAAATTCTCATATCCGACCAGATCTTCACCAAAATCGACTTATTTCATCGTCACAATCCAACCTCTTTCCGAATTTCATCCATGTGTGGCGTTGGTGTGACAAGCGAAAATCGATCAATTTTGGAAAGATCGAATCCAGATCCAGATCTGATTGAATTTTTTGATAATTCTTCAACATTGAACGTAGCTAAACCAATATATAACACGATATCTCAAAAAAAGTTGTAGACATATTCGGTAGAACAGTTGATGGACACGTTGGAGTGTGTGCAAGACCGAATTGGTTCGAATTTGTACCTTTGGTGAAGATCCCAAATTCGTATTCTGATCGACAATTATTTAATTTCAAAGTAATTCTTCACCAATGAGAGATATGGCCAAAAACATATGTAACTGATAGCAAGATGCTTTCAAAAAATGTAATTGGCCTGACATTGTTCTCGTGAACAGGCATGCATGCGCAGAGGTATGCCACTCACCGATGCCCTTTCTAGTTATGCTGTCAGGTCGCTGCTGTGTCCCTACTGCTGTAATCGTCGTTCTGTTGGTCATTCTGTTTTATTATTTATTTAACACTTCTACTTGTTAAAAAAGTTAATCCCAAAAAATACGTCTTTAATTGTATGTTGCATGTAAATTTATGCATACAATTGGTTACGTGTATTGTGGCCAGCAAAGCTATTCACCCCACTCCAAAGTTTTCACATTTTTGCCACTTGAGCCTATTTGAGACGAGACAAAAATGTATTTGTGAGGCTGTTTTTCATCAGCAGGACTGGCAAGTTTCAAGATAGAAGCGACAATGAATGTACAAGACTGAGAATCCTTGACGAAAAACCTTCTTGAGTCAGCCATGAATCTGAAACTGTAGGAGATTCACATACAGCAGACAAGATCTGAGCACAAAGCTAAAGCCACCACTGGAGCTGCGCCTGAAAAGGAAGAACAATAATTTCTGATGGCCCGCGTCAAAGTCCTGACTATCAAACCAATTAACATCTATGCGAACTTGAAGATGCAGTCCACACGATCCCCATCAAACTTGCGAAACGTAGAGCAATTTTCACGTGAGAATGAGGCAAAGATTTCACCCATCTCACGTACAAAGCATGTAGAGATCTACCAAAAAGACTCAGAGCAGTCATGCTGTAAAAGTGCTTCACCAAGGACTGATCTAAGGCTGAATACTTTTACAACCATGTGAATTTGATTTGTAGATTTGTTGCAGGTATTCCTGACATGTTAACCTCTTTCAACTAAACAGGTTTATTTAGTTATACTTCATTATGAAATAAAAAAGTTCACTTGAAAAATTGTTCCACATAATTTTAATAATTCATGTAAATGTGCATATTGACGCGGTGAATACCTTGCAGTCATGTACAGTACATACCTTACGTCACAGCGACTAATTATCATGTCAGTGAAATATCTTACAAAAAGCAGTGTACAACCCCACCCCCCCATTTTTATTAAAATAACATGCGTTGCACACCCTTCATTCCCTTGCTAAGAAATATTTCAAACCCCACCATTAGCAAACCTGCACCCATCTCTTTTGAAATTTTTATTACACCAGTGTCGTGGTGCACATGGTATAAAGCATCCACTCTGCATTCTCGAGTTGTCATTTTAGAGCCGCATGCAAACAAAAAGACTTTAAAAACGTACTGCTGCTTGTTGCTTGATGTTCAGCACCCTTTTAGGAAAGAATAAGAGCAGGACAAACAACCATAGGATGGCAATGTAGAAACTAGGTGGACCCAAAGATACTCCCATATCTGGAGGGTGGGAGTACGAGACCTGCTCATACATACAACTGCATATACTTTTTTAAGGTATGAATTTTCAATGCATAACGCAGTTCAATAAAAATCACTGACAATTTATTGATATTATCAGCCCATCACTATGCAAAGTTGGTTAACAATTTTCACATCTATTTCTATTTCTAGGAACGAGGAAACTATTTAATCTCAATTGAATTACAAATATTGAACACTTATAGAACAGAATCAGAACATAACATTGCAGTTTTAGAAATACTTTGCTTTAATTAGCAACTGTACAGAATCTAGTCCCGAAGCACGCATGTGCAACTCGGTATAGCAATTGCTTTGTCTGTCCAGTCAGTCTGGCAGTTAAACAAAACTGAAAATCATTATCCAAACAGAAACACATTTTTAAGGATGTCATAAAGCGATACAAACAACAGCATAAATAACAATTAATGTGGTAAATAAGTTAAAAGTGCATCAGCGGTAAACGATCAATTGCGTTTTATTTTATAACCTTTTAAACTTTTTTCATTTCATTAATTATGAACTGAACACAGGAGAACACAAAATCGCCTTGTTTTCACGTCAGAACCTTCAATTTAATAGTCTTGAACCCAAACTTTTATCCAGCTTACCAATCATTTGCTGCTCACTCTGAGGGTGGAGTAACATCGGAGAATCAGACAAAAATGGCGTGGCCACCCTGGCGATGCAACGATAGCACGTTACGTTGTCCAAAGATGTTTGTTATGTGCATCTTTTTTTCTTTACTGTAGTTGCTGCATCTCATATTTTTTACCACTTCTCCAATTAGCTCCCCTCCTCTCTCAGCCCTTCGACGTCCTCAACTAACTCCAGGATGCATGCTTCTTCCAATAACACTCCCCTCCCCCCCACCTCATTAACTTCCAAAATTCCAGGCCCAGACTGCACACCTCTACTCTTTTTCCCCAATTCTCCCATATATCATTAGCCTTCCACAGGCTTTGCTATTCCACGCCTTTGCCCCTCCCTTGGAGCTTCAAAGCAAGAAGTGCTACCACTGCTCATATCATCTCCCATCCTTACACACAAACCTTTTAATACCCACTTAACTCTGAACTAACCCAACTCTCCAATTGTAAATTGCAGTGTTTCCCTCCCCTCCCATTCCTCCTCTTTCCAGTTTGTTAATTCCTTTGCTTATTGTGTCAGAAATTGCCCCAGCACCTTACTGTCATTCATACTGTGTTTACCTTTATAGTTCTTCTATGAGCCCAATAGTATGAAAGAAAGTAAAGCTTACAAAACCAAACCTCGATCTTGAGTGAAGGAGAAAATTAATCTCGCAGGAGTCTAGCCTCATGAAAGCAGCCTCGAGTATTCTTATGATGTTAAAGTGATAACCGTGATATTATAGTGAGATTAGTCAGTGGAAGCACGAACGCTTCTCCATACCAGCCAGATAATCTTTGTAAAATGAAGTCTCAAAGGATATGGATATTTAGAATAAGTGATTGTCATTGGTAAAATCAAAAACAAACAACCAAAAATTAAAAACTAAAACAAATATAGCTGCTTAATAGAGAGACTTTTACCAATCTCATGGGCAACAGTTGTGGGCTGTGGAAAGTCCATCATCTTCGATACAGCACAGCTCCCGGGTGCCAGACTGTGCCGTAATATTCACGATACCGACGGTGTTACATGTATGCCTCACAAAGTCCTGCAGATGATAGAGTTGCATAATAAATATTACTTAGTTTTGTTTAGACTACTTCTATGTTTTATATAAGACCAGAGCAGAGCAAGAAAGAGGATCATGAGACTTGTTGCTGCAGTTTTCGTTTTGCTTATTGCACTGGAATTTGCGTGCTAATATTATCTTGGTGTTCCACTCCAGCACTTTAGTTAGTGAGAAATGAAAGAGCAGAATTGCATTTGCTAGTTGTGATGCATCCCAAAACCCTCCTCCCACCCCAACCAGGTGAAAGTACATAATGTACGGAAGATAGTTCTATGTTAATTCAATACTACATTTCAGAAGCATCCTCGCGCTAATTATTATTAGGAAAGTGAGCCAAACAAAAATGTTTTCTTGAATATAGAGCAAGAAATAAGGGTCAGAACTCAGAATTTTCGTGTTTCAAAGTCATTCAATTAAGTAAACTAAAACGCACTCGGTAGAGCACATACCTCCACTAGGCTGAACAGTTTATGTTTCGTTATTCCACTGATAGCCCGCGATCTGCATTCCAGACTTTCTAGACTTGTCTAATTTGTCACCGACATCAACTCATCCACCAATTTCATTCATAACCCATCCACAACTTTTGAAATATCAAGCTATATATTGGTTACTCCATCTCTCAATGGTGAAGAATAGACTAAAAATTTTTTATTTTTATTTCAGATCCAGTCAATCTGCCATCTTCACCAAAGTCTAATAAATTCGATCCTTGCTCACACCACCCAACTTGTCCACCAAGATTTCGTCCAATTCTTCCACAACGTTTTAATATCCTCACACAGACAGACAGACAGACAACTGACAGAGGAAACAAACAACAGGCTGAAAAACACCAACCTCATCCACCTTCGTGGCGAGTAACCAAGAGTGCTGCAGAGAGAAGTCACAGCCAGTGATACTTCTGGGGATTGGGTGGTGTTAGTCAGTACAAGGCAGGAAAAAAATTAGTGCTCGATGCTGAAGAGCAACTCCGCTGCTGAGCATGCTTTCAGGCCCATCAAATTGAAGGAAACAATAACCGCATGAAAGACGCAAGGAGTCGGCGGATGTCCTGTGAGGAAGATTCTATAAACAGATAGTCTAGGTTTATGCAAGTGGCCGATCAGAATTCTGTCAGGTTGCAGCACAAATCTTGGATGTCATCAAAAAAAAACACAGTTGGGAGAGGCAGGCATTTGGGGGTGCAGATGGAGCAGCTTCTGCACAGCAAAAGGTAGGATTTAAGGATGGGGAGGGGAATGTCTTTGAGTTGTGGGATCGGGAAGTTTGTGTGTGATTGCAGCGACGATTGAGTGGGTGGGGCTGGGGGAAGTTTGAGAGATGGTGTGAGAGAAATCTTCAGGGGTATGTGAGCGGGAAGCATTAGAGGTTGGGGTTGATGGATCTTAGAAAGCGGGAACATGAATCCTTATGGTGTGTGGTGTGCATGCTTATTCTGATTCCAAATTCCCCAACTTTGACAAATGAGATAAAGATCATTGGATGAAGATTACCTTATTTTGTTAAGGAAGGAGAAGGTGAAGAAGGAGAGGAAGAAGAAGAAAAGTAATAGGAAGAAAAAGGGAAGATGAAAAAGAAGAGAAGGAGAGAAGGAAGGAAGAGAAAGAGAAGAAGAAAGAAAGAAAGTGTGCATTCTGACGAATATTAAGGGTTTGAAATGCATTTTCAAAATGCATTTTAAATTGTTTTTTATTAAAGGAAGAAGAAGCATTATACTTTCATGGGAATTTAGTTTGGAGTTATGAGAAAAGAGGGGAGGCAAATGTAGAACCAGAAGTTTTAGCTCCACACAGTGCGGAGAATGAGAGAAAAATTTCAAGGGAATGAGATCGAATAAATGAGTGAAAGTGTTATTTTATTTTATTTTTCTTTGAACAAGAGGGAAAATAGGATAATATTGAGGTAGCATGTAAAATTTGGAAGAAGGAGGTAAAACAAGAACACGCGAGATACATATTTTTCACACTTCTATCTGCAGGTAGAGCTGCTGTGTAGCCTGAACAAATACAAAACAAATTATTATTTAATACGTTAAGCCATATTTGTGGACGTTCTCCTCCGAACTCCGACGATTGTCGCCACTTTCGGCATTGCGGTGCTCTGCTGTCTAAGTACATCATGGCTATGTAGATCACCCAGACGACAGTTTGGGAATTTGGCGATTTTCTTTATAATTTTTAACATTCTTTGCATGGCGACGTGCTACGTCACCCGCTGAGAGGCCTAATACGTCATGACATCATCGGTCATCATGACGTCATTTCGCTTACGTCGACCAGACCTCACCGCTGAGAGAGGCGTAATGATCATGACAGCATCGGCATTCAGTGACGTCATTCGCTGTCGTCGACAGACCTCACCGCTGAAGCCTAATGCCACTCCGAGGAAAACAGCGTCTCATGTAAAACCCTCTTCTGCACATGCTGACTACCTCAGAAGTGAATTTTACCACAAAAACATGTAACAAAAACTTGTATTTAAAGAAAATTCATAAATTCACAATTCTGAAACAATGGATATATTGATTCATAAAACGAACCTCCTTTCGAAACTTCCGTGAAAGTGCAGGTTTGGCTACGTTCAATATTACAGCACAAACTATATTAACAGAAATATTGCATGATATAAATAAACACTGCAACGAAGAATATTAAGATAAAACATAACAAATCCGCGTCTGAAAAACTTAGCTTTCATGACGTAGAAACGGGTTAGGTCTATCTTTCACATCACGTGAAAAAAATCCCCTAAGACTCTTTATAACAATTTAAGACCCCAAAAGACCCTTCAAGACCCCTAAACCCTTTAGAATCCTTTTGACCCTTAAACCCTTAGACAATCATGACACCTAATACCCTACCTTGACCCTATAGACCTCCCTTAAGATCCCTGTCGAGCCTATAGATACTTCAGGACTCTGGAGACTCTGTGGCCAATGTGAGTGAGGTTGGGGGGGGGGCATAAGAGCATCAACCTTAAAACACTTCACACCCTAAGGCCCGCAGACTCTTAGCATTCAGAGTTGCAGGGAGAACCAGCAACCAAACTTTGCATGCCTCCCTTCATCCAGAGAAGGTGAAGCCTATATTTGGATAAAAAATTTTTACCCCAGATAAAAACCAGATGAATCCCTTCAAGCTTCAATTGAGTATTTGCTTGTACCACTGCCTGCGTTTTTCCCAGAAAAATCAGAGTAATATGTTTTCGTAATTTCATTTTCGTTCCCTACCCAGAAAAAATCGTATTCATCCGAAAACTATGAGCAAACATTCCCCAATTCTCATCCCAGAAATATTTAAAATGCATATTTATGGAATTTTCAAAGCAACGCCATAACCTCTGCTAGATATATATAATATATATATATATATATATATAGTATATTATATATATATATATATATATATATTATATATATATAACTAGAAGGCCACTCGGCGAAAAATTAGCTTTCACCCATTTAAAAAATTCAAGCCATAAACAATTGAAATATCACCTGATTTCGTTCGTAATCTTTTTTCTTCACCTGCGTCGCCAAGTAGAGCGAAAGGCGTGTATAATTACAGACATACTGCTTGATGGGGCGATATATTATTGTTATATGAATAAATGTAATTGTGAGAGAAAAAAAAAAGTTACAGATTGCACATAACAAGCGTTTTCAAATCTAATCACATGAGAAATTGATTGAATGGACGCACCATTATCTATAGTGAAGAATAAGAGTGAAGCGAGGACGAATTTTGTTTGAATATAAATGAAACTGCGCCCCTTCTGTCCTCACCCTTACTCAACAAAATCATCCTGTTTGCCAGATTGCTTATTAGGGCATCCCCGAAAGGGCTAATTTTACCGCGCCCAGGATTGCAGACAGATTTAACACCATGAAGCACGAAGCATGTAAACCATTACAGCCAAAGAAAACGAAAAGTACAAGAAACATGATTACCTGCTTCTTCGTGCAAACGACAACGCTTTCTGTTTAACATTTGAGTGATTTCAATCTCACTTGTGTTCTTGCCAGAAATGCAATTTCGCATTGTGACTTTATGAATGCACGAACACCCGCTCACCCGGTGTGTGATGAGAAGGCGATGTCAAATTTGCAAGTGGCATCTTCTGGCCCTTTCTCTTGTACTGCCAGGTAAAACAGAACGACGGAGGGCAGATGTTGCGTCAGAGAAGTCACATTCAAGAACACATCTCTGCGGGTTGATCACCACAACCTGCAGAGCAGCCACAAATGGGGCACGAAAGTGTTAAAATTGGAGTTGTTGAAAGGTTGCAAATAAGGACAGCAGGTCGAGATACTACACTCGGTTTATTTCAGTTTGTCTTAAGTATTCGTAAGAGAAGATCAAACATCCACGAGTTCGCCTACCACTGCACCTTACGAGAGAGAGGCGAAGACTGGTGCCGAGGCTCGGTTTGTACACCCTGCCAGTTTCTCTAGCAAGAGACAGAACTGGCGCAATTCACCACCGCTGCCGACGAAGCCATGCTGCCATCCGCCACTGCCAGAACCTCCACACCGAGCCGTATGCAAACCCCGTGACCTACCCAGTGACTTACCGCAACCATTGTGTCTAAGCACCTGAAGAGGTAGACTAGATAATAAAAGCGTACGCATGACGTTCCAGGATGAAGGTTGCTGCCACGTAAGCTCGAGAGTTACGGGGTCTCATGGTGAAAGATAGCCAGTAGAAATGAGGAACGACTGGGGACATGTGTCTTTCAAAACTGAAACAGGATGTGGGGTGAGGAAAGAGAGAGAGAGGGAGGTTAAAAATAAATAAATAAAAACCGCTAAACGAAGAAGCATTGCTGGGCCGTTGACTTGCATTTACCATGAACGTCTCATGCTTCGTGCCATACCATGACACGAGGACACACTCTATTCAGCAATTCACCCGAGAGGATAACTGGATATAATCTCTAAGCGTGAGACGGTTAAACGTAACGAGCACATATTATTGCACAACATCTCTAACCTAACAACTTGGTATTAACCTGCTAATTCACTAGTAACCACCTGTTTCAGCAACCAGGTAGGCAGAGGCACATCATACGACTCAGAAGCGATAGCGGTGGCAACGTATAAACAGCAAACGGCGTAAGACGGGTGAGAACCTGCCACCGTTCCATACCTCGATGACCCGACGTGTTACATGCTGGCACGACAGTCGCCACCACCTCGGATGCCCTGGAACCTAGTCTTCCCACGCTCCACGAGGCACACATCCTCTGTTAGGACGGCACTGGAAACGACAGAAAAGCGTGAACACAGAACGATTATCCCGCCTTTAGTCAAGGAATATTCTTGTAAGTCCAGAAAAGAAAATTACATGAGGAAACAGCAGAATGACTGATCGTCGTTCATTAGATAAATAGTTAAACGAACAAGCCGTCGGTGTCTTGACAGTTCGTGCAGAAATATTGGCTTCCGTTCATTTGATTAAATATGAGCGAAGGACGCATGATTTGATTTGATGTTGGTGGCAGAAAATGTATCTTAATAAGAAATGATCTGCTTTTGGCGAAAAGAACGAAGCGCGTGAACAAAGTGCAAAGAAGATGGGTGGAGATTAGTGTGGAAATTTTGGGGCGTGGTGCGGGATGGAAAGGCGTGCCCATTGGAAGATGATTGTCCATTGAACCCCAACGCAGTGATAATGCCTCTAGAAGTAAAACGAATCTGTAAAACGCACAAGAGAACAAACCACGGTATAACACAGATACTCATGGTTGCCTCGTGCATATGATGTCCATTATATGATTGTGGAGCTTGGACTGCGAGACCATGGCCCTTAGATTGCCACTCATCTCTGAGTTCAAACTCGACCCAGCCTAACGCACCCTGGTTTTTTTACAGGCACGGCAGAGTAGATATCTCCGCACGCTAAACAAGTACCAAATCTCCTGCTCTAACCTACAGTAACCAGGTTTATGGCCATGGGTGGCCTCGCCAAGTCCTGAATCTTGCGACTAAAAAGACAACCCCGTGTTCTCATGTAACGACCGAGAATTTACACTAAATTCAGTTGCCAAACAGCGCCGGGACATGAAGTCATCAATTTTGCTACCATTTCCTTAAATGTTTGATCCACCTTAATGCATATTATACTTATGTTTGGTGAATCATTTAAAAAGTGTAAAATTAAGCGATTAATTTGTTTTTTAAAAGATTATATTTCTTAAATTTGCTTATAACACAAAATAAATATTTCGAAAAACTTTCATGCGGATAATTTTGCGTTCAAACTTCGTGCGGACAGCATTAAATAAAATTGACATTTTCGGATACTTTAACCCTACTAGTGGCAACTTAGCTAAATATAAGCATAAACAATGTGCATTTTGTGCACGGAAAGCACAAATTGCACACGACCCAGCAGGCACACAAACGTTGTTGCAACGTCGTTGCCTTCTATCCTGACGTCAGAATTTGAGTCAGTGGAAGTTGTTTTTGCAACACCCATAACGCAGATTCAACTTTTGACAACGTTGAAATCTGACGTTGTGCAGCGTCGTTTCTGGTTTGTATCCTGACGTCAGAATGTTGTCAGTGGGAAGTTGTATTGCAACACCCAGACGCAGATTCAACGTTTTGACAAGTTGTAATCTACGTTGTTGCAGCGTCGTGTTCTGTTGTATCCTGACTCAGAAAATTGTAGTCATGGGAATTTATTTGCAACACCCATGACGTCAATTTCAACGTATGTGAACAACGTTGAAATCTGAGGTATTGCCCAGCGTTCGATGTTCTGGTGTACCTGACCGTCAGAATGGTCCAGTGGGAGTTTAATTTGCAACACCCATTGACGTCAGATTTCAACGTGTCACAACATGAAGCATGACGTATTTTTCAACTTTATCACAAACGTTCATAAAAGGTAATTTTTGTTTTATCCTTTTCTTTGCACGCCAAATAAAACGAACATTGCAGTGCATGACCACCCTTCAGCTTCCAGCTTGATGAGCCCTCACCCATAGCTCTGGCGCCAGCCCAGAGCACCGCTGTTCACCGTGCCATATCAAAACATTGAATTTAGTATTGCAACATCATTATACGTTCACAGCTAACACAGAATGACCACAACTTGAAAACAACTGTATTTCATAATCATTTATTATCACTATCACCAGAGCCATGATGCGCAAAAATATCAAGCAGTATTAACAATTAATAAATCTTATTCGCTACCAAAACAAAGCACACTCAAATACAAAACATACCAATAAATAAAATAATACCATTGGGAATTCAGAAACATATACAAAAATGGGAATAAAAAGAAATACCAATGGTAAAAGTCGTAAATACCTTTGACAAATTTCACTTTGTGCAAAGCACAGTTAACAATTCAACATCAGAAAGTTTGCCTCCAGAGACGAACTGGGGAGCTTCTCTCTCAAATATAATGACTGCACAAAGGCACCTAAAGTACAACAACATCATCATGCAGGTAAGTAAAACTGCCTGATAATTTTATGCTTGCTACATTATGGCATTAGGAGCATAAAAGTATTTGACCGATAACTGTCATTATATAAAATGCTAATTAAAAGTTTTAGCTACTGATGCATACCACCCATTTTACAAAATTCATAATTAAGCAACCTCAGGTAAGAATTATGAAGAAGACGAAACCACATATAAATTTTGCATATACATAATAGTTACATGCAAATTGGTAGAAATTCCAGCAATGACTGGTAAAAGAGGACAAATATGGTCCTACTTGGAAGTCAAAAAACCTTTCTGCATAGAATTCTCCGATGAAATATAATAATTTAGAAATATTTTTACTTGTTATGTCCCACACGGCATCAATAGAATGAATGCCATAAAGACTTAAACAATTATACTTGATCATGATATGCAACATGCATAAAAATTATATAAAACTGAATTTACAAATGAGCAAATCAATGAGACCAAATATAATCTATTGTGTGCTATTCATACATAAGAAAAATATATAAATCTAACATCATTAATATGAAAACACAATTTTGAAATGCATCTCAAATAAATAATTCCCAAAGCACAAAAAAATTAATTGTTGGCTGTTTTCAATCTTAATTCACAAGAACAATAAAATTAACTTCATTATGCATAAAGTAATGTAAAATATTTCACAATGTAACTTAGGCTGGGTTATCCCAACATACAACATTACAATTAAAACTAGCGCCAAATTCTTAAAAGCAAGGACGTGGCACAGCTGGCACAAGCGTTTGCGGTTACTCTTATTATTACACTAGTGCGTGCCTGTACGTGCGCAAAAAAAATAAAAAAATAACAACTTTCAAACAACCACACAGGCCGTTTTCCTTCCTCTCGTTAAACGAACGACTGATTGGGGCATTGTGTTATCTATAAATGCGCATAAGAAATCGAAAATGTATAGGAATACAAAGTCATCACGTATACCGGGCCCTAGTGCTTGCGCCTGTAATCCGTACTTCGGCAGCTTTGGGTTGGAGGATCCTGAGACGGACGCACTCTGTGCTGCGGCCGCGCTATAGAGAGGTGTGGGCAGCCTCGAATCATTGCGAAACCCAACCTTAGTCCCTTGTGTTGCATAACGAGCGACCAGGGTTGTCGGAGAAGGATCCGGCGAAAACCTGTGTCCAATATCAGTATGCGGATCATAATCGATGATCCTGTGGCGACCCCTAGAGCAGCCGCAAAGGCAAGAACAAACAACATAAGTCATCACTATCGGAAAAGTCCTACGTTGTAACCCTAATGGCAACGTGGCATTTGATCTCTTCCCCATCGGCCACGCCTACCATTGGTTTGGTAAATAAATCGCCATAACTTGAAGCACTTGTCCGATTAATATCAAACCTTGAAAAGCACACACTCAGGTCCCCAGCAATATAGCTGGCAAGTTTCATTTAGATCGGATCAGTGGTCACAACAACACAGACACTAGAGATTGCTGAATTATAGATAGATGAGGCTTGTTCCTGCCCGCACCTCCACGCGATCAGGGCATATTTCAAATGCTTGGATTATGGCAGTGTCACAGCTGCCTCCGTTGCTGTTGCTGACTGGCCATGCTACTGTCGGAAAAATAATAAGAATTCCACTTCGTATATATTGCGCTTTATGATCATCAAACAAGACTTGCCCAATTGAATTACGCTCAAGTCATGGCACATTATAAACCGTCATGTAGCAGAATTCATTACCCCTGACAACTTTATAAAAAATTCAGCTTCCGGAAAGTCTCTTCCCATTCTTTCCACACAAATTGTATGTGAACATCACAGATTGGACATCACCCTTATTTTAGAAAATAAAAACAAGTTTAAGTACACCGTTTCGAAGCAGCTTGTAAAAAATTTTAAGTTCCACTGCCCTTTAAAAAAAGCCTCAATTAATATATATTCTTTATAATATAAAGTTATTTTCCATGTCTTTTGAGAACCATATTACCAAAGGAAACACAATTGTGCCACCGACAAACTTGAACAACTCCCCAAGTGAAAACTACCGCAAGAAGCTTCATTTTACAACGCAGTTTGTCGGCGGCAAAGGTTAATTTTTTTTTAATACCAAAACCACATTTTTCTCGAACAATAACTGACAATTGTTTCCTTTGCCTTGCCGTTAGCCAACTCGTTAAAAGAGACATAAAAAATAATAATATTATAAAAAATAATATTAATGAGGGCTTTTTAAAGCAGAGGAACTTAAATTTGCTTTACATTGCGAACAATGCGGTAATTCGTTCGACCCGATCGCCGAAGCATTCCACACCAGAAAAATATTTAAAATTTCTGAACCAATTAAACTTGCCAAAGTATTTTTGCAGAGTTCCCTTTTTTCCCACAGACCGTGTTTTTTTTTCACCAGCCGTGAAAAATGACTTCATTATTTACCGTCGATTTGTACACATATCAGGCCATATCAGGGCCAGGCCATATCAGGGAGCCATATCAGCCATATCACACAGCTAAAACGTGATTAGACGAATGATGAAATCCGCTGCCAGAGGATTCATCGTCAGATCACTTCGAGTTCCAACGCTCGAAACACTCCGATGCCGAAGGTCTCGGCCCCGGGAGATTTTGATTGAGTAACGCATATAGAATTCCAAGCACACCCAGTAACATACACACATGATTCTGTTGATCTTAAAAAAACGTCCAAAAACAAACTAAACACATAAAATCGATTTATAATATTATACTGACAAATATCCACGCGCAGAAGGATAACTTAACGAATAAAGCTAAAGTCTTCTGCAGAGATTTTAAAGCGAATTTTCTGTGCCACACTCAGAAACAGCCTTAAAGTTCACAAGTTTAACCAAACCTTGCAAATGCGGCTCGTGATGCGGAAAATAGAATTAGCCATTCAGATCTCTCCTCCAGTGAAAGCAGACACAACCACACACGTCACGGTGAAAAGCGCTCACCCTGAAACAAACATAGCAGAAAAACTAGCATTTTAGATCATCGAGCTGCGCGCTGCGGCTGTACCGCTCTATATGTTGTACACCCACCCTATTCCCGACTCGTGAATCTTTCATACTGACTCGGTTCTGCTGGGTTAGTAGCCTATCATATTATGAAACTCATCAGTCACACAACTTTTAATGATTGGCATCCAGCCACAACATCATCCAAGGGGGATAAGAGAGCAGAGCAGTTGGGGATAACACGAACGAGAACCTTATATGCCCCGATAAAGGATATCATTCCCCTGACCTTCTCAGGAGTCGAACAAGTAGAGAGTGTAGCCACACGGTGTGGGCTGGCCTGGATAGTACCGCTAGACCAGATCCATCTTAAGATGGTGGTGCTCTTTGGACATACAACTGTCTTCGTAACAGAGAGGCGAAGTCGACATTTACGCAGAGCTTGCAACACCATTCTCCAGTTCTGAAGAAGTTCGTCCAATGTGTCACCACCGCAATAGGGGTCGTCAGCGAGTTTGGGCGATGGTCCCCTTCTCTAAGAGATCACCAAGGACGCGACACATGAGTTCTTCGAGTGCCGTCTCTGATCCAGGCATACCCATATCGAGATCTGGTATACACACGTATTCCCCGGAAGGGTGTGGCTAACCGCAGTACTTCATCGGCTGGCGAGATAATGGATTTGGTAGAAGGCACTCGATAGGTCAGGTAGTAATTAGATACTTCCACTGAGCAATTTGCGGAGGATGGAATCTACGTTTGGCATAAGAGAGGGTTGGGGCTTGCTGTATCGGCCCACATCAGCAAGAGGCTGTGACTAAGCGGAACCCCCACTGGGCTTCTTGATCAAGAATGAAGATTCAGGCTATTCCACAGTAATCCCCATGTCCTCAGGGCGAGCAAAAGACTCCAAGCTTTTCTAGTTCATCAAATTTGTGTTGTAGTTCACCGAGTTTATCTTGCGCATACTGTTGTAGACGCCTTTGCGTTGTGGAGGCTGAACGGGGCCCATGTTCAACAGCTCAAAGGGCCTGCAGCACCATTGTCAGCCTTGGAACACTGGGTCAAACACCTTCATCATACCTTCAAGAAGGGCACAATAAACTTTGATCGTGTGTCAGGAGCGAACATGTTGTCAGGTCGAGGGTGACAAGTCGAAGAGCTCCTGAGTGAACGTGGTGGTGCATTTTAATTTGGGGGGGGCTGGTCTGTAAGTCATCTGGGTGTTTTTCGGGTATTACACAGCGGATTTAGCAAGAATTTCTCATGTCGTTTGAGAACTCGTGGTCGTTAGTAAATTGGGGATCCGAACCTTCCGCTGATGCTGCGGATGACACTCGTCGGCGGCCAGTAATCAATGGTCGCAGTGACCCGCACTGGGGCATCGTGCGAGGTTCGAGTGCGCGAATCGCTGAAGTCATACATACGACATGTCACATGGAAGGACCATTTCGCATGACTCACCAGCCACAAGAGTAGTTGTGTGGGTGGCACGTACGACATGAAGACTCGCTTACTGCCCGGATTAGCGATCCTTCCTGAGAAACCATAAACGTATGTGTGCCGCTCACCCGATTAACTTGATGTTCTTCGCAGGGCGTTGAGATGTATTAAACCTCAGAAAGGTTTCCTGCTGGACTTCTAACGTTCACAGATTTCGACAACCATGGCCCTCAAAGCTAAAAATTCCCTTCCGTCGCGATTCAAGTGTCTCTGGTCTCACCAACCACTTGAAGAGGGAGGAAGACCCATTCAGACCTGACGAGCGGACGTGCTGCACTCTTCGCTGAATTTGGTCCTCAAACCTCCTTACAATTGTCTCATAAGAATCAGGTTACCCGTGGCCCCACTGTCGATCGCAGATAACTCGGTTGTTGGTGGCGTGGAATGGTGTCTAGATATGGAGACCTGGCTGATGTCTGACACGCGCGAGAAACTGGAGGTTCGTATAGTCTATGTATTAACTACTGTCCATATGGCTAATATGTTATGTCTCCAGACTCGTCGTCGTGACTCTTCAGTTATGTCAGCCAACATGGCGTGCTCCTGGCGATGTACCGACGATCTCGTTCGGAAGGAAAGGACACTCAACCTGAGGAAATGACCGTAATCAGTGCGGCTACTTGTTGGCTAGAGGGACAACTTCGTAAGTGTGTTGTGGAACGAGTCCCAGCGAAAAGCTTGCACGAGGTTTTGAACGATGATGGAACGATGCCGGGCTGGAGACCTTGTGTCGAGACGTGAAGTGCGCAAAGGAGTTTTCTTTCAGCAGCGATTGGAGCTCATCTAATAGTGAGTCAAGCGCCTGGATTATCTCCGTTTAGACTGGAGGCTCAATAGTCGAACAGGGACCTGAAGACTCCAGTTTTTCCATAGCGGTGTCTGACGAGTCCGGGAGTCACTGTGGACAAGCGAACCATGTGAGCACAATAAATTCTCCAACGAGGGAGATAATTCCTCATCTTCCGTCGATCGCTCCTGGTTATTGGTGAAGATGCTGCCATCATGTCGGAAAGCAAGTATCTCCACAAACGCCATCACCGTTGTATGTTCTTCATGCGCCGACTCGGGTTATGGCGTATCGGCTGCAAGCAATGAAGTTGCTGCCTTCGACGGAATCAAAATGTTCGAATTCGATTCCATATGGTGACTACAGAGGGTCGGGTTTCGGACTTGGTGTTGGGGATATCACGTGGCAGTAGTTTGCCATCTGTACCCAGCATAAGTTACCAGTACGGTGACTTTCTGTGCGGTGTGACGCTGCACAGCACCGGACATCTCACCATCACCACACGTCCTGACGCAAGAGGGAACGCTCTTGCTCTTCTTCTCCCAGGTGACGCTCAGGAGGAAGGGACAAAGTTGGGGATCGATGATAAATATATAAGAAAATTGGTGTCTCCAATTTTTCAAGTTCCGTTTCACTTTGCTGAGTACAACTGCTTCGTGCCGGTGTGTGGTGCCATTTTGACGACGGGCACGTTGTTATCAGACGATGTATTATGACACAGCTACAGAGTGGGCTGGTTGGTCGCTCACCTTCTTGTGAGGTGCGATTGGGGTTCGAAGATGGCTCTCGTAACAGTGACGTTCTGCCGATCGCCGTCTCCTGGGTGAAGAGTGCGTGGAATCGTATCCCGACGCTGCCACCACGACACAACGGTTAAAGGGAATCCCCAACGGAGCACTGAGGCCAAACACCAGTCTTGGTGAGGTTGAAATCAACTTTAATAACACACACGATACAACGTACCGCCGGCTAGGCCAGACCTTCCACGATACCGCACCCCTGCACGGTGCACGCTCGCACGACGGATTAAACACGTACTCGACTGGCGCAGATTTGGATATTGGCCATCTCAAAATTTTTGATGGCAGTGGAAAATGGCTGCCACAGCCATCAGCGGCTGAATTTGAGATGGCCCAATATCCAAATCTGTTCATAATATGATAGGTACTAGTGTGCCAAATTTGGTGCTTTCCTCACAAAATGCACAATTGTTATGATAAGTTGCCCCACTATACCCAGTAAACTTTGTTTTTTAGGGCTCTTTCCTTATTTTATTACCTTTTTCCTTTTAATGATTCCTTTTTGGACGCTCTTAACAGTTTATGAAACCAGAATAAGTTTTGAGGTGTATTATGCATTTAATATTGGCTCGGCTGGCTGTACGTTGTACAGTATATTTTAATTGAATTATATAAGTTGATTTAAAAAAATCTGCTATGGATTATAACATTTACCTTGAATTATCGGATCACACTAATAGATATGTACTTAAAAAAAACAATAATCAACAATAAAATAAGAAACCTCAATCTATTTAATTATCAGCCAATAGTATTCAGCCATCGCTCAGGTTTAGTTTCCATCATGGCGGCCTCCGTGAAAACAGCACGCTGTCCTCTGTTAAAACGAAACAAGCGTCCGAGAAAGGGCGCGAATTTCTCTGGAGCCGTTCCTCGACTCAGCCCCGCCGCTCATCAAGGTACAAGTCCTGTGGTGGACGATGTTTCTCGTGGTTTCGTGCAGCGACTGGCGGCGAATGAGCCGCGTACGAGGCGACGAGCGCTGGCTTCTCTTCGCAAGTTTTTGAGGGTCAAGTCTGCGGCTGAAGGTGTGTAACATAGTTTGATTCGGTTTTTCACTGGTTTTGGTAAACTGTATTAAAACACCTCAGGCCTTTGGGGAAGATATATATTTATATACTGTATATATATATTTATTTATATACTGTATATATATTTATTTATATACTGTATATATATTTATTTATATACTGAATATATGGCATTTTGTGTATATAAAGATATTTGTGAAGATCTCTCTATACTGTATATATTTATATACTATATTTATTTATAAACTGTATATGTATGTGTATATATATTTATTTATAAACTATATGTATGTGTATATTATATATGTATACATATTTGTGAAGATCTCTCTATACTGTATTTATATTTATTTATTTACTGTATGTGTATATGTGTATATATATATATATATTTACTGTATATGTATAATATTTGTGCAGATTCTCTATACTGTATATACTGTATTTATATTTATTTATATACTGTATGTGTGTGTATATATTATTTATATATATATATATTCTGGGATGGTACTGATCAACAAATGGATGTAAAGGTCAATTCCGGATACATCAACACTTTGGAGGTATACAATGGTGGAGCAGTGTTGACAGGGCTTGATGACAGCTGTTTCACCACCATCTCATGTCATCCCCATGCACAACCATGTTTTCTACCCCATTACCTCTGAGCCCCCACTCGTTACCAGAACGTTTGTAGTGATTGAGAGCTTCTGGTTGTATCTATTGTTCACCCTGTGTATCATCCCCATGCCATCATTCTTCCCCACATTCTTTATTTCTCTAAGTCTCCCTCTACTTTGCTCCTCAACCCTGCTGTTGATGTCCTCACCCCTCTTTCTACTGTTTATTTTGCTCTGTTGCGTCCTGATCCGTTCTGTGTTCCCTCTTCCACGAGCCTCGTCTTTGTATACAAAAAACAACTAGAACTGCACCCAGTAGAGCGCATACCCCTGCCAGGCTAAGCATTTTGTTTTCTATGCCACTGATGGGCTCGGTCTGGATCCAGACCTGAACCAAAATCGAATTGGGTCATCCTTGTCACACACCCAACCTCTCCACCAAATTTCGTCCAAATATGCCCGTAACT
>CM068956.1:90426309-90468919 GCA_035128595.1 Eptatretus atami | reverse complement strand
TTTTTTTTTGAGTTATCCTGTTCACAGACAAAATTTAATGTTAACACACTTGTACAATAAAAGGAAGAGATTCAAATTGATCGTCGTGAAATTTAAGAAACCACAAATTGCATTTACTTAGGACAACTCGGCGAAATGGATTAGGGATCACTTTGGAGAAATGAAGAGGCACACAAGGAACAGGATGGGCACCACTTAAAAAAAATAGAAATTGTCATGAAAAGCAAACTAAAGTTTGCTTTGACCAACGATCTGACGGGGAGGGTGGAATTGAGGAATTTACTGGAGTATGATGACGTCAAATTGCATTGACTAGAACAAAGGACCAGGTTGAGGGAGGCCTTCGTCCTGCAGTGGACCGAATAGGCTAGTCAAGTTGGATTATTGTACCGTAACTGCGAACGTCTCGTAACTGCATGTGAGGGTTTCGTACATGTCGTCCTGGTAACGTTTACAACGGTGAGAGCTCCGTTGAAAAACCTTGAAATTTGACTAAAAATAACTTGAAAACCGAAAGACTAGCTCGGTGAACATGCTGATTTTTATTTATTTATTTATTTTCTTGCATGTTTGGTCATAAAACTGAGCTGTTGGCAGAATAACAAAACAAAAAATCACAATCACATTGCAGTGGAAGGATTAGACAGATCAAACACTTTACTCCTTAAAAGAGTTTGCACGCAATTCACACTTTCACTCAACACGTGGTCATTTCACAAAACTTGGAAAAAAGAATTGAAATTGAAATGACCTTTCCACTGCTACAGGTAAACCGTGACATTGATGTGAATCACTGTGTTCAGCAAATAAACATGTACCGTATTTTCCACATGGTTGTCGATGTTTTAGCTTTTACCTTGCCGAGTGATCGTCTGGGTACTCTTAGCAGTTTATATTTTGCCGCTCACGCTAACATTCACTTTAACCCGCCATTCATTGCATTGAAGTAATTTCACTGGTTATTAACCCTCCAACTGGAAAGCCATATACATATACATATATATTGTTACGAATTCTGGCCCGCCTGGCGTGCGATCGGCCACGTAACTCTAATCGTGACCGCGTCGCCACCGGTCGGACAATTCAGTCGTGACCTCTGGAACTACCGCCAGGAGCCAGTCAGGGTGGGGGTTTAACGTCACACCAACCCAGTCCGCATTCCACCCGCGCGAAATAGGGTGAATCGCCGAATGTCGATATACCTAAAATACCGCGCGGGTAACCTACGAGGGGTTGCACCACGCCGCAGGTCGGCTTAGGACACGAACCGCTTAAGCGGTTGTTCCGTACTACAGGATATACGAGCGGTGTTATCGCCGACCTCGACGGTTTCAGATTACTTTACCCGGGTGTTCAAACTCACTAATTATTCCACGAGGTAAGGTGGCACTTTCAATAAAGGAAAGGACGCAACGACGGGAAAAAGTTCGACCAGCACATTTATTATTTACACACACGTAAGGCAGTCATGCAATATGTACAGCAAGAAAACAATACAACGAATAAAGCAGGGAATTTGTACAACACAGTCACTTAAACAGGTTCTACTTACAGACGGCGCACACCATGCAAGCAAAAGTAAAAAAAGAAAGGACCTCCCTTTCGTGGCCCGTCCAGTCCCTCCCACGACCGTCAGCGGGCGCGCCGCGGCTCCGACTCCACGCGGCCGGTGAACCCTCTCCGGCACCCCTCGTCCGGACACGCAGTCCACACAGGCGCACTGTGGGCCTCCCGTCCGTGTCTCCACCACCAGAGCCGCGCCGGGCCACGAGCGAGGGAACGAGCGAGAGGAGGAGGGGAGCGCGAGCCAAGAAGAGCGCATGAACCGTAAAGAGAGGAGGAGGCCAAGTGAATCACCGAGAGAGACAGGGGCGAGCATGAACCAAGAAGAAGAGAGAGGAGAGAGGCGAGCCTCGCGCGCGTTCCGCCCTTTATAGGGGGGGCTCTGCCCTTCGCCCACCCCGTTTTCGGCTCCGCCTCCCTTCGAGAAGCTTCTCAAAAAGGGGCGTGCCCTCACTCCGACCGCCTCACGCCCGTGTCCCACCAATGGGGAGCGATGCCCCGCCCCCTTCACACCAAGCGCGGGGAAAACAGGCGGGAAAACCCCACAGGCTTCACAAGAGCTTTTGTTCTGCCAATCTCTCTCGGACGGTTTCCGACACGGAAACCGTCTTACGTGGTCTGCGGAGGATGGCGTTCGTAAGCGGGCGTAGTGGCGAAGATGGTGGTGATTGTTGTGGGGGTGGTGTGAGCGTGGTGGGCGTTGTGGCGTAGTTGGTGGCGGTTGTTGTTTGCGTGGAGGTTTGTTGCAATGGTGGCTCAAAATAACGATAGATAAGAAAAACCCTATCTCAAAGAGTCGCAGCCGGTGAACACGAAGAATTCCCTTTAAACAACGGTGGGGGCCTATCTGAACACTCACTTACCGAATAGTAATCTAAGGAACCTTTATGGTGTATTGCGAATTTCCACAGCCGTAACACTACCCCTCCCTTTTTTACAGACTCGTCCCGAGTTGTCGAAATTCCGTGTGCCATCATGTGTAAGTTCTCCCCTAGTACGATTTACCTTCGGATCCCTGAGTGCGACATTCAGTGTATTCGTGTCCCCAAAATAAATAACCTACGGGCTGAGTAACTAACTAAACAAACCCACTCATACAGACGACTTAATAAATTGCCGGCGCTAACAAAACATGCGGGGGTGCAAAACACATTTACAATTACAACTTAACAACTTAACTTACAAAATTTACACTAACCATGGCCCAGGATCTATGGACTCTGCGGAAAAAACAAGAGTTAGCAGCGAGCCAGGCTGCTTAAGCGCAGTCAAGGCCTCCCTTCTTAAAATGAATGCAGTGAACAAAGAAACGGTGCACGGGCCGCCGGTGCAGTCTCGTGTTGCAGCTGCCATCAGGGAAGTCCCTGCAATTTGCGCGAGGATCCTGGCGCACATGGTAATGAACGGGGGGGGGGGGGGGAAATGCAAAACAGAACGGGGCAACTGGATGAGGGCAAAGGTGGGCAGGCAAGGCATGGCATGACGAAACAGGCCGTTGTAACAAGCAGAGCCGGCCGATGAAGTGGCCGGCACAGGCTTGCAGCAAAACAGCCAGCTGATGAAGTGGTGGCACAGGCCTTGCAATGAGGAGGTTGGTGGAGGGAGTGCGGTGGTGCTGGCCACTCGAAAGGGGCTGGACCTACCCTACGTCTCTCTCCAACCTATCGCCATTGCCTGTCACCGTCCATACCCACTCCCTTAATTTGTCAAAACCCAATTTAGCCCAACTTATTTTTTTGTTTTTTATTTCTATTTTCACTTCCCTACTATAACTCGTCCCCTAACCCTTTCGTCTTTGTTCGGTAACCTATCCTGTCATCTAGCCTACTCCCAACCCTACGTTCCCTTCCTGGAGGGGAATAAGGGAGCAGCTTTCTGTGTCGAGGCCCAATCTAAGCCCAGAATGGCCTCCTCAGATTTAGGAATCTCACAAAGTGGGTCCAGCGGCCCACAACGAGAGCGAAGGGATGGATGGTGCGGAGGGGTACACTTCCTAATCTACCCTAACCATTTACCTGTTACTCCGGGGCTTTCCAAAGCGCCTCTCGCTTAAACTATCGGTTCGAAAACCAAGATTCCCGTCGCTGTGTTGGTGTCTTCTCAAATTTCGGGCCATGCCCCCCCAATTTTCCTCCCGTGCCCTCACACGGTCTCATGGCGGGACGCGTGGCTCCCTTGGCAGGAACTACCCTCTGCCGATTCCCCAACAATGGACCCCGGGACTACACTGCCTCCGAGCCTACCAGCTCTTCTAAAAACTGGGGAGTGCCTCTGGCTACTCCCCCTCGATGCCCACGTGGCGTGTTGGCTCCGAGGGTCGCCGTGCCCAGTACACTGCCCGTGGCATATGGCGCCCGGGCCCGCATCAGCGGGTCACCCGTGCCCACTACACTATCCGGCCCCCATGGCCCTTGGCCTACCACGGCCGACTAGCCTGGTGCCCAGGGTACCCACTCAGCGATACTCACCGTTCGTAGCCAGCTCCCAAGCCCGTCAACAGGGCTCCTGCACCCCTCCAAATGGGTATCGAGCCTACACTCCACCAACGCAAAACGACCTCCATTTTTCAATTTGTCTCACCCACTAACTCACATTACACTGACCCCGGGGTCCCTTGGGCGGGAGTCATCTCCCCCAATCACTCATCGCACCATGCATACCACATTCGCTCCATACATACAGACCGCTGGCCTCACTCACTCAACATGTTTCCACCTCACAACTCTTCAACACACCATCGCTGAATTCTGCCATTCTGCTCACTACATCCCCTCAACTACCTCCTGCTCCTCGTCATCCCTTAAACTACAGCACGTCCTTTTACACTACATAGCTAAGCTACGTCCCCACTAAACCATCACAGTCTGTCTCTGTCCTCAAATCCAAAAATCAATTCCCATATTCCATCCTAAATCTCAACTACAATCCCTCTACCTAATCCATTCCACGGGCCCATGAGGACTTATCCCTGCCCCATGGAGCCGGTCTAGCTATCACTAACCTTCCCGAACTAGTTGTCCTGTGCCCTGGAAAGGGGGTCTTCCACCCCTTGTCTGGGAATCCTGTTTACCCGAAGCGAGGCTTGCTTTTTTTTTTTTTCCCCCTTATGCGCACACCAGCGCGGCAACTCGCAACCTGCGCTCTAGCGGGCAATTCACAGTCGCGCACCTTGCACCCTTCCCGTGACGTCATGGCAGCTGTTCGCGTACCTCGTCTCTTCGGACGGCACCATCCGGCAGGTTTCAATCCCTCCTGCCGGATTCCAACCACACGTGCAGCCATGACGTCACTCTGCGCATTAAAGCAAACCTCGCACTTCGAGGGGTTCCCCACGTGAACACATGTGCTCTGCCCGTCGGAGCTTCACACACACGCTCGCGTGGAGAACCCGTCCGGTCCAAATCCGTCTATCCAGCCTAGCTTTTGTCCGTCGCGGGATCGGCAACATTCACCACGGGCGTTTCCGGACGGGGTTTCACTCCCGCAGGCGCGCAGCTGGCGGCCTCGTGCGCTGCACAGCACGGACCCCGCACGCGCTGCTGTGCAAACCCGGCGCGGTCCCCAATCCAGCGTACTCGGCCTCTGTCCCTCTGTCGCCGTCGTCGTCTGCATTCAATGCACGCACACCTGCGTGTCACGACGCTCATACACCACTCCATGACATTCACACCGGGAGACGCGGCGCGTGCTCCCGCATGCCCACCGTCATCTCCCTTACATACAGCGACCTCACACACGCTGTCCCTCTCACACTCGGCCGTTCACTCACGCATGCCACCTCCCTCGCACACGTGGCTCCAATCACACATGGTGCTTCATCCACACACGGCGTGCTGGGAAGCACGCACCTCGGCTCACTCGCAACCTCGCACACCATTTTACTCACACACGCGGGTCTTCTAACACAGCCTTCCATTCACGCTATGCGTGCTTTCAGCACACATTTCGCCACGCTCGTGAACACATTCACACTGGGGATTGGTGCCACAAGGGGTTCCGGGGCCTCTATACCCCCAAGCTCTCCTGACCCGTCAACAGCACTCGCCCCTTAACTCCGCGAAGCTCGACGGGACCACCTGGTCGTGAACCGCTTCAAGGGGGCATATTCCCTCCCTCGTTCCTGGAGGAGGCTATCAGCTGCTCGCACCGGGTCTCGAGACATTCCCCGAGCTCTTTCCTCATCGTCCTCCACTAACTCTGTGTGTGTGCTCGTTTTTCACCCCGTCTTTATGTGTAGTCTCTCCGCTACCGTTTCCATCTCCCGTGTCTCTGTACATTTTATTTCCTTTATTATCTCTGTCGTCTCCGTGTCTCTTACACGTCGCAGTCACCACATTTACTTTTTCCTCTGTCACCATCACTTCTTTGTCACCTGCTCGAGTCTCGCCCAACGCGTCTCCGAATTAATTTGTCCTCACCCGCCTCCTTGCGGGCCTGACAGCCGTTGCACTCCCCCCCCCAGCTCATTCGCTCCAGCACGTGGCGTCGCCATTTTTTTCGCCCGCGGTCCGCGTTTCGCTGCACACCAATGCCATCATGCCCGCCCGCAGGCCTCGGCCTATTTGCTGCTCTCACCCCGATTGCTTTCATTTCTTCTTTCATTCCGTTTTTTATTTTATTTGTGTTTACTTCCATTTGTTGCGCATTCGTATCCATCTTGTTGTTTAGTCCGTTATTCATTTCCGCCAGCATTGCAAATAACTGCGCCATGTCGAGTGCACTCGGCTGAGCCGACTCGGCAAGGATCGGGGGGGGGGGGGGGTTTGGCGGAGGAGGAAGGGGAGGTGTCATACACCGCGGCGCTGCCGTGCCCATTTCAGGTTCTGGGTCCGTTTGTGGGGGGAGAAATCGTTCCTGCACATAAACATTTCCTGCTCGAGGATTTCGTCCTGGGCCATGGATTCTACCAATTCTACATCCATCTCTAATACTCCCGGCTCCCGTTCGCCTTGAAATGCCATCTTGTCCCGTGGAATAAATAATTTTTAAAATCGCTCGTGTTTGGTGGGAATCGGGGGTCGCTCCACTCACCCTGAACTGATTCCTGTGAATTTAGTTGGAGACGGGGTGGATTTGAATCCACTCTGACACCACTGTTACGAATTCTGGCCCGCCTGGCTGCGATCGGCCACGTAACTCTAATCGTGACCGCGTCGCCCACGGTCGGACAATTCAGTCGTGACCTCCTGGAACTACCGCCAGGAGCCAGTCACGGGTGGGGGTTTAACCTCACCACACCCAGTCCGCATTCTACCGCGGAAATAGGGTGAATCGCCGAATGTCGATATACCTAAATACCCGCACGGGTAACCTACCGAGGTTGCCACACGCCGCAGGTCGGCTTAGGACACGAACCGCTTAAGCGGTTCGTTCCGTACTACAGGGATAACCGAGCGGTGTTATCGCCGACCTCGACGGTTCAGATTACTTTACCCGGGTGTTCAAACCCTCACTAATTATTCCACGAGGTAAGGTGGCACTTTCAATAAGGAAAGGACGCAACGACGGGGAACAGTTCGACCAGCACATTTATTATTTACACACACGTAAGGCAGTCATGCAATATGTACAGCAAGAAAACAATACAACCGATAAAGCAGGGAATTCTGTACAACAGTCACTTAAACAGGTTCTACTTACAGATGGCGCCACACATGCAAGCAAAAGTAAAAAGAAAAGAAAGGACCTCCCTTTCATGGCCGTCCAGTCCCCTCCACGACCGTCAGCGGGGCGCGCCCGGCTCCGACTCCCACACGGCCGGTGAACCCTCTCCGGCACCCTCGTCCGGACACGCAGGTCCACCACAGGACGCACTGCGGGCGCTCCGTCCGCTCTCCACCACCAGGCGGCCGGCGCCACGAGCGCGGGAACGAGCGAGGAGGAGGGGAGCGCGAGCCAAGAAGAGCGCATGAACCGTAAGAGGAGGAGGCCCAACGTGAATCACCGAGAGAGACAGGGGCGAGCATGAACCAAGAAGAGAGAGAGGGAGAGAGCGAGCCTCGCGCGCGTTCCGCCTTTATAGCGCGGGCTCTGCCTTCGCCCCACCCCGTTTTCGGCTCCGCCTCCCTTCGAGAAGCTTCTCGAAAAGGGGCGTGCCCTCATCCGACTGCCTCACGCCCCGTGTCCCACCAATGGGGAGCGAGCTGCCCCGCCTCCCCTTCACACCAAGCGGGGAAAACAGGCGGGAAAAACCCCACAGGCTTCACAAGAGCTTTTGTTCTGCCAATCCTTCTCGGATGGTTTCCGAAGGGAAACTGTCTTCCGTGTCCGCGGAGGATGGCGTTCGTAAGCGGGCGTAGTGGCGAAGATGGTGGTGATTGTTGTGGGGGTGGTGTGAGCGTGGTGGGCGTTGTGGCGTAGTTGGTGGCGGTTTTTGCGTGGAGGTTTTGTTGCAATGGTGGCTAAAAATAACGATAGATAAAGAAAAACCCTATCAAAGAGTCGCAGCCGAACACGAAGAATTCCCTTTAAACAAGGGTGGGGGCTATCTGAACATCACTTACCGGCATAGTCTAATCTAAGGAACCTTTATGGTGAATTGCGAATTTCCACAGCCGTAACAATATAATATATATATATATATGTTACGAATTTCGCCCGCCCGGCGTGCGATCGGCCACGTAACTCAAATCGCGACGCGTTGCCCACCGGAATGGACAGTTCAGTCGTGACCCTCCTGGAACTACGCCAGGAGCCAGTCACGGGTGGGGGTTTAACCTCACACAACCCAGTCCGCATTCTACCGCGCGAAATAGGGTGAATCGCCGAATGTCGATATACCGAAGTACCCGCGCGGGTAGCGTACCAGGAGTTGTACCACGCCGCAGGTCGACTTCTGACACGAACCGCTTAAGCGGCTCGTTCCGTGCTAAAGGGGTAACCGAGCGGAGTTATCCTCGACCTCGACGGTTCAGATTATTTATTGGGTGTCCACACCCACTACCAATCCCTTACGTGATGCAAGATGGAACTTTCAAACAAAGGAAAGGACGCAACGAAACGGAAACAGTTCAACAAGCAAGCACTTTTATTTCACACACACACACACACACACAAGGCAAGCACGTATTCACAGTTATACAAATGCACATATAACAGTCAAAGCAAGACATAACGCAGAGTTACTACGAATACAGCAATGTACAAGCACTTATACCGGTTTACTTAATAGACTGGTGCCACGCACACACATTTACACCAAAAGCAAAGAAAATACAAGCCACCCTTACAGGCAAGGAGGCAGACAGGTCCGTGGACCAAATGAACGTGGGACCTGGGTGATCGGCCAGGTCCACGAGACCGAAGGGGTCTTACCCGCGCCTCGTGGCGCGATGGCGGGCTAGCCGCAATGTCCGCGTAACGCGCCTGACTCCGTGCCCCTGGTATGGTCGGTGAGCTCCTCCAGGCGTGCGTTGCGCAGGCACGTGTTAGTCGGTCGACACCACGGTTGGGTTGGGGAACGGACGGGGTTACCCGCGCTATCTCAGCGCGGATGGGGGGGGGGGGAATTGTTGATGCTCGGGTCGGGAGAGGGAATGGCGGACGCTCCGTCCCGCTAGCGGGGTCTCGGGACGCACCGACTCCGGCGAACCCTCGCCCGAGTCCTCTTCTGCGTCCCTGCTCCACGCCGCGACTCGTCCGCTCAACCTCAACCCGAGCTCCGTCCCTTCGCCGTCCGATCCGCAACGACAACCTCTCAGACTCCACGACTTCCGACTAGCGCCACTTTCTGCACCCCTTTCTGCACACACGAGCTGCGTTGTGCTCGCGTCTTTATAGACCGGGGGAGGAGCTTGTATGCAGATTCGCGGATCAAAACGCGCTTTGAGGCGGGGCCACGCCACCCGACGTTCATCCATTGGTGGGCAAAAGGGGCGTGAGCCTCTCCTGATCCGTTTTCCTCTCCTAAAAGGAACGCATTCACAGCGGGTTCGGAGGCGGGGCCATGCCACCCGATGCTCAGTCATTGGATGGAAGAAAAGGGGCATGAAGCCTTCCTGATCCGTTTTCCTCTCCTAAAAGGAACGCATTCACAGCGGGTTGGAGGCGGGGCCATGCCCGATGCTCAGTCATTGGATGGAAGAAAAGGGGCGTGAAGCCTTCCTGATCCGTTTTCCTTTCCTAAAAGGATCCATGTGCACAGTGGCTTGACGCGTTCGGCAAGAATCACCGAACGGGCCCTGGACAGCACGACGTTCGGTGTTGACTGGTGGTGTGGTTGATGGTTGTGGAAGGAGAAAGGCGAAGGTGGGGGGTTTGCTGTGGTGGTTTGGTGGTTGGCGGGCGTCGTTTGGGAATGGCGGTGAAGCGATGTTTGCGGGATGGAGTTGTGGAGTAAAGAGGCGAAGGTGGTGGTGTTTGAGTTGTTGGCGGCTTAATGGTCCAAAATAACGATAGAGAAGAAAAATGGCTAACTCAAAGCGTCGCAGCCCGGATGAATCACACATATTCCCCTAAACAACAGGTGTGGATAACTACACATGAACTTAGCGTCATAACTGATCTAAGGACCCTTTATGGTGTATTGCGAATTTCCACAGCCGTAACAATATTATCATTATTATGCCGTGTTGGTATCGCTGAATTATCCAGTGAAATTACTTGTCTGGTTAAAGGAAATGTTTACTGATGCTGGTTTAATATCCGCTTTGTTTACTGTTGCTGGTGCTACGACTTTAACAGGCCCAAGTTTATCTTGCGTTGTCTGGTTGGCCAGGAAAAGTTCTTATTTTTGGGCCAAATCTTTCCCAACCTCCTGGCCAGGCTTGACGTTGCATTGAAGCTGGCAGGGATTTATGACTTTTTGAAGATGCTGGCGATAACTCGCCTATTCTTTGTGAAGGACACCGGGATATATTTGACATCAAGCAGCCTGGTATTCAGTTTTGTCAAATAACTGAACTTGTCATCATATCATTTGGATGGGGTGATATTAAGTTGATGTAACACACATGAATGAGATTATTATCTCCGCCACCGAAGGTGACGGAGGTTATGTTTTCACCCCCTTTCTGTTTGTTTATTTTTGTACAGGATATCTCAAAAAGTTTGGACGGATCCGGATGAAATTTTGTGGACAGTTGGGGTGTGTGACAAGGACGAACTCATTAGATTTTGGTGAAGATCCGGATCCGACCATTATAAGTTTTTTTTCAGGGATTCTTCACTATTGAGAGATAGGGCTAAACCGATATATATATAGCATGATATCTCAAAAAGTTGTCGACGGATTCGGCCAAAACTTGGTGCACATGTTGGGTGTGTGGCAAGGACGAATTGATTCGATTTTTGGTGAAGATCCGATTCCAGATCTGGATACGAAGATTATTTAATTTTTCAAGTGATACTTCACCATTGAGAGATCGGGCCAAAAATGATATCGTCCTGTATAACATGATATTTCAAAAATGTATTGGCCCGATATGTTCTCATGGATCAGGCATTACGTGGTGGAGGTATGCACCCTACCGAGTGCCCTTCTCGCTTCACCTGTAGTCCCTTTGGCCCAACAGCAATGTGTCAACTTCATATTTATGAGTGTCTATGCCGAGCTACCCTGTGCACGTGTCGACGCTGCACTTCAAGTTCACAACATCACTCACATGACCTTGGCCTGCACAATCCCTCGACTTTAATCCCATTGAGCATGATTGGGGCATCGTATGGCAGTGTTTTGTTTTATTCTTCTTATTTTTGTGGTCCCCAAGTCTGCCCGCAGTCTCATGATCAGCTGCAGAGATGGCCCTAGTTGACAAATAAACGTGCAACATTCCACAGTTCGAGGTGGCTAATCAGATTTGACTCGTGACTAGACGTGTAAAGCTTGTATTGCAGTTAGTAGTGGTTACAATATTAAATCTATTTTCTTTTTTTTTGCCAATGTATAATAGTCTATACAATATACATGTGATCATTTGTAGAGTGGTGTCATTGCCAATTTGCATGCACATCTCAGACATCCATATCGGTTTCGCAGTAGAACTGGACACTTCCACCGACGTGAGATGTGTTTATGAAGGGTACAGATCGACGTGATGGTCCTCTTTAAGCAGAATATGAAGACCATGAATGTGCCATAAGAGCAATTGTCGGTTACCTTTGTACGAGGAGTATATTTCACTGCACCATTGGTAACTATGCTGATGTGCACAGGTTTTGTTTACATCCTTTCTGACCAGTTGTTTGAACCTTAATTGGCATCTACTATTGAAACCTCACATGATGGATTCAACTCTTTAATGGGAGTCGAGTCTGTCTATCGTTGAGCTACATGAATGAGCTTGGTGAATATGGAAATTGAGCTGACAGAATGGCCGAGAGGTACGCACACTCGAATCTGAGCCGTCGAGAATGGGTATGAATCTTGGCTCAACTACAAACTATCATCATGGTGTCTCGCAGGCAGAGAGAGGCATCAATGTGTTTGCCGAGGGACGTCAAACTGGGTGTCCTGTCTGCTTGCATTAGTTGATGGATGTTAAAGGTCCTTCGGTAACCATCACCAGCACCCTGAACAAATTCTTAATTCCTGCCCTAACCTACAGGGGGCATTGTATCAACACAGCCATGCCCTCGGCCAATGATGCTATTCGCAGCCTTGTGCTGCATACGGAAGAAGAAGAAGAATATGGAATCTTTCATTCCATAATGTAGTGACATTTTAGTAATTTTGATGGGCCTTATTGCAGCCGAAGTGCAGTCAGTGATTTGTATATATCTTTTTCTTTTTTTTTTCTCAGCACTTCCAAGCTCCCAGCAGCTGTTCTTGTGGAAGGGCCTGTTCTATGCACTCTGGCAGCAAGATAAGCCTCTGCTACAGGTATAGCCATAGTCTACAGCTTTGGTTTTGTTGCTACATTTTGAGTAGATCATGTCTAATTTTTGCTGCCTTTTCTTCCCTCATCCTTTCACACCTCTTATCCTCATGATCACAACTTTTAGGAGGAACTCATTGTTTCCATTTGTTCCCTCCTTCATGAGCTGCAGACTGAGACGACGCGTAAGTAAAAAGGTGCTCTAGAAACACAGTAATGTGCAGGTCATCTGATTGCAGAAATCATGCCTTTTCTTAGTTTATTATTACATCCAAAAATTCCCAAATTACGGTTGGCCATCCCCATTGTCAAAAGGACAGTGCAAGAAATGACTTGCTACATATGACAATATTTATATTTTGGATGTCTAATTTGTGTACTTGATCATTAAATGTCCATCAGTGTACACTTTTAATTTTCTTGAACTATTTTTCACTTTACTTGCATTTGCAATTCTATCAGCATTGTAAGTGGTAAAATAATTATTATGCAAATCCCTTTGCTTGATTTAAAACTGTATCCTTTGTTAGTGAATGGTTTTTAAAAAGAAATTTTTTTTTTGGCAGTTTTATTATATAATCATGGCAATTGATTAATTCATGCCGAAGTTGCTTGTTGTCGTCCCATTCACCTCAGAACTTGAGTTTACCGAAGCTTGTTGGCTTACAGTGAAGAGAGAGTGGAATGGAATTGATCATTTTCGTTTGGATAAATTTTATTTGGTAAGAAGGATCTTTTCCTACTTGCATTATGTGACTCTCCACAGCAGTCCTTTCTAATTGGAGTTTTTTTTGTTTGCTTTCGTAACAGCTTGTGCGAACGTTTTTGGCCCAGACCTTTGTTCTTCTGAGAAGGACGGGGTGGGATAAGCGGTGAGTGCCACAAGACCCGAAGGTTCCCCAACTTGATCGATTCAAAGTCGACAGGCAGATGAATGCCAAACTTGAGTTTACTTCCAAGTCAAAGCAATAACTCTTAACTGACTGTTCTTTCTCTCTATGCTAATTTTAGATATACTGCATATGAAGTTGTATTGTCTGTCTTTGTCCATCAATAGAATCTGCCTCACTAAGAGCAACTCCATCATACTGCATACCATTGGAATCCTCTTGGCCAATGGAAATGCAAGAAAACATTTTCAAACCCGCAGGGTGGGGGAACCCAATTCTCTCGATGTAAATGTTTATCGTATATCACCACCCAGTGGTAGGAAGTTTTACAAATCGTCGTCTTGTATCAAAACTCAAAATTCCTGCGTGTGTGCATGCGTACACCCCTCTCTTTAATTTAACTTCCTCGGCTTTGTGTGTGCTAGTAATACTTCACCATATGCTTGGCCAATGTGTTCCACACCAGTGTTTCACAACAACCGGTCTGGGCATGCTCTAGTCCATGATTCTTCCTTGACGGTCTGGAAGAGCTTTAATTATATTTCCCCTTTAAAGTTTAGAGAGGGGAAAAAAATCGGTTTATATTATACTAGAAGGGCACTTGGTAGAGCGCATACCTCCGCCACGCAATGCTTGATCGAGTAGAACATATCAGGCCCAATAAATTTTTGAAATATCGTGCAGTACATCGTTTTTGACCTGACCCATCAATGATGAAGAATCACTTTAAAAATTAAAAATTTGTCTCGGATCTGGATTCGGATCTTCACCAAAATCTAATCAATTCGTCCTTGTCGCACACCCAACCTGTCCATCAAATTTCACCCGAATCCGTTCATAACTTTTAGAGATATCCTGCTCACGGACAAATGGGTGAAAACCATACAACTATTAACATCGTACTGCATCATTTTATGCTTGACAGGCAAGAATGTTTTTGATAGTATGGTAAAAAATAGTTGAGAAGATGAAATTTTGATTGTGACCAATCCCTCAGTTGGCTTTCTCAAATAATACTTGCTGTGTTTTTTTTTTTTGTTATCTCTCTACAGGCTTATCACCCGCTTCCTCTCCCCCCTTTCACTCATCGTCTTGGGAATGGAAAGAGGTGAGGGAAAGTCAAGCTTCAAATGCAAAAAAGAGCAAGGGCCGAGTGCCATAGAAGAAGCGGCAAAATACAGGGAAGGTCTCAGAGCTGTGAAGGAGTATTCCAATGGACTGCGGTTCCACGTCGCTGAAATTTTCATGAAAGAGTTGAATCAGGCTGCTAGGAATGTGAGTACAGCATTAGGGACTTGTGCATACGCCCTGTCATATTGCTCATTAAAATCACCAAATAGGTACCTGGTTGATGTCATGATCTGAATGCGTACATAAATTGCAATGCAAGCAAACTCGCTTTCATCGGGCCAGAGGTCAGGCCAGATTAGATGTGTGACTTGCTACAGGTACCATGTCAACCTGTACTAACCTGTTTCATCGTCGGGTTGTCAGTGACTAAACCGTCTTCCCTACCAGGTTTCTTGGTGAGGAGAGAGTATGATATGGGCACCCAGCAGGATTAAAAAACAAAACCTGTCAAACGGTGGAGGAACTCCTTGTGAGCCAATGGCCATCCATATCTAGTGCCCAACTGTGTCTGTGGACGTCCTACTGCAGTTGGGTGACTTGTTTTTAGGAGGGTGGTGGTAGGATTTGCAATCCGGTCATTGTAAAAAAACCTTCATTCTGCAAAACGCACTAAAAAGAAAACTGAAAATTCACTCCGTGGAAGTACCTCCTGTGCAGCTGCTCTTCGCAGGGCAGCTCACCGGGTGACTGGATTGGGGAAAAGCCTTTGGGACCCCCACTCCTTGATAGGAGGGAAAACACGGTGTAACCTTCCTGGGTCAGATTGTGTGTCAGGGTGGTGCTGAGGTGTCGTCTACTAGACGGCGGTCTACTTGGGTTAGCCTGGGGCGGTCCCTTCGGGTGGATGCCTGGAATGTCCTATCCCAAAGAGGATTATCACCAGTCTCTCATTATCTGAGCTCAAGCATTTGAACATCGGTATTGCAGCACTCTGAGGTTCGGAGACCGCATAGTGGTGGGATCATGGTGGGTGGCTACACTGACGATTAGTCTGGTCGCTCTGATGGTTACCATGCCCAAGGAGTTGCTGTAGCTGTGTCCATTAAGCTGACTCCAATGATAATTGAGGTAACACCGGTCAAGGTGTGTATTATGAGTCTAAGGCTTCGTCACTCCTTGGGTGTCCTTTCCCTGGTTTCTGTATATGCTCCAACTGAGGCGAGTGATCTCACCATGAAGGATGCACACTATGCCACGCTCGATTCTGTGGTTGATCAGTGCCCCAGGTGAGATACTCTTCTAGTCTTGGGGGATTTCAATGCATCGACTGGAACTGATAGGGATTGTTATGAGACCTGTGTTGGTCCCCAAGGGTCTGGAACTGTGAACCACAAAAGCACTAAGTTCTTTGACTTTGCAAGAAGTCATGGACTTAGGGTGGCTGGTTCATGGTTTCATGCCCACAGGCTCATCGTTGGACTTTTTCCAACGCTGGTGGTGTGGTAAAGGAGATTCACCATGTGCTCGTTGATGGTCACTGGAGGATGATCCATAACTGCAGGTTCTACCGGAGTGCTCAGTTCCTCAATACCGACCACAGGCTTGTGGTAGCAACTCTGAAGTTGTAGCTTAAATCCGGGAGAGTGGTACCATCCCAGCCTGGACTGGATGTTGGCAAGCTCAAGGATGAGAGGATAGTTGAGGAGTTTGCGAACAGGTTGAGTGGGGATTTGGGGGGTCTGGGTGCTTTGAGGAATCTGAAGAGTTGTGGAGTGCCTTCAAGACAACCATCCTTGATGTTGCCGGTGGATGTCGTGGAATTTACCATCGGGTGAAGAAGAATTTTGTCTCAAGGGGCACTGGATACTATTGACCAGAGTCGCAGGGCCAGGCTTAATGGCAGAGCTGAGCTGTTCATGGAGTGGAGGCATAAAACTGTACGTCCGCTGAGGGTGGACAAGGAGGCCTGTGTGTGAGGAATCTGTGAGGGGGTAGAGCATCACCTTTGGTGAAGCGATTCTCATTCTGCTTGCAGAGGATTTCGTGCATTGCGTTCATCCAAGGCCATCCCTCAGTGAACTGCAGTTGGGGCGGAGGGTGGTGGGCTCTTGACAGAGGAGTTCTAAGTGAAGTCCCGCTGGCTCGGTCATTTTGAGCAGCTAGACCAGGTTTATCTACCAGCTGTTGAGTTGGATGTCATGGGTGTTGCAATCCCTGTTGCTGACCCCCAAATCAACTGTGATCCACCTTCGTTTGTTGAAACACAGGCTCTGTTGAACCGGTTGAAATAGGGTAAAACTCCTGTGATCTGTGGCATCCATTCTCAAGGCTGGTGGAAATGCTGTACTCATGTCATTGCATACAGTTCTTTGCTCTGCCTGGAACACAGGCATCATCACAACTGACTGGAAAAGGGGCCTTGTTATGCCTTTCTGGACAGGGAAGGGTGATTGCCAGGACTGCAACAACGACCGAGGGGTGACGCTGCTGTCAGTGCCGGGCAAGGTCTTTGCTCAGATATAATTATTGATGGGGTTCGCCACCATCTGTTTGAGCACCAGTGTCCAGCGCAGTTGGGCTTTACACCAAAGAGGTCAACGATTGACCGTATCCTTGCTCTTCGGGTCCTCACCGAACGCAGGCGAGAGTTTCGACAGGGGCTGCTTGCAGCTTATGTTGATCTCTGTAAAACATTTGATTGAGTGAATGAGGATGCCCTCTGGAGGATTCTTGGTTTTTGGGGGGTGCCACCAAAACTGATCAATCTGATGTCTGAACTATACTCTGGTACAGAGTGCTGTGAGATGTGGTGATACCGTCTCTGACTTATTTCCAGTTGTTACTGGAGTTCGTCAGGGCTGTGTACTGGCCCCCCACACTTTTCTGCCCTTGTATGGACTGCCTCCTGGGGAGGATGTCGGAGAGATCATGCTTCGGTGCATCGTTTGGGAATGTCAAGATCTCTGACTTTGATTTAGCAGATGATGCAGTCATCTTTGCGGAGACTGGATATTCTTTTGGGGGTCCCTCGAGGTGCTGAAAGAGTCGTCTGAGCCACTGGAATTGCGTGTTTCCTGGGTCAAAACTAGATCCAGGCTTTCAGTGGCATCTTGTCTGTACCTGTTTGTGGTGAGGATGTTGAGGTCATGGAGAGATTCACTTACCTTTGCAGTGATGTTCATGTCTCTGCTGGCTGTAAGCCAGAGGTCAGGAGACATCTGGGTCGGGCTTTGGGAGTCATGGAGTCACTGGATCATGGGGTCTGGCACTGTTGGTTCCTGTGCAGGAGGAGTCTTCAGGTGCTTGGTGCTGCCAGTCTTGTTCTACGGAGGTGAGTCTTGGACTCTGACCAGGGATCTGAGATAGAGACTTCATTTCTTTGGTACCAGGTCTCTCCGAAGAATCCGTGGCTATCGCTGGTCTGACTTTTTATCCAGCGAGCGGTTGTTGAGACACTCGCATGAGATTTGTTACCTGCATAGTCCGTGAGCATCAGCTGCGGCTGTACGGATATGTGGCTCGTTTTACTGATGCTGATCCTGCTCACCAGATTCTGTCAGTGAGGGAGCCTCGTGAGTGGAGGCCAATGGGTCGACCACGTGCCTCGTGGTTGCAGCAGTTTGATCAGCATCTCGAGATTGGGATGGGCCAGTCATCTGCCTTGGGGATGGCCATACGGACGCCCCTTAAGTACTGGTGGAAAGTGGACTTGGCGATGCGCTGCTCCGTCACATTCTCCCATACCTGACCTGAATTTATGTACAAAACTATTGGTTATGCTTTTTAACAGTTTGTTTTGATTTGGTGCTCTTGTCGTCATCGAGCTCCCTTTTTAATACGTTTTCATCTGCAGCTTCCTGAGGATGCTGTGCTGCTTTTCCTGAAGCCATTTGTGCATGTCCTGGCAACAACTGAAGAGTGAGTTCTTTCTCTTCCTCTTCCCTTTTCAATTTCACCCTCCTTTCTGTATGATTAAACTGCACTACTCTCTCATTTGATCACTTGTGTATGGCCTTGACCATCTCGCGTCATATAATTTTGGTCTCCAATATCCTCTCCTCTCATTTAAATGTTTCCTCTTCCTTGCACATAAATATTTCTCTTCTCCCTGTGCTTTTGTACTTCTTGCACCATGTTATTTTTTTGGGGGTGCTTGGGGCCTGTTGTCTTGCAGAGATTTGTGGATGGATGTAGTATGTCAGACAGTGTTCAAAGACCTCCTGAAGGGCAGAGCATCCAAGTCCAAGCAGAGAGGAAATACCAAAAGAAGCAAGAATGTACAAGGTACCTCATGACTGTTTGGGGTGGTCGGGAGGGTGGGGGAGGGAGATGTCATGATGTTTGCAGACTATCATGATATCATGCTTCAACCATTTCCATACGTTGTTTGCTCTGCATAGTTTTTGTGCTCTGCTGTCATGCCTACAGTTGTTTAATTTTCTCACAGTAAAAGAAAGTGTTGAAAGGGAAGAAAATGAAGAAATTGCAGATGATTCATTTGATGAAGATGTTGATTATGAGGGACATCAACTTCAGGTACAATTGTTGACAACTGCACTCATTTGTCCCTCTCCATGCTGTGGAACATTCCTAATCTCTCCCGTCTCACTGCTCACTTCAGTCCTTCAAAGCAGTAGCTCACACCCATCTTGTATTATGCCCTATCAATATACCTGATGTTGGCTTAATGGCTTGGGTGGCAGACTTGGGATCCTGGATTCCTGAGTTCAAATCCCGCTTGGCCATTACCAGATGGGGTTGACTCAGCCTGTCATCCTTCCGAGGTCGGCAAAATGAGTACCAGCTTGCTGGGATGATTGAGCCATTCGAATATCCTGCGTCAGAGTGGCGACCCGTCCAGGATTGTGCCCAACAGCCCAGGAAACTGTTTCGGCAGCACCGACGCTCTGTGCAGTGTATGGTCCCGATGGATGGATGGAATATCCACTGTCTGACTGCACTCACATACATCTCCCTATTCTGATTGTGTTGATTTGTAAGGCCTTTGTCTACCTTTTCCCCTCTGTCCCGATGTTGTGGTTTGAACCCCCATTATTCTACCATTCTGCTCTTCCATGAACACTGACATTTGTTTCAAATTTTTTTTGAAAATTAACTCATCACTCGACCCCAAACTCTTTTTGACGAGACCGTTCAATATTCCTCAATCCTCTGTCCCATGTTTCCTGCATCAGGTTTCCTACTCTGAAGTATCTCAACTGCTGTTGCACTCTGCTGCCCAGCCTGAAGTACGCCAAAAAAACAGGAGGCGCATGTACAAAATAGCACAGAGGTAGCTATTTTGCCCATCTACTAACCACAAACGTACCCACCATTGTCACACATCCATAAATCAGCCACTACTCTTATCACGTACAGACACCACACATAAGTCTTTCCACAAGCTTGTAGTTGTCTCTCTGGATTGATGGTATCTTGTGTTTGAGGTTTTTCTTGTCTTCGGCCAGACTACTTAATCCATTTTGATGTACTTATGCAGAGGTAGATCAGGAATATCTATTTTATGTGACATCGACTTCAGAAATATTATTGATTCTGTTTGTGTAAATGTTGTTGTTATCATGCCCTGGCTCACATTGCATCCCTGTTCTTGCAGATTGTCATATCATCTCTTGGTGGCTTTTCACTCTAGATTTGCTAAAACAGAGGGATATTAGATTTTGTCAAGGGTAGTATCAGTCTGTCAGAAGACGATTCAAACGATAGGTTTTATCAAGTGGAAGTTGACAGGCATGCTGATCGATGTGGGAAACAAAGTGAAGCTTATGTTTCAGCCATTTTCCCTTTGGACCAAGAGGGGCTCTGGCGGAGGGCAGAGGCTCAAAATATCACCTCCAGTTAGCTTCCCTAGGTGGTTAGTATACCTTAGTCAACTTTCCGTGGATAAAACTGGTTGATGGTATTGACAGTCTTTGAGACTTTCTTTTCTTTCTTTCTTTTTTTAAATTTTTTTATTATAAACATGAAAGGAATGACTAAATAAGAAGCTTTCTTTTTTGCAGGTGTCTTGTCAAAATTCATCTCGTATGAATCTTTTTAATGGGTCACCTGTAGTTTGACAATGGTTTAATTACATCAAGGTTTTTAGTGGAAGTGCACTTGTACATTCAATATGAGCATGCAATGTCTCATCCTGCTCGTAACAGCTGTCTGTCTGGATTATTATCCCCACACTTTTATTTTTAAAAATGATAAAAAAAAACCTTAGGCATCTTGTCATTGGCTCTTGTCTGTCTGTCATGCTGTCTTCTCCTAAACAATTCTGCATAACTTCACCAAACTTGGTCGTTATGATTACCACCTGGTACAAAGGTGCAAGAGCAGTATCATTTAGGTGGGGGCAAAAGGTGAAATATCAAAAAATGCAATTACTGGCACTTTTTTTTTTGTTGTTTTTTGATGAATCTTTGTACATCCAATCAACATTGGCGGACACATGAAATGTATAACAATTTATTATTTTAGGATTTGACTTCTGGTTCATGCCCCAAGTTTGGTGAATTTTTGGGGACTTGGGATCACAGGGGTCAAAACAGGAAAAAAATTTTTTACTCTTAAATTGATATTGGGTTATTCCTGGTGGAACTTTTTGCCATCTTTCAACTTTGCTTCAGGTGGGAAGCGTGGGGATTTGCCATGGTGCTCCATTGACTGCTCGAGTTCAACTTTGTTTTAGGTGGGAAGTTTGGGGATGAGCAATGACACGCCATCGACTTCACTCTCGTTTGTATATGCTCTATTGCTCTTCCACAAGACAGCGATTTCAAGTTGACCATGGTCAACAAGAAAATTGACAACTTGAAAAAGGACTTGGGCAAAAAACTTACTGCAGCTGACACCCAACACAAGTAAAATGGGTAATATTTCAATGTCACGGTGAAACTGCAAATATAGTACTAAATCCACGAATGTCATGGGTGTAAACGCTCTTATTTCCTGATTCTCCTTTAAACTCGACCTTCTATATTTTCATTCCAATTACAAATTAATACTATACAATATGACAAACATTCGTGAGGTAAACGAATATAAACGCCATTCTGACGTGTACGGATCGAAACTCGTAATCATAATTGTATCGAGGTATTTATCAAACTCACACCCACCTTAGGACATCCACTGGGACCCAAAAACGTTCCATAGAAGGTTTGGCGGGGCTCGCCCCAAAACTGAGTGGATGGTTTGGGGTCGGACTGATGCACAGACACTTCTGCTTTATCTATATATCTATCTAATATATATATATATATATATATATATATAATCTATAATTCAGCAATCTCTGTGTGTGTGTCTGTCTGTATGTGTGTTGTCGGCGACTGCCGTTTCTCGACGACCACCGGTCCGATCTGATTGAAACTTGCCAGGAATATTGCTGGGACCTGCGGATGTGCCTTTTCAAGGTTTGATATTAATCGGACAAGCGGTTCCCAAGTTACGGCCATTAATCTGTCAACCAATGACAAGACACGGTGCTATGATGTCACAATAAAAAAAAAAAATTCTTTCTTTTTCACGATTGACGTCAATTCTTCTTCTTCTTCGTTTGGTATGACGTTACAATCGACGCTGGGGACCTGAGTAGGTGCCTTTTCAAGGTTTGATATCGATCTTCATCCGTTTCAGCTGTTTCCCCAAGTGTTTCCCAAGGTTTGAAAGCTGTTTTTTCCCAGGCTTGAATTAATTGTTCAAATTATTAATTAATTCCAAGGTTTGAATTTTCCCAAGGGAAAGAGCTGTTTCCCAAGGTTTGAAAGCTGTTTTTGTCCCAAGGTTTGAATTAATTGTTGTGCTTGGTAGACATTTGTGAATACATTTACAGAGAGAGGGGGGGAGAGGGGTAAGAGAGGGGGCGTCACAATTCGAGAGGGGGGGGGGGGGCGAGAGAGAGGGGGCGTCACATTCTTCTTCTTCTTCGTTTGATATGACGTCACAATTTACGCTGGGGACCTGAGTGTGTTTCCCAAGTTATGGTCGATGAATGAAGGAGTGCGTGATATGGAGGGCTGTAAAAGGATCGGTTGGTCCGATCTAATTGAAACAATGCCCCAATCCAGTCGTCGTTTACGAGAGCGAAGGACCGAAGCTGCACATACTGGCACGCACCTACGGGCCCGCACTCGTATATATAATTACTAAAACTCTCATCTTTTATATTCCCGAAATACAGCCAAAACGGTACACGATAGTTCAAAATTTTTAGGACCACCTTACTCACCATTCGCCTGCAGTGTGCAGTATTAAGTTTGGTTCAAATCGGGCAACAAAAAAATTATTAAAAAAATCAATTCCCGATTCAGTCAAGTACTCTTTGGGAGAATTTGATCAATGCAAACAACCTCAGCGGTATAGTTCGCTGGAGCTATTTTTTTTTTTGTGTGTAATTTTTTTTTTCATCAACCGCTGTCACAGTGGAACCCAACGGGTTCACGGGTCATCTAGTAATATATATATATATATATATTTTGCATTGTGCTTGGAAAATGATTGTTCCTCGAAATAGTAGTTGGTATCCATGTTTTTTAAAATCAAAAAATATTACAATTTTATCTTTAAAGGCTTGAAAAGGATTCATCGGCATTTCTGCTGATTTCAGTAAAGTAGTTGAACAAATGCTACTCCCCCCCCTCCCACCCACTCTTTAATTTAACCTCCTTGACTTTGTGTGTGCTCTTGTAATTGTTTTTCAAATTTCTATCTCTTTTTCAATCGGTGTAATACTTTTCCTCGGTTTGTGTTAAGTTGTCTACTGTAAGCCGTCTTGTCTTTCTTGTGTTGACCAAAATTGAAAATGGTGTTGACGTGGCGATTGCACACCGACTCATTTTGGTGGTAGACCTTGTGGAAACTTCACTTCTTTCCTTTCTTCTCATACCCAACCCAAACATTTGCATTCATTCTTCCAATGTTGCCTTCTTCCGAACTGAGCTGTAACTTTTTTTTTTCTTTTGCAGGTTAAGAAGTGTGACAGGTGAGTGTTGACAATTGTCATTTTAGCATGTTTGCTATCTTTGCTACTGTTGTATGTACTTGTGAGCAGCATGTGCGATGTTCACTCACGGATCACCACATACATATTGGTTGTGTGGCCTCAGTAAAACTTAATGTTAATTGACTTCTGGTTGGGTATGTCCCATCACCTGTTTCATGCCCAGCTAATGGTCCCCACTATGTATTTCCTGCCAATGGCAGACAAGATGGTGGCCACAAGTTAGTATTGACAGTTTTAAGTTTACAATGATAATATTAATCAGCGCACCATTCTCTAGAATAATTTACTAGACAAAGGACGCGAGTCATGAATCCCGATTTTTAAAGCCTCAGCATGAAACAATGCACAATTCTTTATCAGTTCCACCCCCCCTCCCCCCATACCACCTGGTGCTGCATATACCAGCGAGCTTGCAAATACATGAATGAATGCACAACCCCCTCATCTGATGAAAAGTATTTACGGGTGCATCGACCCGCTTAAAGGAGAGCGTTAGGTGTACGTACATAATTGATAAAGAGGTGAGAAGGAGGGAACACCATGTTCTCTGCTTCACTTTTCTAAATTATCCAAATAATTTTGACCATCACACATATATCTCCCAGAATATGTGGGCAGGACATTGAGTCTTTCCTTCATGTTCAAATATATTTGAGTATCATAACAGAGGGTTCCATTTCATTCCTCCCCATGCACGTCACATGACATTATTGATCAGCAACCTCGTTGCTTGTTTTAAAACGTGCTTTAATGTGTTATCATTTGATTTCTATTGTTCGAATGCCTTTAGTGCTGGATGGAAATAATGGTATTTTATTGTCTTTCATGCAGTGGGCTTTGCTGTGCAAAAAAATGAAAGTTATATTGGTGAACTCTTATGCCGACGCAAGGAGGATCAAATGGTGAGAAAGCGAAAAAGGAAAGAGGAAGGTAGGAGTGGTTTGTGCCCCAATGGCTTTCTTGTTTGTGATTGGTTATCAGTCTTGATCAGGATTGATGAAGCTCTGTGATTAAAGTGCACACATTTTCACAAACCCTTGGTTTCTTAATTGTTAAAAATGTGTGATTAAAAATATCAAACTGAATTGCTTTCCACATCCAGGTTTAGTTTGCAATTATTATTATTATTATTATTTTTTAATTTTACAAAGCGCAGTAAATGGATCTTGGACAAGTGAAATGTTTTTGATGACCTCATGCCTTCGATGCAAAAATGCTATTTTGCTTTTACTTCATCATGTGACTTTCTGTTGATGAAAAAAATATTTTTCAATGTCTGCATGCATTGAATGCAAATCCTGTGGTTTTGTCTTTGAAGCCTTCCTTTTTTTTGGTGCAGCATTAATCATAAAGTGAGCAGTTACTTATTTATTTATTTCTATTTTGATGAGTTGATGGTAACTGGCTTTACAAGAATCAGTTTTGAAACGAATGTTCCATTTTAGAGAACTTGAATGAATTGTAAGCTTTGTCTCATGTTTGAAATTATTGTTTTGGCTTTGTATATACAGAACCTTTATTTTATTCTTAACTTGATACTGCTATGTATGAACTTTTCTCAAGAAAATTCTTTTCGGTTTTTTTTTTCTTTCTTTCTTTGTTTATTTTTTTTAACCCCCCCCCCCCCCCCTCCCCATGTCTTCCACCAACCCCTTGAAGAAATTGCAGAATTGAAAGGGAAAAACAAGAGAGAAGAAAGCGAACGAAACAGAAAAAGAAAGCAATTGAGCGATTAACAAGGTTGTGGGAGTTGTTGAAACAGAAGGCCAGCTGAAGGAAGTAAAAACTGGCGAAGCAGAAAGAGACGAGTTGAGAAAGAAGTGGATGGGTGGTGATGGAGAGGAGGCGGAAGAAGAGAAGAGAGGCTGAGGAGAGCAGAAGAGGAGGAGGAGGAAAAGAGGAGGAGCGAGGAAGCTGAGGAGGAGGAAGAGGAGCATGAGGAGGCAGAAGCTGAAGAGGAGCATGAGGCAGAATCTGAGGAGGAAGAGGAGCATGAGGCAGAATCTGAGGCGGAAGAAGAGCATGAGGCAGAATCTGAGGAGGAAAAGAGGAGGAGGCAGAAGCTGAGGAGGAGGCAGGAGGAGGACCATGAGGCTGCAGCTGCAGGAGAAGCTGAGGAGGCCAAAGTGGAGGGTTCGGTGCTTTTGGAAGTTGGAAGAGTAAAGAGGGCATGGAAAAGTCAAGAGGGAAGCATTTCTGCAAATCTTAAGGTCAGATTACCAAATGCTGTATTTTCCAAATTGATTGCTTCATCATCATGATGATGATATGGAGGCACTTGACCTTTTTTCTTGTTTCTATTTCTTTGTCTTAATTTCTATTTCAACTTTTCTTTGTCTTTTTATTTCTTCTCTCTTTATCTTGCAGTAAAAGTATGATGAAGAGGACTAATAATTGGGTCAAAATGTCAAAGGGCAAAGTCACGGAAAGTATAAATCGGCCTTGTTAACCTGTCTGCCATGCAGTGCTATACGGCAGGGCTTGTAATTGCTTCTTGCATTCCTTCATTTGCCATTTGAGCTCTTATCATTTTCAACAATCCTTTAATTTGGGAATATGGAGAACATTCATTAATAAATTTAAACGTTGTTAATTTATTTAGCTACATGTTTTCATCCAGTTTATTTCAAGTACAAAGCGGCTGTGTATGGGCTTTGCATTTTGAGATGCTTTCGAGCTTGCTCTTGTGTTCATGTTATCCTCCAAGCCTTAAGGAATGCAGAAAATGACCTGTTCACTCAACGTTTTAACCAACCAATTAATTTTCCTGTCGATGAAGGTTGAAGCTATAAACGTCGCTGTCCAAAACCGAGGTTTATGGAAACAGTTGTGAATCCATATTCCATTGCACACTAACCCTTTTTATGTTTTGGTCTGTAGTTTCCCTGTGGAGAGATCTTCCTGCTAAACTACTGTCCATGTTTTTCTTCCTGAATGTAGAACACTTTCTTCATTTGAGATTTTTACTTTCACTGTCCTTTCATTCATGAACTGTTTGCACTTTTTCTTCTCCATTTGTTTGTATTATTACCTCCGCCACCGAAGTTGGAAGGAGGTTGTTTTCACCCGTCTGTCTATTTTGTGCAGGATATTTCAAAAAGTTGTGGATGGATCCAGATGAAATTTGGTGGGCAGGTTGGGTGTGTGATGAGGATGAACTGTTTAGACTTTGGTGAAGATCTGGATCCGGCTAATATAATTTTTTTGAGCGATTCTTCAGCATTGAGAGATAGGGCCAAAAACAATATATAGCACGATATCTCAAAAAGTTGTGGACGGATTCGGATGAAACTTCGTGCACAGGTTGGGTGTGTGATAATTACGAATTGATTCGATTTTGGTGAAGATCCGAAGTCGAATCTGGAAACGAGAATTATTTATTTTTTAAAGTGATTCTTCACCATTGAGACATCGGGCCAAAAACGATATATAGCATGATATTTCAAAAAATTATTGGGCCCGATATGTTCTCATGGATCAGGTATTGCATGGTGGAGGTATGCGCTCTACTGAGTGCCCTTCTAGTTTCCAACATGTATTTACCATTCTTACTGTCCTCTCTGCCTTTGTTTTGTTTACATGAATGCATCACTCGGCAAACCTTTCCATTTTCATTTGTTTGTTCCTTGTAATTTTCACTTTGTCAACATTTTCACACATTTTGTTTGTTTTATTTTTTTCCCCTTTTTCCTTCAGCAATGCAATAGTGAAAAGAGAGTTAAATTTCGACTCAAGAAGAACCAGACCACAGGTAATAATCCTAATTGTTCTTGCACTTTTAATTGCTTCAAAGTTATCTCCTAATTTTGGATTGATGAAGGGGGTGTGCTGGCACTGTCCCTTGCCCCTTTTTGATTATCATTATTTTTTTCCAAGCATTTTTATGCCCATCTCTCTTTGCCCTTTTAAACAAGAAGTCAACCAAATTCTGTAATGGCATCACTTGAAGATCATAGGTCAGCCTTGCAGATTGTGCCCTTTATGAAGGTTACCAGTCAGCTAGCTTTGTTTTTGTTGGCATTTAATTGAGATGGGGACTAACTCAGTTTACAGACTAATCTGAATCCTTAATACTGCTGCCTTCAGTGGGATTTGAACCTGCAGAACTTTTCCATCCAGTGTCCTTGCCATTAAAACACCAAATGAGCTGTTTTGTTGCCTTTACCTTTTATTAAAATTAATCTTGGCAATTTGGTAAATTTTAAAATGAAAAATTTGGTGAAAAGAATATTTTTAAAAATAGTCAATTTGGTGAGTTTGAATTTGAGAATTGTTATTAATGTCTTGATGTATAATACAAATATACCAAGCAACTGCTTGGTATATTTATCAAATCTTAAAGCTGAGCATGTTATGCCTATATTATGGCCACAAGGTTCGGGTCTCCCATGAGGGGGAAACAAATCCCTCATGTCACCTCAAATTCATGACATGGTGGATTGCTAGGCATTGACTAACGCCAATTGGTCTACTACGTCAACGCAGGGTCCGTCCATCGAAAAGCCGTTTACCTGGTGATGTGATTTATTCCAATCGGAGAATGCCCCCTTCTGGGAATGTACCAATCGTGCTAATTTGGTTCCAATTTGTGTTAATTGCTGTGGCCAAGCCACCGCTGGTACACCCTGGCCGAAACAAGTCAATTAGTTGGGGAGCTCCAACCCCTCCCCCCACCCCCCACAACTACCACAGAGGCGGACAGCGCTGGATCAATTGAAGAAAGGACAATCACGGGCAGATTGAAAGGAAATTGTGAACAAGGCAATCTATTTACAGCAAGCAATGTAGGGTATGGGGAAGGAGGGATGGGAGGTTGAGGGCTTTAATGGAATCAAATGGCAACCGGGCCAGTCAAAGGGGAAATGCAATAAAAGGCAATCCACGTGTGTGTTCCAAAAAGAAAAGAAACTGCACAAGCCGCAGACTTAACTTAACCTACTTGTTACCTTCTGGATAACTTGACAGGGTACCCATCAGAGAGAGACACACACACAATTAGGAGGGACAGGGTGGTGGCCTCAGCTGACCAATATGTGGAACCGTCGTCCTCCCCAGTGTGATGCCACTCGCTGGAACGGCCCTGACACTGCACTCCACAACCGAGGGTCCACGAGCTCTGTCAGAACTGGCCAGGCGATGGCCACAAGCGCTGCAGATCCCAGCCAACGAACCAAAGCATCTGGGACCAGGGAAGAAAGCGAGTGATAAACGGGCAGAAATGTAGAGATCCAGAGCTTCAGGCACAACTTTATAGTCACAATGGCAGGCGGGGCCGAAGAGCCGCACGTCACATCTTCCGAGGCGGCCTGAGGCCAGCTATTGGGCCACGTCGGATCTTGCGAGTTGGCCCCATGCCAGCCATTGAGGGATGCCCCTGCAAAGACCCGCCCATTCTGCTGCGTGAAGGGCACTCTGTTGGCCCTTCCGGCTGTCATCAGAGTGGACTCCACACTTAACAGGCCAACGCAGGGAAGTGTGAGCCACGGTGTTTCGGAACCCTCATTGTAGAAAGTGATCAGTGTGCCTAAATAGTTTACAAAACAAAATTTTGGAGGAGATATTCTAAACAAGCGTTTGAAAATCTATAAAAAATGTATGGTCTTCCTGTCTATATTGAGTCCTTCATGTGCTCACTCTGGGTAATTGTAATGAAGTTGTCAATAAGGGCCTGTTTTTAGGTCATCTCTATCATCTCAGTAGAGATGACCTAATAACCCCAGTCTTGAAGTCTGTTCCGTCCGTCCGTCCGTCCACAATCAAACCGATGGAGACAAATAACCAATAGTGGAATGGATAGAGGTCGATGAGACATGCACAACGATATAACTTTCAAGGTCGTCCAAGGTCGAGTCAACGTACGAGGCTGTCAAAGTTGCGAAAATCGTCGATTTCAAATCGTATCTCCTCCCTCATTTATCAAGAGAGATCAAATGTTATTAGATGATTCAGATACTATGGACTATTATCTAGAACAACACAAGCCATTTTTTTGAAATTTGCTCTCGTTCCGATTTTATAGCCCTTCAAACTTCGTTCTGATTCCCCGTATGGGCCGTTCATAAAGTAGTACATACAAAAATAAAAGTATTAAAAAATTAAGAACCGGAACTCTCCGAGACAAATATTACATTTGAAGCTTTTTCAGATTTAACTAAAACAATGGAACACAAGTTTATATGCACACTTACTTTCATTTATGACAATTAACATTGTCTTGAATGTCAATTTGTACTTTATTTTCATAAATGATGTGCTGTGATATTAAAGAAAAAGGTAAATTACAACGCTAGGGACTGCATTGTCATGGCTTACAACATCGGTTCATAAGGAACTGCTGGCTTTGCAAGCGATTAGCGATGTATGAGGGGGTGGTCACTAGCCTGCATACAGAGGGGGGTGGTGGTTTTGAAACCCGGAAGTAGAGCGTACGTACTTTATGAACTGCCCCTATTCCAGTCTGGCACAGAGTTGCTTTCGACCTCTGGCAGAGATGACCGGCACTCCCTTCTTGGGGTATTTTTTATTTTCACATTTGTAAATTAATGATATTTCTTTTAGGGCTGACATAATTATTTCCATTGTTTATGCTAGTCTTGGTTCCCAGTATGACAAATAGCCCAATATTATTTGAAATAGAATTGGATCAGCTCGAAAAGGGTCTATCCATGTGAACTGACGGAAAACGTCGAAATTGACCATTTTCACAGAGAAGCTCTTATTGGTGCCAGTAGGGAGTATACTGATTCTGGCTCACTTTTCCCATGTAAGTGAATGGGGGATTTTCAGCGATTCATATTTTTTTCCCTAAAAAATAAACCCCTTTTTAGCCTAAGGTATATATTATTTGTCTCCCCTTTTAGCCTAGGGGCACTCTATTCAAATAACCAATGCAATAAGATAAAGATTTGTTCAAGTAGCAAAGTAGTAATGTGATTTGTTAAAGGTGATTCTAAAGAAATATCTGAAACATGTAAGCGAGGACACTCTTTTTCAAATAACCAATGCATATTGTTTGCTCACTCATTGAACCTATAAAGATTTGTTCATTCTCAAATTCCTTCAATAGTTTCATTTTCTTTGCACAATAATCCCCATCTAAAATATTTAAAAATAAAACATTTGAATCTTATATTTTCAAGATACCCCTTTTGTGTCATTATGAAATGATATACTTCTCTAATGATCTCATCTGACCACCCCTGAGTTGCATATCATTTTGAGATTGTAGTAATTATTTTTCCATTGTTCAATTGTAACCATCAAAGTTTCAGTCCATTCAAGGATATTTATTATTTTCTTACATCCTCTAACTTATTGGTTTTTAAATTGATCGCTTATTTGTTTTATTTACCTTTGTTTTAGTTATTTTTCAATAAGACTTATTTTGATTTTTTCACATTCATTATGTTTTCCATTTATATACCAAGACTGAGATTTTCTCCACTCTTTAGTTTGATTAATACTTGGTTCGACCATTTATATATTGTGAAAAACACCTTACCCATCTTCCATCGTTAAAACTTGTGTCCATAGGAACACAATCTATTCTATTCACTCTATCATACAATATCCATATGGAACACAATCTATTCTATATACTCTATGATTAAATATTCACTCTATCATACAATATCCATATGGAACACAATCTATTCCATTATCTAAAATAATCTCTTATCATCAAAGGCTCCTAATGCCTTTTTATTTACTTCTTCACTATATATCATGTTATAAATTCTTATTGTATTCATTTTCCGATATTCTTCTTTCTTTATTCATCAAACAATTAATAATTTCTAAAAGTTATTGATTTCTTTATTACATATTTCTTATTTCCTTAACCTTTTATAATCTGATCACCATACTTATAGCATATGCCTTTGCTCTCAACCAATAAACTCACTCATTACTTTTCACCCAACTCATCCTTAAACTTACAATAACCTTTTCATTCTTTTTTGAAAATAACTCGCTCTTCTTACTAAAATTACTTGTATCATATACTCCAATATTTTTCTTCATAACTTTATAACATCATCAGTTTTTATATCTAGAATAAAACTATCAGTGTCCATATACAACAATGAAACATTTCCCATACTTCTTCTTTAAGTCATTATACAAATAATCATACATCAATATCTTTGATAAATCAAGAACTGCTGTTCCAATATAAATTGGTTTTATCCATGACAATACTTTCCTTTTCATATAAAATAGCAGAAAAGTTCTCTGAAAAAACCTCTTCTCTCTCAAAACTTGGTTTATTTATTAATCTAGATTCTAGAAGCTTCTTTCCAAGATGTTGCGAATCTAATGTTTTGTCTGTTCTAACATTTTCCATAGTCTTTCCAAATACAGCATTATTCATTAATTTATAAATGTCCCCTTCAAATTTTACTTTTGTGATTTGCTCTCATATCTGTATTGAATTTAATATACTTTTCCATCCAAGGGCTTTGTTTAAATTTAAAACTTTGAATTTTAGCTATCTCAACCCAGCAGATAAATATTGTCTCAAGTTCTTGATGCAAAACATATCCCTCTTTATCATAGAATGTTGTTAATAACTTTCTGTTGATTACCTTTAATATTAAAACTTTTATGATAATCACTTAACCATTCTTTCTTTGGGGTTTCTTCTCACATGCAAAAGGAAGGTCTTTATGCTTATTATGAAGATCACTCGGGTACCTCAAATCAACTTCAAAATAATAACCTTCTTCTTCCTCATTCAATTCCTCTTGAGAAGAAATAACAATATTCATCAAAGCCTTTTCATAATCCTTTTCTTCCACCCACTCTAATTTACCATAAGGCACAGATTGAGACATTGCCCATCCATACAAATTATTAGCATCAAATACATCAAATAATTACTATCTTTTCACTCTCATAATTGGAAGATATTTATTATTTGCTTTAGCATATCTTTTTGAACATACGTGATATTCCACCTCTCTTAGACTTCAATCATCAAAAGCATATCTACATCACTGATTAAATCTATATTTGTTTTTGTCTATTTCAACATTGCATTCCAAGCTAACCAGAGAGCTGTGAAATAGTGGGCAGGATCTAATCCATAACAATTTTTATTATGACAGAAGTGATCTAAAAGCTTCAACACATCAGCTAACAATAAAACATCTGTTTTTAGATACAATCATGATATTCTCCAAGGTTCTTTATTTAATATTTTCCAAATTTCTTGTGCTGTTTATATTCCTTATCACTTATCTCTTCTTCATAAAGGTTATTATAGAAACTTTCTTTTGAAGGAAGTTGTGTTTCTTTAAATCTCATAAATGAATCCATATAATCATAAGGATAAATTCCCTTACTTGTAAGAATTTCTCTTTATTGAATTTCATTCCTTGTTTGAATCCTCTCTAGTTAGAATTCCCTCTTAATCAGAATTTCATCTATATATCAGAATTCTCTTTAGTTAGAATTTCATTCATTGTTACGATTTCTCTTTAAATTAGAATTTCCTCTTTACTTTGAATTCTCTCTTTATCTGAATTTCCTCTTTAGTTTAGAATCCTCTTTGTGAAAGAATGAATTAAGATTTGGAAAAGAGCCCGTGGGAGCTTAGATTTTATGCAAGGTTGGCTAGTGGTGTTCCCATAAACTTGGAAGATCTAGAAACCTAATACGAGTTAAAGTTTGTGAATATCATTTTTGTAAATGAAATTACTTTTGACTTGTGTTTATGGCAGAAATATTCCTGGTGTTTTTGAAAGTTCATTTTATAAATTGATGTGTATCATAGTTGGCGCTGTGTGAAGAAAGACTGGATAAAGAGGTATTTATAATTAAGATTACACAGGAAATGAGCGGACCTCTATATTACCAGTAAGATGACAATGATCCCTAACTTTAGACTCCTCAATTTCCTCTCACATAAGACAGATATTGTTCTTTCTAATTTTCTTCTTCGGTTAATTCCATCGGTTCATTTGTTTCTTTCATTAATTAGTTAGTCTTATACAATCCTTTTCTAATCGTTTTACAAACTCTTGTGAAGCTTTTTTTCCACTATAATGTTCAAGTTTATATTACTTTTCTCCAACAGATGATTTGATATATAACAGAAACACAAGGAATATGTTTTTGATATTATATTGTATGTGATTCTTTGGATTAGGAGAAGTAGTATTTATCTTTTTAAGGATTCATTCAAAATCAGCGTATATCACAAATGGGTGCATGATAGATTTATTAAATCTTCCAAAGAAATCTTTCACCAGGTTTAAGCTTGTAATTACAGCTGATTTATGATTACTACAATATTTTGAATGTTGTTCTCATCGTTCTTTGTATGAAATGAATTAAGACATCGCTTACAAGATATATTTTGTTTGCTGTTCTGAATACCTGAGAAGAGATTAATCTGATAAATTATAATTGATGTATGTGAATGTGAATCTTCTTCCAACACTAAAATATAAAGATCAATGTGTGTTTCTATTCTTTATAGTTGTTTGAAATTTTTAATATTTGAATTTGTTTGTATCCGTTATCCATATTACATTAATAGAAAGATTAATCTTTTTCTCAAATTTAGGAATATCTGTTAGTGGCATTGGGAATTTAAATCTTTAATGTCCAAGGTATTCTCATATTCATATATTGTTTTACTCTTTCTGAATTACATTTTGGTGGATGTAAGTGAGCAAGAACAGACCAGAGAAACATTTATATATCATTGTTCTTAATATTAACAACTGCCTTCTTTAGTTATTATCTTTTGGTAATCAATATAAGAAGAACCTTTAAGAGGTTTGATTTTAGAATGTGTAATAAAAAGAGGATTTTTAAAATTAAATCCACTTCCTACCACTGTATTATCAACATCTCCTCTTATCTTGATAGTTCTTCATAAACCCCACTATCAAAAAATCTTTGAAATGATGTATAAAATGAAGTCTGTTTCTCATATAAGGAGTTTGTTCGTCATCTTGTCTTTTCATATTCATTTTCACTCCCATATAAAACTTTAAAGTTTCATTTCTTTAATGTCTTTTTAATAACTTTTCAACATCAGGTTTCACTATTTCAAAATGATCTGCTATTGATGATGGACCGGGTTCTCCAAATTGAAAAATCCTTATTTTATATTCCTTTAAATGCCCATCAGTGTTTTCAAAAATAGCTCCCTTTACTTTAAACTCATTTTTCTTGTGTTTTTGTGATTGAAGGTGATTCTTATAACTACTCTTCAAAACATCCTTGAGCCAGATCACAATATGTTTTTTCCAACTCAAGAGGAGATATTTGTTTAAAAGATTGAATGTGTGTTGTTGGGTTTGAATGTGTTTTATAATATTTATATTTCGTGATTACAAACATCGCAGTACGTTGTATTCACCATATTTATATAATAAAACTTTGCTTAAACTAAAATTTTCTTGATGAAAATTTTGTAATTTATGGCGTGAATCTGTGCTTAAAACCATTTTATTCTCCAACTTTTTCACTTAATAAATACAATGTTTCAAGACAACAAAAGACAAGTTTCAACAATCTCTTCATTTGTTAAAGATACTGAGAAATATGTCAAGGATGTAAAATTGAACAAGATAAATATAACAACTATTGGATTAAAACAATTATGGCGAATATATGAGTTCTTCAATTTCCTTCAGTGGAAGGGCTTTTAGTATACCTGAAGAACATCAATTAAGGTATCTCTAACAAAAGTTTCTCTCTCCTTCTTGCAATATATTCAAAACTAGAAAAAGCAATGAAAAACAAAAAGTATCAAAAATAATAAAAACCTATGGATGAAGCTTTAGAAAGAAAAGATAAGCCATTTTCTGAATATGCAGGAGAAATTTGTATTTCAACAACCCTAAAGATTAAAATCCTGATGAAATAAAGGAAGTTAATATATCAGAGTGAAATGACATTTCGTTCAATTGTAGTTAAGGATCATTTTAAAATTACCTTTAATATAAAAAATGTAGCAGTTGATTCTGTTAATGAAAAAAAGTATATAGATATCGATGGTAATGTTTTTTTTCTACTAATTAAATATGAGTCAATATTCAACTGAGAATTTTGAAGATTATGAGAGTGATTATGATACCGAGAGTTTGCATTCAAACGATAGTTATTACGAGAGTTTGTGTTCAAACATAGTTATGAAAGTATAGATGATTCTGAAAGTATCGAAGATGAATTTCAGTTTAAGTAAGTTTTACTTTATAAATATGAATAGTTTACTCGATTTGAGCCTCTTGAATTCCCTGATTCTCCATATGACAAATTTGAGAATTGTCCTGTGTGTGAAAGACGGGATTAAATAGAGTCAAAAGCCTATAACAATGTATTCTGTGATTATCTTTCTATAATGATAATAAAAAATATAAAAGGAAATAATTCTTTTAGATTTACACCAAAAATGAATTACTTACAGATTGATTAGAGAAATGATGTAAAGTATAGGGTGATAACACACCTTCCCACAAGGGAAGAAACTGAACGTATTAGGAGAAATGTTCAATGGATTGTTGTTATATTATTATTCACGATTGTCATTTTCAGGGAAATATCAACACAGATATTGCATAAATAAAATAATGGAATATCTTGAAATTAAACCTGAACTTAGGATAAAATATAGAGTTTCTAAAAAGCCAATAATAAATTAAAATAACCTGTTTCCAAACATATAAATGAATGATTTTTACCCATTTGGAGAAAATAAGATAAAACTTTAACAACCATAAAAATCTCCCAATTCAATTAAGATGCCTCATAGTTGGTTCAAGTGGATGTGGAAAACCTGCTTACTTTTAAAGTGCTCCTACTCCCAACTTTTATATTATATAATTAATAATTTTCACAAAGTCGAGTTCAACCAGAGTATCAACTACTCTCAACAAGTTTTAATGTGGTCTTCAAAAAGAAGATTGTAATCGGTTATTTAAACTTCAAAAAAACCTAAAATGATTATAACATATAGATATAATACAACTATTTTGTGATACACAAGATGTAAAAAGAAATCAAAACCGATAACTTGTATTCTTGGTGATAATACGGATGATATACCGTCTCCCAATATTTGGATAAATCTAAAAAGACCTCGTTATCTTTGATGATTGTGTTAATGAGAGAACACAAACGGTAATGGACAGCTACTACACAAGAGGGAGACATTTCTTCTTGTAATTGTATTTATCTTAGTCAATCGTACTTTCAACTTCCTCGTCGTTCCACAGAAACAATGCTAATACTTTATTTTATTCAAGTTAAATTCAATAGATATAAACAATTTTTGGAGAGACAATTGTTCTATCATTATGTAGTAAAAAGAAATTGGGGATTACATGAAACACACGACTGAAATATTAAATATGTTGTTGTGAAACAAGATGAGATATTAAATGAATATTTTTCAATAAATAAATGGATGTAAAGGAAAAGAGCAAGAAGATTTACGCGACATCAAGAGTGTTTCAAAAGTTGTTAAAACAACAGGAAGACATAAAGAAGAAATGCAGACAAAAACTAACGTGGTGAAGAAGCATTTGAAAGATAAACAAGAGAAATTTTTTAACCACTTTTAAAAACTTCAAGAAAAATAATAAGATGTTTCCACAGTTCCCACAATAAAATATACTCTAGAAAGCTCCAAATGTTAAAAGATTTCAGTCAAATGAGGGAGGAAGAATAGAGCATATAGCGAGAATAGAATATGATGATGAAGATTATATTCAACACTGGAAGAGTTGAATCGACCCCCTGATTATATTGTGAATGCTCTTCAACAATGATATTCAGCGGATTCAAAAACAAGGCAGGCTCATTCCAACAGAACCAATCAGCAATATTTCATTCTGTTCAGAAAAGTATTGATATTTAATGGATGAGTTAAGGTTCTTGAGTACTGCTCAACCCCCTGCCAAACTAACTCCGAGGATTAATGTTCTTCTCACAAAAATGGAAGACAAGGTTCACACTGTTGAGGATGAATCAAAGTCCATGAATAAATACCATTGGATATGAAAAATAATTGAATGATAAATATATATTGATCTGCTGAACTCTGTTGATTATAGGTTATTCTTTCTGGTAAAAGTAGGAAGAATATGAGAAGGAGAAACACATTATTCAGGCTTTAAGTATCCTTGGTTCAGGTGTTAGTTTCTTCCAAATGACCCCATCACAATTAGTTAATAGACTGTTATTTGTTGTGTAGTAAGAAGCTGGAGAATAACAATTGTTTTAATGAAGCTATCAGCCATTTTAGACCAGTTTGATGAACATGAAATTTAATAAATATCAATATGAAGACATTTTATCTCATTAAATAAGATGAGAGCACAATCTAGTTTCATTTCACAACAGCGACCACACATCCTTCATTCCCATTACCCACTACAACTTGACCCAACAAAAGATATGAGGCATCTTATTGTCCATGGAAATTATAGATCCTATTTAATAAACTGAAAAAAGTGACAATGTTTAGTATAATCCGGGAATGGATACAAAAGACATAACAGTCTCCCCGGAGCATATGAGATTCTAAATATCTCCGAAATTGCTCGTCTTATGAAAAACAGGGATGATGACCAAAAATATTGTTATAGACATTCAAAACGTACTTCAAAATCAACGATTAAACTTAAAATAAACTACAGGTTGATTCACAATGATAAATTCACTAGAGATTATGGTTTCTCCTCAAAAAGATTGAAACTAATGGGGACGTTTTACATTGATATGTCATTTCAAATATCCTAGGAATAAATCTCGTATAATTCACTTGGATGATTGATTGATGGTGACTATTATAATGATGGAATAAAAACAAAACAATAATTTTCGATTCAGCGGCTACTCAACCCCAAATGTGGTTATTAAATCAATATTGGAACCCAAAAAATGTTGTTATCTCCCTAGTGGTCAGGAAAACCAACACAGATTACATTTTAGGTAAGACCAACCAAGGATAATCTGTATGATTTCTTTTATGGAGATTATATCATCAGAATTCACTGACGTGAAGTTTTCCAATAATATAAATACGATCATGGTTATTGTGAGGCAATACACGAGTGGCGAAATATAAAATAATTACAGGGATGGGATGTTCCTTTCCCCTTACTAACAAGGCGAGGTAATGTAACTGGATAGAGAGATAACTATATAACCTAACGAACAAAGGGCTGGTCGGACATCATTAAGAGGATCGGAAATAGATGATACTCTAATGGTATCCGGTTCAACTATTCTTAACATAAGACCTAATTGGTTCAACGGCTTCTGCATGTTGGGAAAGTAGCAGTGCTATAAAGATATAAAAGATGCCCAAAGGAATCTCAGTAAAATTACAAGCAATAAAAGAAATAAGAAAGTGCAAAACCCGTTGTCGCCCCAGACGACAGAAATAATTCGAATACTTGGATCAGAGGTTTCCAAAGTTTGAACATCTTTTTTCCTAACATAAGATACAAGTTATGAAGGCACATTGAATATGTCTATGATTTGAGAAGATGATACTATTTATCTCAAACGTCCACTAAAAAGAGATTACTTCAAGGTAAATGCAATAATCTGGACAAGATGGAATTGAAATGCGTTACAAAAAGTTTTTGAAATAAATAATCAACAAACTATTGAATCTAATATCGAAAGTTTCTATGTTGTGAAATTTCATTCACTCAAGGCTGGGAATACACGAAACGCATACACCTAAATATTTCTTCTGAAAATGTTGATTTGTTCGTTTGTACAATGAACACAATGAAGTTGAAGCGGTGATTGGATCTCTGCTGTTATCTGAAATTGAATTAATTTAACATATATTCATTCTGGTATAGAATGGAGAAAGGGGGCTGCTCGAAGGTTTTATCCTGAAGTTGCAACCGCGGAAAAACACAGACCCTGGATATAATCAAAGGAAAGGAATGATTATAATGATGATTACAAAGCAGTAATAGTTTGTACTGTCGGCAGTTCTCTTAACGTATATTTGGACATTTGTGATCTGATAAAGTTCTGAGTGCGTCTTAAAATTAGACCAATACAAAGGAATGATAAGAAAATAGATTACTTTTGGGTGATCAGAATAAATTTGTAATTGAGAATGATGAGTTTGATATTAGTTGAACTATACTCCTAATCTGTAAAACAGAAGACTATGTTGAATAGAAAGACTTAACTCAAATGAAACCACTCGGTGTATCATACCTCAAGAATGAATGTCGGCACGTAAACTCAATCCAAACACTTACACATGGAATTTGGTGTGTTCTGGAAGGAAAAGCACGATATCTGTGGATCAAGTTTTAAAAAGCCAGATGGTGATACTATGGACTGATAAGAATAATGCATTTGAGTGAATAGCTAAGGTGAAACAACTATCGTGTTTCTCAGATGGTACATTTACCCCACGAGATCAGATTGAATTATATTGGGAAAAAACAAATGATTTTGCTTAGCATTACAGTCTTAACAAAAGGTAGTTGCGAAAGTTATCGGAAATAAAGGAACCATTTGATATGACAAGCATTTAAAAGTTTGTATACAATCTAGCGTTTGAACCTGAGTGCTCAAAGAGAAACCATAAAGTCTAATGCGAGTGATATTCCCTGTACATTGAAGAGGAGAGAGTGAAGAAGTTGATTATAATTGGTTTGCTCTTTGGAAAAACAAATTGCAGCATTACATATCATAATGGCTGTATGATTATGTCTCACCATAATTTTTTAAATAATGGTGCCAGTCCAACTGAGGGTATATGTTAATACAAATCAAGATCTTTCATAAATATCACTTAGTGTTCAACAATAAACCCTTTGTACGATTAACGTTGTAAATACATTCAGAGAAAGGAAGAAGTAAGAATTGATGGTTTTGCTCACAAGAGAACAAGCGTTAAAATCTTGAATGATTACTGGCTCACTTAAAATTTAAATGACCAACCATTGTTGACAATATTCAATAAGGAGACGAGTGGAGGATCTCCATTTCTATATCCTTATTTGCTGTTAAGTGCGGTGATGACATATACGGGTGCGTATTTCAACTGCCGGTAAAACTTGCCAACGAAAGGAAAGGCTCACTCCGGCTTCAAAGAATTGGAAAGACAACAAAGAGTTGGAGAAACAAATATAGGTCGAGAAGTGGTAGTAATTCTAGATTTTTGCGTGAAAAATCTTGAAGTCTGCCTGATAACGAGATTGTTAGTGGAGAGTATGCTTTCTTCATATCGCACAGCAGGTGTAAAATAACTAAAAGCGGTATGGATTATATCTTCTAAATAAATAAATAGCAATTGACGAAGTGGTTTACAAGAATTTGGAAAGATAACAACATCACAATGTACATAGCTTGTCAATATTTAAGAAATTAAAATAAATCATAATGTGGTTATTTTGTATGAGAGAATGAATTAAAAACGTGCCTCAACATACAAAGATATTATTTCATGACTTGAGATTATAATTGGACGAGTTCTACTTGGGTTGTATCTTTAATATCAAGGACCAAATATCTATTTTTGATTTTTGGTCTCCAACACCTGTTGAATGTCATAAATTCTTAATACGAATGGTGTTTATTCAACATGATTCGAAGTCCAAGAATTAAATTCCAAGTGTTTGTGGTCAATTTTGTCTTTGTGGTTATTTCAACCAACAAAGAATAAATCTTTTTCTATGACATTATTTTAATCTAAATATGAATGACTTATTTGGGAAAGATGGGTTCTATCCTTTGGTTATCCAAGGAGTGGATATTGATTTTATCCAATTTTACACAAAGGCACAGGCTAACGACATTAAATATAATGTATCAAATAATATATTATATGAAAAAATGCTTATAAACTAAAAATATGATCCCAAGCCCGCTGACGCGACATGACTTGGTGAGATTATAGCAATTTATCACAATATATATCCCTTAATAAATGGCCGTGGTATCCAAAGATACAGAAGTGTTGTTTTATACCTCCAGGTCATACAGATTCACAGTTCGAATTAAAATATTTTATAAGAAGGGCTGTATCGTTTGCATGAGAATAGAAACAATGGGGTATATATGAATGATTAGGATATATTGGTCATTTAAAATTGACCTAAAAGCACCTGGAGCAATAAATCATCTAGTTAAGGAATGAATATTATCCACTTGGTATAGAGAATGAGTTGTGGAGCCACGTATTAGTAAACAACAAAATTAAAAGAATTTAATAAGGGTAATATAATAATGGTTTTGCCCTAGTTTATATCATGAAAACAGATAAATACAGGGATTATATATAATAAGATAGGAATACAAAATATTCAAGTATGGGAAGATGGGGAGGTGTTTCGTGTTGCATAATATATTCTAACATATTTCTAATACATAAATGACGGAAGAAGGCCTTCAAAGAAAATACATTTCTGTGTCAAGCATACCTTCAAGAAAAGGGATATTCGGTATTTTAAATAATATGTTCTAACAACATAAGAATTGAGGTTATTTCAGTAAAAGATTGGCATCATGATGTTGATAACCGACCAACTTTATGATTTAATTAGAAATGTTAATAATTGAATAATAATTAAAGTTTAAGAATAACGTAAGGTCTTTTACGGAAATTCAAAAGAATATTTATTGTGGTTCCTGTTGTAAAAAATATTTGGAGTACAGGAATAACAAGAATCCTGATGGAATATATGTATGATATTCTTATGGGGTGTAAGTGATTCAAGGATAGTAATGGATGAGGGAAAGGAGTTGAAGGAGAAAGGAGAGGGAGGAAAGAGAGAGAAGAGGAAGGAGGAGAGAGAGAAGAGAGAGAATGGAGAGGGAGGAGAGGGAGGAAAGAGCGAGACTGATAAATATTCAAAATAGAAACCAGTGGAGATTATAAAAAGATTTGCGTGGATATTACAGAAAATAATCAAACCCACGAGAGGAAAACAAGGAATTGACAAGCTTTAGCAGTTCGACAAGACCGTGACATCGTTTTCATGCGAGAGGATATTGATGTTATTTAAATGTTTTTATTTTATTTATTTTTTTCCTTACAAAATTGGAGGAGAGAGTGAGGCATTATCTAATGTTCTTTATGTTTTAAAAATAATGATTCGAAAATGTGCATGTGGAAACTAAAAAGGTTTGCACTCTGTTGGATTTTTCTACATAAATAAATGAGTTATTGTCCTCAATGTAAAAAGGAAACTCAATACTAAAAAACTCATATTTTTTAAAAGGTAAAGATAAACAGGGGTTATAATCTCTTCTCT
>CM068956.1:90400738-90425309 GCA_035128595.1 Eptatretus atami | reverse complement strand
TGGTCTTAAATAGACCAACACAAAGGAAGGATGAATGAAAATAATTACTTTTTGGTGATCAGAATAAATTGTAATTGATGAAATGAGTTGTATATTATGAATATACTCTAATCTTAAAACAGAAGACATGTTGAATAGAGACTTAACTCAAAGAAACCACTCGGTGTATCATACTCAAACGAAGATGTCGGCACGTTAAAAACCAAACCACTTACACATGGAATTTGGGTGTTCTGGAAGGAAAGCACGATATTTGGATCATTTTAAAAGCCAGATGTGATACTTGACTGATAAGAATAATGCATTTGATAATGCTAGGTGAAACAACTTCGTTTTCTCCAGATGGAACATTTACCCACGAGATATTGGGAAATTAATTGGGAAAAAAATGATTTTGCTAAGCATACAGTCTTAACAAAAGGTGTGCGAAAGTAATGGAAATAAGAACCTATTTTGGATATGACAGATTTAAAAGTTTGTAACAATCTATGCGTTTGACCTGAGTGCTCAAAGAAACCATAAAGTCTAATCGAGTGGATACTTCCCTGTACATTGAAAGAGGAGAGAGTGAAGAAGTTATAATATTGTTTGCTTTTGGAAGAAACAGAATTGCAGATTAATACAAGATAATGGTGTTATGATTAGTTCACATAATTTTTTGTTAAATAAATGAGTGGCAAAGTACCAACTGGGGTATAATGTTAATCAAATCAATCTTCATAAACTATCATCTTGTGTTCAAAATCAAAAGCCTTGTACGATTAACGTTAATACAATTCGAGAAAGGAGTAGTAAGAATTGATGTTTGCTCACAAGAGAACAGGTTAAAATCTTGAATGATACTGGCTCATTAATTAAATGACAAAAACCATTGTTGAAAAATATTCAATAAGAGAGACGAGTGGAGGATTTCTCCCATTTCTAATTCCTTATTTGCTGGTTTAAGTGCGGTTGGAGCATTGACGTGGTATTTCAAACAGCGGTGAAAACTGCCAACGAAAGGAAGCTCAACTCCGGCTCAAAAAGATTGGAAAGACATAACAAAGAGTTGGAGAAACAAATAGTGGAAGTGGTGTAATTGTAGATTTTGCTGAAAAACTTGAAGGTCTGCGTGATAAAGCGAGATTGTTAGTTGGAGATATGCTTCTTCTATCGCACAAGCAGGTGTAAAATACTAAAGGGGAAATGGATTAATCTTTTCTAATAAATAAATGAGCATTGATGAGTGGTTTAAAGAATTGGAAAGAATACAACATCAAATGTACAACTTGTCAAATATTGTAAGAAATTAAAAATTCATAATGTGGTTATTTGTATGAGGAATGAACAAACGGTGCCTCAACATACAAAGAATATTATTATGAACTTAGAAGATATAATTGGAACGTTCTCATTGGGTTTTATTTTTAATAATTTCAGACAAAAATTTATTTTGATATTTGGTCTTCCACCACCTGTTGAAAGTCATAAATTCTTACAGAAGGTGGTTTATCAACATTTCAAGTCCAAAATTAAATCCAAGTGTTGTGGTCAATTATGTCTATATGTTTATATTCAACTCACAAAGATAAAATTTTTTTATGACATATTTTTAATCTAATATAAATGACTTTATGTTGGGAAAGATGGTTCTATCTTTGGGTATCCCAAGAGCTGGATATTGATTTATCAAATTATTACACAAGGCAACAGGCTGAACGACATAAATATAATGTATCCAAAAATATTAATATGAAAAATGCTTATAACTAAAAAATTATCCAAGCCGACTGACGCGAATGACTTGGTGAGAGTAAGCATTTTACAAATATATATCCTTAAATAAAATGGCCGTGTATTCCAAAGATCAGAAGTGTTGATTTTATCTCCAGGTATACAGAATTCACAGTTCGAATTAAATAAATTTTTTAAAGAAGGGCGTATCGTTGCATGAGAATAGAACAATGGGGTATGATATGAATGATTTAGGGTATAATTGGTCATTTAAAATTGACCTAAAAGACCTGGAGCAATTAAAATCAGTCTAGTAAGGAAGAATAATTATCACTTGGTATAGAGAATGAGTTTTGTGAGCCACGATTATAAACAACAATAAAGAATTTAATAAGGGAAATATTAATAATGGTTTTGCCCTAGTTTATATCATGAAACAGAAAATACAGGATTATATATAATAAGTAGGAAATACAAAATTATTCAAGTATGAATGGGAGGTGTTTGGTCATAATATTATTCTAACATATTTCTTAATACATAAATGCGGCAAGAAGGCTTCAAGAAAATTACATTTCTGTGTCCAAGCATACCTTAGAAAAGGGTATTCGGTATTTAATAATATGTTCTACAACATAAGATAATGAGTATTTTCAATAAAAGATTGGCATCATGCTGATGTTGATAACCGAACTTTAGATTTAATTAGAATGTTAAATAATGAAAAAATTATACAAGTAAGAAAACGTAAGCTCTTTTAGAAATTCAAAAGAAAATTTTATTGGTTTCGTTGTAAAAAAAATTTTTGAATACAGAATAACAAGAAATCTGATGAATTAATGTAAGATATTCTATAGGGTGTAAGTGATTCAGGATAGTAATGGATGAGGAAGGAGTTGAAAGAAAGGAGGGGAGGAAAGAGAGAAAGAGAAGGAGGAGAGAGAGAAGAGAGAGAAGGAGAGGAGAGAGGGAGGAAAGAGCGAGACTGAATAAATATCAAAATATGGAAACCAGTGAGATTATAAAAAGATTGGTGGTATTACAGAAAATAACTCAACCACCGAGGAGGAAAACAAAGAATTGACAAGTCTATTAGCAGTATTTTCGACAAGACCGTTGACATCGTTTTCATGAGAGGATATTGATGTTAATTAAAGTTTTTTATTTTATTTTTATTTTTTTTCTTAAATAAATGGAGGAGAGAGTGAAGGCATTTCTAATGATTCTTTATTTTTAAAATTAAGATTCAAATGTGCATGTTGGAAACTAAAAGGTTTTTGCACTCTGTCGGAATTTTCTCATAAAAAATGAGTTATTGTCTCAAATGTAAAAGGAAACAATACTAAAAAAATCTCATATTTTTAAAGTAAAAATAACAGGGTATACAAAAAGGTAATGTTCGGTGTGTGGTTCAAAAAATTCAATTTACACCAACACAAACTCTGAGGAGATATACAAAAGTTTTTTATCAGGAAGTAAATTTACAACTACTGGAATACAGGGAATTACATCTACCAGGGTATTCTTTCTGTGGTCCAGCACAAACTTGAAAAAAGATTAGAATGAGAGGAAGACAACCTCATTCCTGGAGTAGCCCATCAATAGAGTTGATGAAGTGTGCATGAGACACATTGATTATGGGAATACCACAACTTTGGAAGAAAACATGAAGCCGATAGAGAAATGTTGTATAATTTGTCTGTATACAAATCCAACCTTGAGAGAAAAGTTGATAGTTATCGTGAAGAAGATGATCAGTGCTAAATTGAAACTTGGACTTGGAAATTCAAAAACTTATAGGCTCTAATGATGTCATTAGATTGAAGAGCAATTATCGATGAATTACATACAATATTCACAAAGTTTCAGAGAAGGAAAGTTTATTCCAAGGAAGTAGATTATATCTGGTCCGCTGATTTGATTGAACTCAATAATGAAAGGGGTACAAGTATGCTTTACCGTTATTGATTTGAGGAGTAATACGCATGGGTTGTCTCTTTAAAAAACAAACAGGTAATACTCTTATGTAGCCTTTCAACAGATATTTAATAAAAGTAAGAGAAAACTAAACAAATTGTGGACTGATGAGGGTAGAGTTTTATCAACATTTTATGAATTTTTCTAAAAAATAACAGTATGCATTATACAGTAGTTTAATGAAGGGAAGGCGTTGTTGTTGAACGTTTTAATCGTACTTAAAAGAGAGACTATATAAAAATTCACACAACCGTTCACAACAAGGTCATCTTTATTCAGGATATTGTGGATAAGTATAATGACACGATTCACACGTCAACAAATATGAAACCATCAGAAACATTTACAAAATTAAATATGAAAAAGAGATTATGTCAGAAACACTAAGTTCAAAGTTGGTGATATCGTAAGAATATATAGGTGAAATCTCATTTGAAAAAGGTTATATTAAACGAGACGAACAAAACTTTTTAAAATGTTTATGTAATAGATCGGTTCTTGGCGTATAAGATTATGATTTGAGGGAAGAGATTTTAGGTTCATTTTATTACAGGAATTACAAAAGGACAAAACTAAGCAGATAATACCATGGGAGCAAGGGTTGCGCTTCACTCCCTCCTACTATACACCCTTTGTGGACTAGAGGGCCAAGTCCGAGGTGTATAAATATATAATGTGTCAAGGGGGGACTTCTTAGATCTGTGAACCCAAAACCAGAATCTCAATCTGATAGTCAAGGTTAACTTTGTTTTTGGGTGTGGTGTGTTGTGTGTGTGTGTGTGTGTGTGTGTGTGATGTGTGTGTGTGCAATGGGAGCAATGGGTTGGCGCTTCACTCCCTCCTACTATACACGTTGTGGACACTCGAGGGCCAAGTCCGAGGTGTATAACAGTATAATGTGTCAAGGGGACGTTCTTAGATCTGTGACCCAAACACTGATCCTCAACTGAATAGTCGAGGCTTAACTTTGTTTGTTGGTGGGTGTGTGTGTGTGTGTGTGTGTGTCCCAACCCTCACATTCAAATCTCAACCCAACCCTCACATTCAAAATCTCAACCCCAACATCAACCTCCCACCACAGCCTTTTCAGAAATGAGATTTTCCCCTTAATTATATTTTTTACGTTTTTTTTTCTCTTCTTCCAATTCTCTCTTTTAAGGCTTTCAGGTTTGATGACGTAGAAGGGGAGTAAGCCTGCACTTTCTCCCAGAACTTTCTTGATCTTGCTCCATCAAGCACATCCGACAAAGAACTACATCGATAGGTTTAGATCCCAAAGAGTGATAGCATTTCAAGTCTCCAAAATAAACCACTTCCAAGTCTTCAAGTATAACCACATTCCTGTTGATTTCCAAGATATGTATCACATTGTGGTTATCAAGCCAGAACCACATTTCAGTCTCCAAATAAAACCAACTTACAAGTCCTAAGATAACTCATTTCCTGATTTTTTTCAAAATTTGTGAGTCTCCCAAGGTAGGCCCCATATTTAGAACCATCTTGCAAGAACCTTTTCTGAGTCTCCAAGGTAGTTATTTAACCATCAAGGCAGAACTCATTACTGATTTTTTTTCAAAATTTTGAGTCTCCAAGGTAAAACTTGTATTCTGGTTCATCAGGTATAACTCGTCATGGGTATTGTCTTGGATAACTCGCAATGAGTACGTATTGCTGTAAAACTCTTTTTCAGGATTTTGCGGTTTCCAAGGTATAACTCTTTGGTTGGGCCATCAAGGTCGAGCTCGTTCTGTGGGTCTTGGTCGCTCATAGTCTTCAACCAAGCCAACAATTTCGCCCCAAGTTGTAGCAAAAAGCACTTTTCATATTGTATTTGATACAATTTCCTGTGAGAGAAAATAATAATGTATTAATTAATTATTTAATTATTAAATGAGTCGATGCTAAAAGGAACTGAAAATAGGAAAATAAAAATCTATTCAACAGATAAGAGGTTTGAATCCAGTCAGTTCAAACTTGAAGGTTTAGTTCCAACAAATGTCGATCTGCAGGCAAGCTCATCCACTCAAGGCCTAGCGTTCTGTGGGTCTGGTCACTCATAAGGCTCCAGGTATAACTCTGGTTGGGTCATCAAGGACGAGCTCGTTCTGTGGGTCTGGGTCGCTCATAAGGTCTTCAACCAAGCCAACAATTCGCACCCAATTGTGGCAAAATCGGTATTTTCATATTGTATTTCAGATACAATTTCCTGTGAGAGAAAATAATAATGTATTAATTAGTTATTTATTATTAATGAGTCGATGCTTAAAGGAACTGAAAATAGGAAAATAAAAATCTTTACCTCAACATATAAGAGGTTTGAATCCAGTTCATCAACTTGAAGGTTTAGTTCAATACAAATAGTCGATCTGCAAACAAGCTCATCCCACACAAGGACAGTACAGCACTCATTGTCAAAATTTTTTTTAAAATGGAGTCTGGGTTGAACCTTTTATAGAGAAAGACTGGTGGGGGTGGTCCTTTGGAAATTCCCTCGTCAAGCCCAGGCAAGCCTTCGTTCGGAAATTTTTCAAACCATAACATTGTAGAATTTTCTCGTGATTTCTTTGAGTCAGAGATGAACTGGAAATGAATGTAAGAGCAGGCGGGCTTAGGAAAAGTGGGCGGGCTTATGAAAAGTGGGTGTGCTTATGCAAAAAATAATCTGAGGCTCGGAGAGTGGTCAGATGAATCATTAAGAGAAGTATATCATTCATAATGAACAACAAAGGGTATCTGAAAAAATAAAGATTCAAATGTTTTATTTTTAAATATTTTAGATGGGGATTATTGTAGCAAAGAAATGAAAACTATTGAAGGAATTTGAGAAGGAACAAATCTTATAGGTTCAATGAGTGAGCTAAACAATATGCATTGGTTATTTGAAAGAGTGTCCCTCGCTTACATGTTCAGATATCTTTAGAATCACCTTTAACAATCGCATTACTACTTTGCTACTTGAACAAATCTTTATCTTATTGCATTGGTTATTTGAATAGAGTGCCCTAGGCTAAAAAGGGGGTTATTTTTTTTGGGAAAAATATTAATCGCTGAAATCCCCATTCACTTACATGGGGAAAAGTGAGCCAGAATCAGTATACTCACCTACTGGTGCCTATAAATTCCCTTGAGTCCAATCCGATAGAAAAAAATATTTTACAGCGCGTGCCTGTATACAATTGCACCGAGTTTGAAATGTCCCCGGCGTCGTCTACACATCTCCGGTGCGTCCGGTGTCCCCCCCCCCCACGTGCCTCAAGACAGCCATTGACGGCCGTCCGGTAGTTGCAGTGCGTAACCTCGACGGAAATGGCGACAGTTGACGGAAATACCCGAGTATTCATGGAATTTGTAAACTAACGTGTTGTATATGTGAAAACATTTAATTTATTGCTTGACGAAAAATACGAAGAAACGCGCCCTCATGTACGAACGAACGAAAGACGTCACTTCCGCCCACCATCGCATTTCGCGCCGATCGCCGAAATCTGAAGCTAAGTTCTTCTTATGCTAATCATTCTTTTGCGGTCCCTGCACGCTGTATCGAAGATTTCATCCTTTCTGTTATATATAAAGGTGCTTATACAAAATAACAAGATTTTTACATTTCAAATCTTAAGTACGCTTTTTAATTGTTTTTCAACTGAAAAGCATAAATTGCATATTAACATTAGTGTACTCATTTGCTTCACACACGTGCTGTATTGAGGATTCACTTGTTTCAATGATATTGCTTGAAAGTTTCTTCGAGTAATAGTAACTTTCATGCTAGGTACCATCAGGATTAGGAACTGATATGACTCGGCTAGCAAATTGGTTTGCCATGAAAATCTCCACCGGTCCGTCACATTTGCATTTCAGTCAATAGTTTCGACTAATAAACATGGAATTAAATTGTTGTTGGTTATACTCAAATACAATGGGAGTGATTAATCTGACCAAGTATCATTCCTTTATTCCCCTATTAGTGATAATATCATCCGATGAAATTTTTTTTTTTTTCTTTCTTTTCCTTTTTTTTTTTTTTCTTTTTCTTTTCTTTTTCCCCTTTTTTTCTTTTTCTACCGGTCCTTACTTTTGCATTTCAGTTCAATAGTTTCGACAATAACATGAAATTAAATTGTGTTGTATACTCAAATACAATGAGTGATTAATCGACCAAGTATCATCCTTATTCCCCCTATTATGTAATATCATCCGGATGAAAATTTTTTCTCCACGGTCCGTTACATTTCAGAAAGTGATTTCGTGTCATTCCGTTATTTCCATAATAAATGCTTTTGATTATATTGCTAAGTTTACTGATAGCATTGATGCGTATTTTATTCAGGTTATCATTTTGGCCAATGGGTTTTTGACCCTTCAATGAGCATCGATGAGCTGACAGTCATTGTCAAATAATGGTTCACATAGCATTATGAAACAATGGTACAAGTATAAAACCCCGAAACTACAATTTTTTGTCCTGGACATCATTAGAGCTGACTTTGCTGTTGTTTGAGCTGAAACCTTGCATGTCAGCCTGACAAATCAAAAATCCTACCTATCTTGAAAATGATGACATTTGTGATGACAAATCTTTTTTATAAACTTTTTTTTTGCAAAGTTCAGTGAATCTTGGATTTTTTTATGCTGCACAAACTTCACTGTACATGAAAATTGATTTTTTCACGACTTCTGAAACAATTTGCTCACACTTAGCTGCTTGACCCAACATGAGAAATCGCAACTTTTACCCCCATGCACCTGGGGAAAGCCCATGGCACAAAGGCAGGAATGGGGCAATTATTGCAGGCGGCTATGTCGTGTCCTGATCCAAAGAGCGGTCATATTCAGGTGGAGGGAATGAATGGAGATTCAGGAAACAAAAATACAGTCCTAGTCCATGGGCCCAGGCATATATCTGTACCATCTGAGGAAACCAAACTTTAGGGCTACTAAGTTATTGGTAGGGACTATATGATTATTTCAATATGTGATAACCGTTCCAGAGAGCAGCCTTAGTGTATGTATTTGCATTTTTACATTTACCATTCTGAGATATTGACGTTTGGTGGGGAAAATCAAAAAAAAAACAAAAACCAAGGACCATGGGAGGAAGTGCAGAGCTGAAGTCCACGCAGGAGGAAGCAGACACCCGGATGCTTCTGCATGCTCTGCATGCCAGCAGAGCGGGTACAAGCTGGTGTGAGTGATCACTGCGAAGATACAGATGTCCTCGTGCTGTGTCTTGCCTTCAATAAGGACATCCCATGCCCCGTGTATCAGAAGTGTGTACGCAAACCGCACACGCGTTCCTAGACATGACAAGCTTGCTAGATGGATGGAGACAGGTCTGTGATGCCCTGGTTGACTGCACGTGTCTCGTTGTGATACAGTCATGCTTTGCAGGCCGGGAAGGTGGCGCCTTGAAGCAATTAAGTCGGATAAGACCTACAGAGGCCTTCAGTCAGCTCGGTCATTCATGGGAGGTATCCACCGAGCTCTTTCAGAAGCTGCAAGCGGTCACTGCCACATGTACGTGCCGTCTACCAACACCACGAAAGTCAATGAACTCCGACATCAACTCTTCTGTGCCAGACGGGAGAGACAGAGTCCAGTCAGCTTCCACCATGTGAAGACTGCTCTTCATGCACGTCCTCCGTGCAAACTACCAGGCTGCTATTTGGAGGCGCTGTCTGCAATGCCAACCCTATGTTCCAAGTCCCAAGGGTTGTGGATGGACCACTGATGATGACGGAAGCTGGCCATGGAGTGGATGCAGGGTTCTCCAGCACCGGATGCAGTGTTGCAACTGCTTTCCTGCAAGTGTGGACGGTCGTGCAAACTCCCAGACTGCACGTGCCTTGCCAATAGCCTGAAGTGCACTGACATGTGCAAGTTGCGAACCTGCAGCAACCAGCCCACTGATGTCGAGGAAGAGGTTGTAGACCTCGAGACTCTGATGCTGATAACAGTGATGAAGACAGACTACTGATCCATGGTGTGAAGTTTTGTCACAATCACAAGGACATTCATGGCTACAAATATGCATGAGTAAAACATAGTACATAAACATGCACAGTAGCGTGGTGAAATTTGGGTTATCCGTAAATTTCACATTTTGGACGCTTGTTGGAACTAGGGTAGGGGAAGGGCAATTCCTTTAACTGTGTAAAAACTTGTAAAATGATCATAAATGTTTTCCTCATACAACATGTGCATGTTGTAGGCTACTGCGGTTCAGTAGCACTTCCCAGGGAACTTGTATGACAATATTTATAATTAAAATGTACTGAAAATCACTAATCAGCAACATTTTGATAGGCCCTATTGTTCGCCCCTTTCTGCCATAAACAAATTCCCTTCAGGAAAACAGGATTATTCGGATGGTATAAATAAAGCATTTCAGACATGTATTTGTGGTTTGCAGTTCATTCTAGCCCCATGTGGAACAGCAATTGCATCATTAGTGAATGTTTCTGAGTTTGCCTTTTCGCTTTCATTATGCGGAGGGTGGGTACATTCCAGAGATGATAACTACCAATAAGCTGCCAGTTCAATGGTTATCACATCAAAATATGATCTATATATATACACCAATTCAAAAATCATAACTAGGATTGGTTTCCTTAGATGGTACTGACAAGTGGAATTTCTGCCTGGCCCATGGACTACAGTCGGGGGTAGATGACAATAAGTTACAGTACAGGGTAGGCGTCCATAAAGATGAACAAACAACGACCTGGTGGGCTTTAAACAAAAAAGGGGAATTTGAAATTTGGCATGCACTTCTAAAGCCATGGCTTCGGCGAAGGTTCCAGAACGCTGGTGTTATTCTTACATGCCTAGAAGCCATGACAGTGAAACAACGCACGCCCGAGTGATGACGTCCCTGACAGTACTTGACATTACGCGCTGATGTTGCTATGATTCCAACCGGTCGAGAGGGGGCTCCAGATACCCAACCCAACACATCTGAACACATAATCACCCCTGTAAGAATGGTTGCAATTCTTACATGCATTACGGAAATAACTATTCGAGGAGTCTACGTGCTGTGTGCGTTTCAATTTCGGCATGCGGTTTATCAAAACCCTAACATCATATAACCTACGGTGTGTTCACGTTCTATGCACTTAAGACCCGCTGGACAGGTTGAGTTGAAAACTGCTAGTTATACATTGGGTGTGCCTGGGAAGGTTTTACGCGGTAAGCCTGTCACATTTGCCATGGTGGCTGTAGGGTCTACAAAATCTACGGCCACTAGCAATTATAGGGCGGCCGCAGTATCCACGGTCACACAATGTAGCAGTCACATATTTTTTATTTTTCGGGGAGCCGCACGGCGTAATTATAAATTGTGGAGACCGAAAACGTGGGGGTGCCGTACGGTCTTTGATTGATGTCGCATGGTGACCTTAGGGCGTTCCTGCGGCGGCCATAGAATTTTCAAACGCGGCGACCGCAGGGGGCCCTAAGGCGAATGTGCGGCCAGACGGACGGCAACGAGTGGGTTTTTTTTTTATTTTATTTTTTTTAACCAGTTCTTTTGTTTCGGCTTGTCGAATTGCTACGGCGAACGTAGAAATGAAAAAAGTTATAACTCCGCGTTATAATTCCACGGCGACCCTACGGCCTGTAAAATATAGCGATACGGCGTAGGCCACCCTGAGGCCACCTCAGAAACTCTGCGGCCACCGCACGTTTCTGTCAATTCAGAGGGCGTACGGCCGCCGTATCCCACCGTAGAACAAATGTGACTTAGGCCTAAGGAAAAAAAAAGGTGCTGGGAGGATACAATTGGTTCATTCATTGATTTTTCATTATATTATATATATTGTTGTGGCTTCTCGCCCGCCGCGCGTGCGAGCGACTGCGTTTAGCCAATGGCGCGCTTAGCCACCGAACGGACAATCCAGTCGCGGCTTTCCGGATCAACGCCGAAAACCAGCCACGGGTGTGTTTTAAGCACACCACAGCCTAGCAACACTCTACCCGCGCTACAGGGTCATCGCCGAATTGTCGATATACCTAATTAATCGCGCGGGCAGACTACCGAGAGACTGTACCTCAACGGGGCCGCTTTGTAACGAGCCACTTAAGCAGCTCGCTTCGTTTTGGGATAACGAGCGGGTATTATCGCGCAGCCCCGTTGGACCCGATCATTTATCGGCTATTTAAAAACCAACTATATTACGAACGCAGATGGCAGTTCAATTAAGGGAAAAGGATGCAACGAACGGGTGAACATTTGAACAAGACATTTATTTTTCACAAGACACATATGCAGGCATGCACGTCAATTAATGCAGCAATGGCAATCATGCAGTTATGTATGCAATCAAGGAGAGCAGTATACAACCAACAAAAGCAATGCAAAAGAGCTACTACTGTCTATCTATTGTACACACTTAACAGTTCTACTTACGGACATGGCGCCACAACGTTCATTCAAAAGCAACAAAGAGAAAAACCGGAAAGACGAGGTCGACTGAACTCGTGGTCTTTATAGGCACGGAGCCGTGTAGACCGCAAGGCTCCGAGAGACCGGGCTGGCTACCTTCACCCTCGTGGTGACTTGCTAGGGCGACCCTCGACGTCCCCTCTCCAATGACCACGGTACGGCAGGCTCGCCCCTTGGCTCCGCTGCGCTCCTCTCTCTCCAGCTCCCTACCGCGACTCCACACACTGCCCACAACAAGACACGACACTCTCTCCTCTCCTCCACACACCTCACAACCTCCAGCAGAGCGTGACCTTGCGTTCAGCGTGCCCTTTTATCTTCACGGCCCTCGCCCATCCCTTCCCCCCCCCTCTTCCAGCACGCGCTGGAAGCTTCCAGAAGCAGGGCGTTTTCCTCGCCGAATCAGGGCCTTTCTTTTGTGTTCCATAGCTTTCGTCTTTTCCGCGCGTGTTTGTCTTGGGGAGGGGTGAGGCCGTCGTCCGTTCTCCCTGACGAATGCTAGGCTTCCCGCAACCGTGTGCGAGGTGAAATGCGTGTGTGGTGTGGTTGGCTTATGGTGGCGTGGCTGCGGTTTTGTGTGGTCTTTATGGTGGTGTGGCTGGCGTTTGTGGTGTCGTGAGGGTGGTGTGGCTGGCGTTTGTGGTGGTCGTGAGGGTGGTGTGGTTGGGCGGTGTGGTTAAGGTGGTTGTGTAAGGCGGCTGTTCGTTGTTGGCGGTTGACGAAAACGGTGGTTGTGGTGATCGTGGTTGTTGTGGTTGGTGGCGCTTTTGTGGTGTAGTAATGGCGGTTGGTCCAAAATAACGATAGTAAAAGAAAAACGGCTAACTCAAAGATCACAGCGCCTGCATACGAATAATTGCCCGTTAAACATCGGTGGGGAAATCTATCTGAACACAGACTTATCGACATAACTGATCTAAGGACCTATATGGTGCTTCTGCGAATTTCACAGCCTAACAATATATATGTGCCTGGTGTTGGCTTGATGGTTCGGGTGGTGGGCTTGGGATCCCAGAATCCTGAGTTCAATTCCTCCTCAGCTGTTTAATAACAGGTGGGGTTGACTGCCTGTCATCCATCCGAGATCGGCAAAATGAGGCCAAAGCATGCTGGTATCCTGTGTCGGAGTGGCGACCTGTCCAGGAATGTTCCCAATAGCTAAGGAGACTACTTCGGCAGCACCGACACTCTGCACAGAATATGGTCCCACCGGATGTGTATATACATATATATACATATATATATATATATATATATATATATACATATATATATATATATATATATATACATATATATATATATATTATATATATATATATATATATGGTCTTCGTGGGAGGAGATTAGTACTAATCTTACGAATCAGCAAATTCACCGATTAGAAATATTGTTTCGATAAAGGTCACAACTGGAGGAATGAAATCCTGGATTTTAGGCTAGCAGTTCATTTCCATGTCTCGTCTTCCCTACTCCTGTCCTCATTTTTTTTATTACCCCCATTAACCTTTTCTAACCCAACTGTATTACTTGCTCGTTTCAGTGTTTCTTCCCGTCCTCGCTCTGTTTTCCTGCTTGTTCATTCCCTTCATATTTGTCTCGCTGTCAGTTATACCTTGCTCTTCTATGATCCTCATTCCTGTAAAGGAAAACAACCAAAAAACAAAAATGGCAATCAGAGATTGCACACCATCACCAGGGCTTGTTTTGTGTGGTGTTTGTGTACTACTGTTACGTAATTAATAATAGACATAACTATAACTGCTGACAGTGATGACCGGTAACCAAAATGTCCAGCCTTGATCAGACACTTGACACTGACCCATGATGTTTTGTTATTTAATTGAATTCAGAATGGTATTGAAATCAATTCAAAATCAAATGGAAGACCAAATAGGTACAGTCCCGCATTGGAGTTATCAGAAGGAACCTGAACAAGCAAAAAGCAAAGATGCAGTCATCAAGAGGAACTTGGGTAGGATTTGGGTTTCAGCTGTTGCTACTCTACCCTCAAACTCATCTAGGTTCAGTGAAGTGAGCCTTCTTCAAAAAGAACCCAGATCAAAAAATTAAATATTTCTAGCTGCCAGACCATGTGTCCAATTAGGTTGAAATTTAAAAGCTTTATTCCCTGTCACGATTAGATTGTAATTGTTAAGTTTTACATTGGTTGATGAAGCGGTCCAAGAGAATTTTAAGATTTTTGCTCAGTCCAATATGGCTGCCAGACCATGTGACCTATGTCATCAGTGTGAACGTTTTGTTCCTCATGGCTAGGCGGTCATACCTGTAACGTTTCGTCTCGACCTGTTGAGCCGTTTCATAGATTTTTTTGAAGCCTTATTTTAAGTTAAAAAAAAAAGGCTGCCGAACCATGTGACGTCAATTTTTTCCTTTTCTATGGACTAATTTATCCCTACGTGACCCTCAAACATTTTCATACTGATTGGATGTCATAACGAAGGCACCTATGACATTAAAAAACAGAATAATCACGCTTATTCCCCATGTGGAGTACTTGCCATATTCCAAGTTTCATTTTTTTCCTTGGTGCAGTTTTGGATATTGAGTTCCAAAGTTTTTTTCCTTTTTTCCAACGTGGCTGCCATACCACGTGACCTATGACATCATTATTATCATTAAAACGTTCTACGTAAGTAATGTCTCGTTGAAAATTTTGTCAATCCGACCAACGGTTGTGAAAAACTCGCGTTCTGTACAGACAAACAAACAAAGGAACGGACCCAAATGGCCCTCTCCTCTGGCGAGGGTAAAAAAAATATAAAAAACGTGAACTCAAAACGTTAATCAACATTATCCATGAGTTTGTTGGGCACCTTACAGAAGACTAAATCAACCAAGATTGGTTTCAGCAAGATGGTGCCATGAGTCACAGTTTGTGATCCAGCATGAACAAACTTCCACTACTCTTTGGTGACCGTGTAGTGTCCACATCATTGTGGCCACCTCGATCCCCAGATCTTAAGTCGCCAGATTTCTTTTTATGCGGATATTTGAATGACAGTGCACACTACAAACCCATGCACTTTTGGTGAATTAAAAGCAATAATCAGTGATACAATCGGCAATATTCCCCAATAAATGCTACACTCTGTGTTGGAGAGCATGCTGTGAAGAATGATTTTGTGTCTGCAACATGGTGGTGGACAATTTCAGAACTTCATTTAAGGTAATCAATTGTGTGGACCATGTCACATCTTTCTGTAATGTTAGGCTACATTTACGCAAAATATTAAGGTTCTTAACTGATATCGTTTTCAGTGTATGGGAATTTAGGGTTTTTGAATTTAAAAAAAAATCTAATAAAAATGTTTATCCAGGCCCACTTTACTGTTACCTCCACAAATATTTGCAATCATTCCAAAGAGTCGTGATTCTTTTAGACCCTGCATTCCAGAAAGTTAAAATGAAGAGAGTTTAAGAATGTGGTGGCAGGACTATATTGTGAGCATGCATGCCTCCAAAAAGATTCAAATGAGTGGTTCTCCATAGTGCATGAATGACTAATCCTCATTCATTCATTGTATCTTCCTTTTTTTTTTGTCAGAGTATTCTCCATTTATTCCTTTGAACTTGAAGAAACGAACACTCGTACCATTTGACCCAAACACACCCACTCCTCGGGGCGTGTTGAAGGTTGGAAGGCACAGAACTTAAAGGAACAAGAACAAAGTTGAATGAAAGGAAGATGCAGAAGCCAATTTTTATTATTATTATTTTTTTTTAATGAAGAAAGCTTCGATGGAATAGAACATGGAATGAATGAGATTATTCTTATGGGAAAATTTGGGGATGTGAAGAACAAAAATGAAATTTGAGGAAAGTTATTTGATTGGCTTGACATTTTCATATCTGACTTCTTTTATATATTTTTTTCTCTTTCATTAAATATCAGTCATTATTTTTATTGTGTAAAAATTTAAGCCTTTTCCTGTCGATCAATACTGGACTTTCAAAATGATCTAATCTGCCCAAGAATACTTGGTGCACATATACAGCAACGATGATCATCGGGGCGGGGAACGTGTATCATGCGTGCCACATAATAATTATCTAAAATGGTTTTCAAAGCTTCTAACATAAACCAAAAATACTTGGAAAGTACAAGGGAGAGAGCTGGGGTGTGCCTCAACACAACAAAGGAGTCGGAGGGAGACGCCATATCTGGTTTCGGTGCTTCTGAGCACTGATGGGAAGGTCATATTTGGGGCTTGGGAATGCACAGGGAAAGTTTAAAATGATGAGGGCTGTTATGATTTTATTTTTTGTATAAAATGTTGAGGTTCATATGAGAGCTAACACACAGAACAGAATGTATAACAAGGGGTGGGATAGTGCAGCAGATAACTGCAAAATACCCCTAGAATACTTCGGTTTGTGATGCAAGCATGAACTTTGCGCACAAATACTCTCTTTGGTCTACTGTGCTAAAAATGGCGCTGGCCACGAAAAAAATCAAGATGGCCACCATCCAAATTGAAAAGTATTATTCCTAAAGCAAGTATTTGGATTAAAGACAATATTTTGAGCGTATACCTAGGTTTTAGGGGTCAAAGAATCTAATAGGAATGTTGTCTGGCTCTAGTGCATAATGAAATGGTCAAAGCAAAGATGGCGTCCAAGATGGCCACATGAAATCTATAAATCCTAATATTTCAGGAACTACTGCTGAAGATATTTTCTTATTTTCATCAGAATATCTTATGATGCAAGCATGAAATTTAACATAAATTATCTCTAGTCTCCAAGGATCACTCTTTATGCAAAAATATTGCTCCTGCTGAAAATTAAAATGGCTGCCATTTTCAAGATGGCTGCTAAGCCGTATCTCCAGAAAAATCAAGCTGGTAATAATCATTTATCATTTCACAAAATTTAGTGGTAAAATACTTTTATTTCTGATTTATTGCATAAATGTTCACTTGTTTGTCATATATATTGCAAAATTACCTGTCACAACAAAGATGGCGTCCAAGATGGCCGCCGTAAAACTTAAAATTATCTCATCAATGAATAAACATAGAAATACTAAGTACTATAAGTCGGCAAATAGGTAATAAAGATAATGGATTTCATTAGAATTATTACTTATTTTGTCAGATTGCATTTTAGAGGGTGGAGGAAAGCTTAGCATAATTATAATAGAGTGATGTCAGCGCACAACCAGGGCACACTGGTGACGTCACTGCTGTGTAACTCAGCATGGGGTTCAGTGTCAGCTGATCTAGCTTTACTAATGCTGTAGTAATAGACTAGTAGTTGTAGTATAGTTTAGTTTAGTGTCCCAAATACTGTCTAACAGCCCCATATCCAGTAGCTAGTAAACAGTAGTTTGTAGTTACTACATTTAGTTAGATAGCCGCGCCTGAATTGACAGGGTGTGCCAGCGCGGAGAGACCGAGCCAAGGGTAAGGGGCTATACATGACTTGCTCATGTAGTTACCCGAATGGTGTACAGATCACACGGGACTTAAATGACACTGGATGAATGATCGGCTAGGTGTAGGTCACCCGAACCTAGTCTTATCCCATACAGGAATGTGCGTTGATTAAGGTGGTAAAAGGATAAACCTCGCCTTAATCAAAATGGCAGATGCGAATCCAATTTTAGCCAAGAGGCAAACAGACTGGACTAGATGCTGTCTTTGCCAAAAGACAAGAAGAATGAAGCCCTGACATCCCCTCCTACCCATCATGTCCCAGAACATGATGGGTATACTATGCTCGCGACCAATATACCTCTATTCAATGAAATCAGTGCACTCCCATTGATTTTAGACCCAGCTAGACTGAATGAGGGTGGAGGTATAGAGGCAACGCTGAGAAGGAATGAGGCAAAGTAGCACATGAGTTGTCGGGTGTTATTTAATAACACTAAACTCGATCGTGCCAAGAAACGTCGATCCGACTCTCGTGGTAGTGAAACAGATGAAGGGCATGTGAAGCAGCGACGAACTAGCCATGATGGTCAAGTATGTATTATGTGTGAAAAGACCACCTGAATTGGACCTTCGGCAAGTTATGACCATGAACTTGGACAAGAGGCTGCACGAGTGTGCTCAAACACTGAATGATGGCACGTTGTTAGCAAAACTGGTGGGGAGATGCCATTGCCCAGGAACTAAAATACCATTGTGCCTTCTCACTGCTCTGTACAACAGGGAGAGAGAGATACCATCTCAGAAGTCTTGAGAAAGACACATCAAACTAAGGAGGAACCAGATGTGTACCCACTGGTTCTTTCGGAATTGGTGAATTACATTGTTGTGAAACCAGTCTGAATTCAGACGGTCCCACAGTCTTCCCCTTGCAGATATTTACCAGTTATACCAACAACGTCTGGCACAACTGGCTGTTGATACTCCCACTGTCAATACCACCAGATTAAAGGATAAATATTGGCTGAATCCCTGAGCATGAAGCTCACAAAAAGGGAAGAGGTGTGCTTTTAGCATTCCAGAAAGATGTGCTTTGTCACTATCAAAAGCATCAGAATACTCTGATGCACTTGTGATGGCTAAAGCTGCAAAAATCTTGAGACTACACATACTAGACCATCAATCAAGATTTGATGGCACATTTCCTGAAGGCTGTGTTAAAGATGCTATACCACCCATTCTCCTTCAATTCGTCGTGATGGTTGAACATGGAGCAGACATCAATCACAGCTGAGATTTGGGGCTTCAAAGTCTGACCAGGCCATTTCCCAGCTGCTGCAGTATAACTGCTATTCCCGATACAAAGAGGAGCAGCAACACACAGACACTCCAAAGACAGAGAAACACCATTCCCAGTGTACATGGTCTCTATCTTTGCCAAAACCAGGAAGAGAAGCCTGGTAGAAATGCTGCATGAGCATGGCCTCAGCATCTCCTATGACGACTAACGTCCATGGTTGTTTTCCCTTTGCAAAATGGGAAGATTTTTCTGTCCATATCTGAACCATATCTGTCAAGTTAGTAAACCTTAAAAAAAAATCTTTAATTTGTTCCAAACGCTAGTTCGTGAACAATGGTTTATAGCTATTGTGCAGCCATCTTGGACTCCCATTCTTGTTTCAGCAGTATGCATGGGAACTAGGAATCTAAAACCATGTCCACCTAATTAGTTGATCCCAAAACCTAGGTATAGATCCAAAAATTATGAGTCTGTCTATTATTTCCTGAAATATGAGCATTGTTTTGGTTTTGCGGCAGACATCTTGGATGCCATCTTTGTTGCAACCATGCTGTGAGGTGTTACATTACAAAGAATAATCATGCTAAAATCTTAGACACAAAAAACTTTGGTTTACACCCTTATATGTGTTTTGTTTCAAATATTTAGCTGCAGAAGAGGAATTTCTGTGCATATGGCGGCCACCTTGAAAAATGGTCACCATCTTGGAATTTTGCCTGGCCAGCGCCTTTTTTGAAAAAAGTGGACCTCAAAGAGTATTTGTGCCAAATTCATACTTGCATCACAAACCGAAGTATTTTTGCAGTTGTCTGCTGCACTAGGAGAGGGAAGCACAAAACAGTGGGGAACAGAGACATTAGGAGATCTGTGGAAGAGGAGAGGGATGGGGGGAACACGGTATACAAGATCGACATTACAGGGAGTTTCAGGAGGAAAGCAGGAATTGAGGGTGGGTGGGGTGATAGAAAAAGGGTATGATGTTGGAGGGGGAAGCAAGGGATGTGGGTGAGCAGCTGATTTGAAGACCTGGAGGGAAAAGTGGGATTGAAGAGTGTGGGAGTTTGTTCCAGAAGCAGGATAAAAACAGGAATGAAAGGGTGAAGGTGAGCAGTGATTCTTGATTTTGGTAGTTTCACCAGAAGGGGTTGCTGGTGGATTTTGAGTGCCCTGCAGAAATATTGGGGGGGGGGACAGATCACAGACACAGCAGGGGTCGTCGGAGGCAGAAAGGAACACGACAAAGACCACTGACCTGCCTGCATTGAGTGAGTGAGAGACCCAAAGACTCATCTTCATCATGGGAGATACTAATGATCCTAAATGCATTGGTTTCCACAGCGTAAAACCGTGAAAGGTGAGAGGCAGGAGCACCAGCCCAGACGGGAAAGCAGCGAGACTCCATCAGGCTGTGGATGAAAGCTTAGTATGTGGTCAAGAGCTCAGGTGTGCCAAGAAAGTACTTTGTATGACGGAGGATGCCCAGTCGTCCACTGACTTTGGAAGCCAGGTTGGAAATGTGGCTTTCCCAGGAAAGATCATGGCAGATTGTGAGACCAAAGAGCTTGAATGAAAAGGACTTCTTCAAGAGGATTTTTAAGAAAGTAGGTGGGGGGGGGGGGGGCGTCCATACGGTCCTTTCGGAGACATGGTGAGAGTGTGAGATTTGTCAGGATTGAAAGACATTCCAAGTGTTTGACCAGCTTGTATTTTATCAGGTCTGCAGGGAGTGATGAGGCTGCTGCTTGCTGATCTGAGGGATGACAGATGATACGGTCGAGGGTGGAGTCATCAGCAAAGAGGGTCAGAGAGATCATTGATGAAAACCAGAAAGACAAAAAAAGGAAGAGGGGATGAGAGAATGCCATTAAGGGCCACATGTTGACTGCGACAGGAGAGGAAGTCTACAAGCCAAGAGTGGAGATTGCTTTCGATGCCATAGGAAGAGAGTTTGGTGAGCAGGGCGGGGTGCCAGACCCGATTGAAAGCATGCAATATGTCTGGGGAGATTGCTCTGATCTCATGTCTGGCATTGAGGACCACCATCCATTGTTTGGAAAGCAGAAGCAACATATCCAGGATTGTGACCTGGTCTGAATCCAAATTGATGATCAGAAATCAAGTCATTGGAGAAGAGGAAGGATTTAATGTCGGAAGCGATGATGGATTCCATGACCTTGATCTGTTTTTGCACCCTTTTTTTTAATGCAGAGTGGTAATGTTTGCTGATTTCCAAGCTGATGGCAGATGACCTTGAGTGAATGAGAGGGTGAGTGAGCAAGTGTAGCAGAGTATGTTTTGAGGACATGATGACTAATGCCACCTGGACCGGTTGCAGAATCTTAGTCAAGGTTTGACAGCGAATTCTCTGCCTTGTCAGGAGAAAAGGACAGAGTCCAGGAACAGCTCTGTGATGGTGTGATTCGTCGCTTTCGATGAATCTCTCCCCTTCGTTGGTGTGCTCTCTTAGCATTGTATGTTGTGTGATGGCTGTGTTGTCCAACGCGGGACCCACAGCGTCTACTGCAAACATCGCAGGTGTAGGCTGTTCCTTGTGGAGGTGGACGTTGGCAGATTTTCTTTTCTTGCCTCCGCTGTCTCTTGATAGCAAGTCTCCCACATTCAAAGTGGTCCAGGCCTTTGTGGCAAATGTTACACCAAGCTGACCTGTTTGTGGCCTGATGTTCCCAAGTGGTGATTGGAATGGCACAAGACTTAAGTGTAGACTTAAGGACATCCTTATAATGCGTCCTTTGTCCACCACGTGAACATTTGCCAAATTTAACTTGGCCGTAGAAGAGCGCTTTTGGGATTCCATGGTCTTCATATGTTTGAGGTGTCCTGACCAGCGAAACTGGGCTTTAATCAGGAAATGCTCAATTCCTTGGATACGACAGCGGTCACGGATTGAGGTGTTAAGTATTGTCTTGGCAGGTGATGCCAAGAATCTTACGAAGGCATCGCATAAGGAATTTATGATGACGATAGGGTGTCCAAGATTCTCATCCATACAGAAGTGTTGATAGGACAACAGTGCGATAGTCAGTAATCTTGGTGTCCAGGCGAACACCACGTTCATGCCAAAGGTGATGTGTCAATCTTCCAAAGGACACAAATGCTTTATCGAGTCTTGCTATTACTTCGTCATCGATCATTGCATTTTTGGAGAGGACACCTCCGAGGTAACAGAATTTATCTACAACTTTGAGTGGCATGTCATCGATGGTAATGTGTGGGACAGTATACGCACCTTCTGGTCTTGGATGAAGCATTGCCTCGGTCTTTTTGAGGCTAATCATAAGGCCATAGCGATGAGCAGATTGTGCAAAGGAGTCGACAATAAATTGCATGTCTTCAAGATTGCGACAGTGCGCAGTCATTGGCAAAAAGTAGATCACAGAGCAACATTTCCGTGATTCTAGACTTGGCCTTCAGATGCTGCAAATTAAAGACACTACCACCAGTGTGCAACTGGATCATCACTCCCTGGGTGCAGTCTTTAAAAGCATCATGAAGCATTGAAGAAAACAATGCTAAATAATAGGGGAGCTTGGACACAGCCTTGCTTTGTGCTGTTAGTAACAGGAAATGGCTCAGAAGTGCATCCACTGCCCCTCACATGAACAACCATGCCATCATGGAAGGATCTGATGATGCTGACCAACTTAGCGGGACAGCCGACTTTGTTGACCGAGTCGAAGACCTGTGGAAGCTACTGTACAAAGACCCGAACAGCTGGGTCGACAAAGACCATGCTCAAGTTGCAATCTTGTTCTCCACTTTCTTTTTTGGAATTGAGCGGAGAACATCATATTGGTCGTGCCGCTTCCAGTACGAAAGCCGCATTGGCTTTCTGAGGTGATTATGTTGGCAATTGTTGATGACTTGCGATTAAGAATGATGCGGGCAAGTATTTTCCCAGCAATAGATAGCAGGGCCATGCCATGGTAGTTGTCGACCCACAACTTATCACCTTTGCACACGTACAGGGAAACAATTGTGGCATCTTTGAAGACCTGGGGTACTGACTCTTCACTCCACATCGTAAAGTGGAGTTGGGTCAGTTGTGTGAGGAGGTTGGCACCACCAAACTCTAAAACCTCGGAAGGGATACCATAGTCACCAGGGTCCTTTCCAGATGACATCTCTCTGATAGCTCTGGTGACCTCTCTTTTAGTCGACTGTGTAAAGTGGGTACAGAAAGCGATGGGTTTGGTTCTAGGGTCATGAGAAACTATGAGATTTTTGCATCAATGGCTGAAAGGAGATGTGTGTGCGTGCTTTGCCGCTCACTTCCATTAACAGGAAATTGTAGGAACTCTCCTCTACAACTCATCCATGGATATTTCTCATATTCCCTATATTTTCGTGAGTCTGACAGTGTCCAGGAACAGAACAATTACAGTTAACCACTTTGAAATTCCCACTCCTTTGCTTGCTTGCTGAAAATTATGTGAAAACAATTTCACATTAGTAACAGCAGATTAAGAGCCCCATCTCTTGGAAGTGTCGCTGAAAACTCGCGTGCACACAGCGCATGTGCAAAAGGCCTCGTGAGCATTGATGCATCATTTTGAAAGTTCCGAATTTGTCAACATATAAAAGGCATCTTTGTTACATCACATGTGTGTACTACTTAATTTAAAGTCCTTGGATGCATTTATTTTACTCATTGCATCATTGGAGAGTTTGTCAATAATTACCTTTAACTTGCTTAAGTTTTTTCCAACAATGTCAAATGTCTGGCAAAGATGTAACTTTTTGGAAGTCATACATTCATGATCCTTTCAGAGTAGAATTGCATTTATATCATAGCTTTATTTGTGTGAACGACAAGGATTTAATTGTCATGGAAATTTGATTGTACAGTATTGAAGTGTTTCCATTTTGTATGAAAAAAAAGACCAAAGATATAAACTATCTGAAAGCTATCTTGTCAATTAACGAGCTGTTTACCTACCCAACAAATAGGTATCGCATGTGAATTTGAAGTGGAGTTCAGTCCCAGCTGTGCAGTTGTGGCAAGAGCACTTTCACAGCTTGGACTACGTTCTACGACATACTTGATAGTCGTGATCAAACATATTGGCACCCTTGCACTTTTTTCAAAAAACTCACAATTTTCTCGAAAATTAAGTTGAAATTGACAAAGGTATTTGGTCTCCACAATTCTTTATTTCACTGTTAATATGACAGAACCTTTGTTTCTGATTCAGAACTTAATACATCCTTTTAAATCAGAAAATAAAAATAAATGGCATTGACAAAATTATTGACACCCTCGACTTAATATTTGGTAGCACAGCCTTTGGACAAAATTACTGCAGTCAAGCACTTCCTTATAGCCATGAATGAGCTTCCTACACCTCTCTACTGGCAGTTTGGCCCACTCTTCTTGTAAAAACTGCTCCAGTTCTCCCAGATTTGAAGGGTGCCTTCTCCCAACTGCTGTTTTCACATCTCTCCACAGGTGTAGTTCTCGACTCATTGCTGGCCATTTCAGAACAGTCCAGCGTTTTGTCGAACCATTCCTGGGTGCTTTTTGAAGTGTTTGGGGTCGTTGTCCTGCTGCAAGACGCATGCCCTTCGACGGAGACCCAGCTTTCTGACACTGGGTTGAACATTGCGTTCCAAAATTCCTTGGTAATCTCCTGATTTCATGATGCCATGCACGCATTCAAGGAACCTTGTGCCAGAGGCAGCACAGTAACCCCAAAACGTCACTAAACCTCCTCCATGTTT
>CM068956.1:90384868-90400713 GCA_035128595.1 Eptatretus atami | reverse complement strand
GGCTGTAGGGAAGGTGTTCTTTTCTTTGAAGGTTTCACTTTGTTTTCTGTAAACAGAGATTATGTGCTTTTCCAAAAAGCTCTAATTTGGTCTCATCTGTCCACAGGACATTCTCTCAGAAGGATGCTGGCTTGTTCAAGTGTGTTTTGGCAAACTCCACTCGGGCTTTATTATGTCTCTCTCTCAGCAGTGGGGTCCTCCTGGGTCTCCTACCATAGAACCCCCTTTCATTGAGTTTGCGATGGATGGTGCGAGTTGGAAACTGTCGTACCTTGTGTCTGAAGGTCAGCTTGAATCTGTTTGGCAGTTGATCAAGGTGCTTTCTCCACCATTCGAACAATCCTTCACTGCAATCTTTGGTCAAGTTTTTCTCTTGCGGCCACATCCAGGGAGGTTGGCTACCTTGCCATGGCCTTAAACTTCCTGATAACATGCGTATGGTGGACACAGGAACATCAAGGTCTCGGGAGATGGACTTGTTGCCTCGAGATTGTCCATGCTGGGCTACAATCTTGTCTGACCTCAAACAATTCTCTGGTTTTTAGGTCATCTCTACCAAGATGACCTAATAAAGCCGGACCAAATGTCCGTGCGTACGTACGTCCGTCCGTCCGTCAACAATTTTTCTTTCCGATCTTGATGAAACTTAGTATGTGGGTAGAGGTCGATGAGTGTTGCACAACGATTATAACTTTTGTCCGGGTTCAAGGTCACGAGGTTACGTAAGTATAAAAATCGCCATTTCAAAACCTATCTAGTCTGCCATTCTACAAGATATTCGGCAACTGTTTATTGATTATGATAGTTAAAAAATATTATCTTGTATCTAACCAGACAGATTTTGAATTTCCGTCCCGTTTGGCCGCCACGTACCTGGAAGATGGTCAAAAACACCTCCCGTACAAAGAACTTTTTTACTTCCGATCTTGATGAAATTTGGTATGTGGGTAGAGGTCGATGAGTGATACCCAACGACATGTTTTTCCCGGATTCGAGGTCAGGGTCGAGGTCACGAAAGTTGTGAAAGTCGCCATTTTCAAAACCTATGTAGTCTGTCATTTTAGGAGATATCTGGCAACGGTTCATCGATTATGATAGTAAAAAACATTATAGAGATGACCTCACCCCCACACGGGGGTAATTTTTTATTATTTTTTTTCTCCATGCTTATTTTGTGCATCCACTCACACAAAAACAGCAGAATGACTCCTTTTCTCCATTCAAACTGATTTAATGAGTGATTTTTTTTTTTAATGTTGCAGGCACCTCAACTTACCACAGGTGAGTTCAATTCCAAAGTAAAGAGAATCGTGTGCTGGAAATCTTATTATTTTTAAACTTCGAAAAGTGCCAATACTATTGGCTGGGCAATTTTTGGATTTCTATGTGGAATAAGCCAAGATACTTTGTTAAAAAAAAAAAAAAAATTCAGCTTTTTTTTGTTTTGTTTTGTTCCACTGCAAACCAAAGAAATACATATGTAGAGACCAAACGATTTTTTTATTTCAACATTTTTCTGGAAGAAATGGTACATTATTTATTTGAAAAAAGTGCAAGGGTGCCAATATTTTTGGGCACGATTGTGTAAGTGATCAGGCGTCTGAGTAGCTGTGATTACGGCTATAGAACTAGAGTTTAGTCACCCAAGGAAGATCGGGTTATTTAGACTTGAGTAAAACATCAAGAAGATTGTTTGCAGCAGGAGCAAAAATTAATTGGAAGTGCAACATGGCAGTGATGGGCCCACTGTCGGTTAACGTCACACAAAGGTGAGACCCCCACCTACCCTTGTTACTTGGTACAGTCACAGTGTCTTCGGTCCTTTTGTATTGCTTTGGTCACGCCGGGAATGGGATGAAAAGACTTTGTCTGCCAGGTTAAGTTGGAGCGAATCAGCATCTTGACACAATAACCGTGGATACTCCACAAGATGGCCGAGCAAAGCTTACCAGCAATCTGCGGTGAAGGTGCTCAAGTGAGGACCCAATCTACCCATCAACCGAGTTAATAATCCAATTTTCAAAGCGCTATGGTTCCCGCTCCTGATCATCACACGTTCTCATCAAAACGGGTATTTATGATAGGGAGAGATAAGACTAAGAACTGCATTGGAGCGTTGATCACAAACTAACAATTGATAAATCAAATCAATGCATTCCAAAACCACGATGGCTTAACAAATACATCTTGATCTATCATTTGGGAAACACAGGACCGAGAAGGAAGATGACGATAAAGATAAAAACGTGAGCCTTGCTCACAGGTGTTGTGTCCTTGTTTTGTGTGCGCAGTGGTCTTGTGTGAAGCTAGTGTTTGCTGTACTAGTGTGCCAGTACCGTCCATGTTTCCAACGCACCAGCTCCTGAACAAACCATGACTTGTCACAAACCCGAACCACCAGGAATTATCAATAACAAGCAGTAAGCCACCACCCAACTACTGCCCCGGGACAAAATAAGAACCACGTACAGGGCCCATCGAACTGTCCGTAGCTTGTGCCCATTGCTGATGCAGTCTGATGGATGATCGATGGTGTGTGCCCATTGCCTGGTTCGGAAGGAAAATTCCACACAATGAGGCGATGTTGATTTTTGGGATAGTTTGCCATCCTGTCCGATGATGGTGCTCATGGCCTGGGCTGATTGGCTGTTAGCTCAGAAAAATTTCCACACAAAGACATGTAAAGGGCTGTCACACCTTGACGATTTAGCGAACGTATGCCGTTTTTTTACAAATTTCCGAATACGCTGGCACACGTCGAATACGTTATTGGTAAGTTTTGTATACGTTAGGAATACCCTGAAAAACACTGCCATAAGTCGTTGTACGCTGCTTTAATCGTTGACTTTTGTGCTTGTTCTCTCTTTTTCGAATGCTTAAATTTTACGACGTACTCGGCGTTTGGCTCACACGTTCCGCTACGCTGGCCATAAGGTTTAGGCACGTTATGCGATCGTTGACACACGTGTTGATTGTATGTTACTCATAAGTCGAAACACGTAGAGGTAACATTCGCGTACCCGAAACTTATTTCTAACCTATGAGTAACGTTTTGTAAGCACGCTACACGAACGTTGTTCACACTTCGCAACACGCTACTTGAAAGTTCCTCATACGTCGAAACACATCAAAGTATGTTTAGGGTACCCGTGACTTATTTATAACCTATGAAAACGTGCTTGGGAATTATTACGCTATGCATACGCTAGACTATCGTTGGGCATAGGTTGTGGACGCCTAAAACACGATAAACAATCGTTGGTATAACTTATGTATAAGTTCTCGAAGCGTTCTGTGTTCATTTTTAATTCACAAAGTCGTTTTAATACTTTAAAAAGTAAAACAAAGAAATTTTCATCGTGGATTGAGGAAAAAAAATTAGCCGAAAAGAACATCGAACAATGGTGCAAAGTAGTCTCCTATCGTGGACGATAAAAGGATCCATCATCACCCACACCCTCCCCATCACGCTCACCTACTACTACTGACATGGACCTACTACTACTACCAATACTACTACTACAACTACTACTACTACTGACATAGCATACTACTACTACTACTACTACTACTACTGACATAGACATACTACTACTACTACTGACATAGACATACCACTACTACTACTAATGTAGACATTCTACTACTACCAATGCTACTACTACAACTACTACTACTATTACTACTGTCACGCACACCAACTACTGCTAATAGTATTACTACTACTGATACTACTGCATTGACATCTACTCAACATGGAGTCTGGAACAATGATGGGTTCCTCTTGTGAAGTCCATTTGTATGTACCAATTCCCCTAAACGCTGCCAAACATCAGTACACGGTAGATGTAAGTTAGAAACACTTTCAGTAAGTTCTGTGGTTGTCCGGAAGACGTCAATTTAATTCGTCTACATACGACAATGTGCGTTATACATACGTTACAAAAAGGTTCATAGCATGTTATTCAATGGTTAGATGCACGTTTTACTTAGGTTCAAAACATGCTACACATAGGTTAAACGCACGTTACTCTTACGTTCATAGCACGGTAGCCATTGGTCAAGGCCAGTTATACATAGTTTCAATGCACGTTACTCATACTTTCCAAGCACGTTAAACATAGGCTAAGCTGATGTTACTCATTTGTTCAAAGCACGTTACTCAACGGTTATAAATTGGGTTTCAAGTATGGTTGCCATTAACTTGACGTGCTTCGACTTATGACTAACCTACAAGTAACGTGTGTTCGCCGTGTTTAAACGATCGCGGAACGTGCAAGAACAGATGCCAACGCATGCGAAACGTGGAGCCTTACGTGCGAGTACGTCTTTAAAATTTTCAGCATGCTTGAAATTTCACGACGTATCGAACGGACTAGGTAATATGCCAGCGTACTTCAATGATTCGAGCATAATCTTAACGTATACTCAACTTTCCTATAGCGTATTTGACGTGTGCCTAGCGTTGTAAACCCATTTTTCATAGAATGGCATACGCTGGCAAAATCGTCAAGGTGTGACTGCGATGTTGACATCAAAATCTCGGGCAGTTTTGATTTCAATCGGCGTCCGGCAAGTTCTCAACAGGCTACGCCACGAGTTCGCGGCCGATACGTATAGCGCGCAAAGGTAAGTTGAACTATCGCTGTCTTAGGTTTTGAACGCCGATCACAAGGTAAGCATTCGTTGGTAAAATTATGTATAACACAACGAAACGTTCTGTGCCCGTTACTAATATGTTATGCAAAACGACCAACACGTTTTGAATACGCCAAAAACTCAAAAAAAACACATTCAAAATTTCAGCGTACGCAACGTTTTAGATCAATTTTATACGTTGCCATTGCTGGCTTAAACGTCAAGGTGTGACAGGGCCCTAAATTGGGAATCAATGTAAGGGGGGAAAGGCAGGGCTTAGACACAGACCCTGGGGTGGGATGAGATGTTTCTCCACATGTGCTCGATACGCTCTTATCAGTTCTAAGAACACTTCCACACCCCAACACATGCTGTGAAATATCTTCCAATCTAACCCCCATTTTATCCCCTCAACCACATCCGTAACATTATTATGCTCGAGAAGCACCCGCTCCTTATGGGAGCGGCCAGGGGGTTACGTTATTGTCCTTATTCAAAATTCCTCTCCCTGCATAATTCCAAACACCTCACTGCACTGGAAAACGTGGATACAGGAATGCACAACAGCACTGTGAAGGGTGGGATCTTCAATACCCTTCCCACTTTGAGACAGCACTACACGATACAAATTTACATGGAGAATTGAATTACTGTTAGATACAGGCTCGGAAGTGTCAATACTTCCCAAATCTGTCTACCTGCAATGTTTTCAATAATGTGTCGCTGACTGAGCCAAAACTAAACCGGATTAGCTTCCTGACAAATCCGATACCTGTGTGTGGTTGCCTGCATGCGGGTGTGACATTCGAGAATTACTATGCGCCCGCTGAATTTTATTTAGTGCGGAGCGACACTGCCATTCTGGGCAGAGACCTGGTTGCTGCACTCGACATTCAACGACTGAATGGTCGCATCACTTCTACCACCCAAGCACTGCCAATTCAAACCCCAGTCGCAATTGTTACAGGTGACAGCATGGAAGGCACCCTGGGCTGTTTGCGAAGGGATTTATTCATCTTGTTAAAATGTGACCTAATGTGACTCCAGTCCAGCAAAAGCTGCAGCACTTACCTTTGTCTGTGAGAGATGCTGTTTCACAGGAAATGAATAAGCTCATTAAACTGGATTGTAATTTAGCCAATCGATTCATCAGAGTGGGTTTCACCAATTGTCGTGACTTATGAAGAAAAGCGGAGGATTCGTCTGTGTGTGGATTTAGAGAACCAAATAAAGCAGTGGTGATTGACGGATATCCTCTTAACGCATATGGAGGGAAATATTTGTGGAGCTGCGAGGTGGCACACTTTTCTCCACATTGGATCTGCAAAGTGCATACCACCAGGTTGTACTGCATGAGAACAGCAGGGACTTTACTGCCTTCATTACACATGAGGGGACTGTTTCGCTCCAAGTGAATTCCTTATGGGCTTGCTTCAGCACCAAGCTGTTTTCAGAGGATGATGTCTGCCATTTAAAAAAAATCAACCTGGAGCTCAGTGTTACCTGATTGATAGAACCGTTTTTGGAGGGACTCCCGAAGCACATGACAAAATACGTCAGTGGTGCTACAGCGCATCAATGCAGCTGGACTGAAACTGAACCTTTCAAAATGCCACCTTCAGACAGAGCTGTCATTTTTAGGACATGTGTCACACACATGACTGAAACCTGACCCTGCCAATTTTGTTGCGGTGTCAGAAGCAACCCCACCGAAAGACATGCAGAGCTTGCGCTCTTTTCTCGGACTCACGTCATGGTATGCCAAGTTCATCTCTGTGCATTGGTCGTTGAACCCCTGAGAGAATTACTGTGAGGACCGTCCACCTTCTCATGGTCAGTCACACACAGCAAAGTTTCGATTCGGTTAAAAAAACTGATTTCAGTAGTCCAGCTCTCACTCTCTTTGATCCAGAGCGACACACTAGAGTGACAACTGATTTCTCTGATTATGGCCTTAGAGCAGTCCTGATGCAAATTCATGTGACAAAATGAGAAAAACTATCGCATTTCATCCCGAACGCTGACTGAATCGGAAAGAAAATATTCCACGGGGGAAAAGGAAGCACTTGGATGAGTGTGGGTGACAGAGAAGTGGAGGACTTTCTCTCTGTGGTAGACATTCCTTTACGCACTGACCACAGTCCTCTCACTACACTGCTTTCCACGAAAGGATTGGGAAGAGCTGGAATGCGCGTGGCCAGATGGTCTGCACGGCTTTTTCATTAATTATGACATTCAGTACAAAGCCTGCTCTGAAAATGTTACAGCTGATTGCTTGTTTCGCCCTTCCACACCTATTCAGTGCCCAGTTTGAGGATGATATTGAGGTTGTAGCGCTCACGTCGACCCTCACTGCGGTTGTCAGCTGAAGAAATCAAAAACTGCCTGTATTTTCTGCCCCATTCAAACAAATTTGCGTGAATTGCTTACCAAAGCGCTGGCCGAAAACGTCAACAGGCCTGGATCTTGATCTCCTTCCTTACTTCAGATTGCAACTGAACTGGCTGACAAGAGGACCTGCGTGATGAGAGGTACTCACCGCCTTCTTGTCCCGGAGGCGTTACAGCCACATTTCATCAAATTAGCGTATGATATGCACCACGCATAATGAGCGACAAAGCAGCGGTTAAGAGATCTGTATGGTGGCTGGGAATGGACGCACACGTCAAGTCCGCAATCAAGGCTTGCATTACAAGACAGCTGTGACACATGCATCATCACTACAGCCGTTCCTTATCCAGATGCCGCCTTGGGAGAAATTGGCAATCGACATGTGGCCTTTCAATTCTGCGCCACTGGATTGTCATTTCGCTTTCACTGTAATTGTTTACTTCAGCAAATGGCCAGAAATTGCCTTCACCCCCAGGTCACTTCCACTACAGTGATCAAGTTCCTGTCAATTGTCTTTTGCAGAGAAGATTAACCCAAAGAGTTGATATCTGACAATGGTTCACAATTCACATTCTCAGGAATTGAAACCTTTCTGAAAGACAGAGACATTATCCACAGGAAGTCAGCAGTGTACTACCCACAAGCGAATGGGGAAATTGAGCAATTCAGTAGAAACTTAAAGGAAAGCTTGCTCACTGCTAACATTGATGGGAAGACTGGAAAAACTTTATAACAACTCTTTTCAAAACATACTGCCACAACTCGACAGGCCACAACACAGAGATCCCCTGCTGAACTGCTTCATGGGAGAGAGATGCTCACCAAGCTGCATGTATCTGGTTTGCAGATGCCAAAGCCCAACACACCGTCACACAAAGACACAGCGCTCAGAGTGCAGAGAAGCAGAACAAGCAAAAGGTGTACATTGACAAATGCCGTGGAGCAAAGAATATTGAATTTGAATGTGGTTCCTTCATCCGAGTGAGGACCTGGCATCCTCCTAAAAAGGACAATCCAAATTTTCAGTGCCTCTCCAAGTTATGGATCTCACACGTACAAACTTTCCGATGGACGGATCTGGAATGCGTTCTCATTTAGCATCTGGCTGTCAAAGGAATGCAAGAGATGATGGCTGAGCTACCACTCCTTCCTGACATCGTCGCTGCCGCAAAACACATCAGAATCTGTTGCCGGTCGGCTGGGATGCCAGAATTCGCAGACCTCCAGTCTGAACCAAGATTATGTGACGATGTAATGTTAAAGTCCTTTGAGAATAAGAAAAGGAAGCTAATTTAAACTGTTTGCCGAGTATGTTTATTACTACTTGTTTTTTGTTAATCCATGGCTGTGGCAATTACTACATTTCAAAATTCGATTAATTGATATTATTGTTGTCCACTGAGATACGGTACATTGTGGTTAAAGAAAAGGGGATATGTGGTGTTGCTGCATAGACTGGACGCTAGAGGGGTGATGAGGGAGAAGGAGTTCAGGGTGAGAGGTCAGGAGGTGTTACAGGGCAAACCTTGTTACGTTCCCACGTTCGCTTAAATAAAACCGTTGGAGAATATTGGATTCATCATTCTTGGAGTATTTTATGATACAACACTCAATAGACCCTCAAACAGAGAGGGGAGGAGAGAGGGGGGGTGAGAGAGATGGGGCGTCACAATTCAAGAGAGGGGGAGAGAGGAGGTGGCGAGAGAGGGGGTGTTGAGGAGTGGGGGCGAGAGAGAGGGGGGAAACAGGAGTGCGAGACTCGGGGTAAGAGAGGGGGGAGAGAGAGAGTGGGGGCGAGAGAGAGGGGGGAGACAGGAGTGCGAGACTCGGGGTAAGAGAGGGGGGAGAGAAGAGAGTGAGGGGCGAGACGGAGGGGGAGACAGAGGGAGCGTCACAATTCTTCTTCTTCTTCGTTTGATATGACGTCACAATTGACGGCTGGGGACCTGAGTATGTTTTCCAGCGTTTCCCAAGTTATGGCCATTTATGATACGGTTGGTCCGATCTAATTGAAAAAATGCCCCAATCCAGTCGTCGTTTACAAAGTGAAGGAACGAAGCTGCACATATGGCACGCACCTACGGGCACCCACTTGTTGTCCTTAACACCATCATCATATCCCCTCGTAACCGCCTCCTTTCTAGTGTATAAAGTCTTGTCTCCTTCAGCTTCTATAGCTGAGGTCTGGCTGGGCCCAGAATCAATCTCGTAGGCCTGGTGTTGAACTCTCTTATTGATGGCGACTTGCTTTAGCATTAAAGGAAAAAATATGTCTGAAGTGTTCGGAATCTAGAGTAAATTGCTTATTCAACACAAACTGACTAACCCGCTCGTTCTAACTTACGTTTGCGCTCGGTACTGGAGTAAATACCCTATCAACCAGCTCAAGCATATTTACATATTATACCATGAAAGGCAAAATGCTGCTGCTGCGCAGTACCCCCCCCCCCCCCCCCCCGAGTGCATTAATCGAACAGTGGGTGCAAACAAAATTCATATTGTTGTAGAATATAAGATGTTGACTGTCCATGCAAAAATCAAAGCCACAGTAAAGAGAAATGATGAACAAGCAAAATGTACACTCCGAAATATTGTGCTCGGAAGTGTACAAGGTCCATCTAAAAAGTAACAGGACTGAGCCTGTGGTGTGCTCCACTTGCACAACTGAATGAACGGGTTGCGTCACAGTCGTTCGCAACACTCCAGCCAATATATATGATTGGTGATGGTTGACTGCGCTCATTGTGTGTGATTTTTTTTAACAGTCGTGCTTTACATGTTGTCTTAGTCCTGAGTCGTCGCGCTATGAGTCGTGAGAGAGAGGCAATCTGAAGTATCTTGCCAGGCTTGGCAAAACACCTTCCGAATCCTTCGCAATGCTGCAGCAAGTCTACGGGGAAGAAACGTTATCACGTACATGTGCATTTGAATGTCACAAAAGGTTCAAAGAGGGACGGGAGGAGGCTTGAAGACTATCCACGGTCTGGAAGGACTTTCAACGAGGCAGAACGGCGAACAACATCGAGCTTGTGAAGCAGATGGTGCGCACATATCGTCGACTCACGGTGCGGATGATTGCTGAGGAACTTTCCATCAACTAGGACACTTTTTGGAGCATCATCATTGAAAATCTCGAAATGTGCGCAAGGTGTGCGCAAAAGATGGTCCCCAAGCTGTTGTCCCAGGACCAGAAACAGCAAAGAGGCACTGTCTGTCAAGACATATCGAGCGCCTCGAAGATGATCCAGACCTGTCCAGGGAAAGTCATTACTGGCGATGAATCGTGGATATTCGAATACGATCCCGAGACCAAACGGCAGAGTCGTCATTGGAAAAGTCCGGCATCACCAAGACCAAAGAAAGCAAGGATGTCGAAGTTGAAGCGGTCCAGTGATGTCATCGCGTTTTTTGACATCAAGGGCAATCGTCCACTTCGAGTTTCTACCACAGGGTCAAACAGTGAATCAATATGTGGTACAAGGATATCCTCCAGCACCTCATAAGATCAGTCCGGGACAAGAGGAGGATCTGTGGGGAGACAACGCCTGGGTGCTCACCATGGACAACGCCCTGCTCACAGTGCACTGAGCATCCGACAGTTTCTGACGGAGAGGAACGTGCCAACTCTGGAGCAAACCCCCGTATTCACCAAAGTTGGCCCCTTGTGATTTTTTTTCCTGTTCCCCAAGCCAAGGAATTTTTTCCTTCCAAGGGGGTGATCAAGGGGGACCCGATTCCTGATGTGGAGGCCATCAAAAGGCCATGACGATGGAGCCCAGAGGATTCCAGAAGAAGCTTTCTGGCGGGTGTATCGAAGCGTGGAAGAAGAGGATCGACAAGTGTGTGAGACTGGAGGGGAACTATTTTGAAGGGGGACCAGCTGTGATTTTCAATATATTTTTTGGAATAAAATTTTCTGTGAAGTCAGTCCCATTACTTTTTAGACGGACCTACTAACATGACGCCCAGAGCGAGCGCATATGACAGTATTAGTGTTGTAGTTTGTGTCGACCCATTGGTCCAGTAGTAGGGTTGGCTCGAGTGCTGCATCAAGAAAAGCTGACTTCAAGCGATCGACGGAGACTGTCTTATGACCTCTGTTAATATTTAGTATGAAGGTCTTCTTGGAGCATTGTAGAACTTTGTAAGGTCTGTCATATGGTTGCTGCAAGGGCATGATGCCCATAGGTGTGATGTTCGTCTGTGTGTGGAGTTGTGATGCACTTTCAGGGAAGACTGACGTTGTGTGATCTCTCTTCTGTAAACAGAGATTATGTGCTTTTCCAAAAAGCTCTAATTTGGTCTCATCTGTCCACAGGACATTCTCTCAGAAGGATGCTGGCTTGTTCAAGTGTGTTTTGGCAAACTCCACTCGGGCTTTATTATGTCTCTCTCTCAGCAGTGGGGTCCTTCCTGGGTCTCCTACCATAGAACCCCCTTTCATTGAGTTTGCGATGGATGGTGCGAGTTGAAACTGTCGTACCTTGTGTCTGAAGGTCAGCTTGAATCTGTTTGGCAGTTGATCAAGGTGCTTTCTCCACCATTCGAACAATCCTTCACTGCAATCTTTGGAAGTTTTTCTCTTGCGGCCACATCCAGGGAGGTTGGCTACCTTGCCATGGGCCTTAAACTTCCTGATAACATTGCGTATGGTGGACACAGGAACATCAAGGTCTCGGGAGATGGACTTGTTGCCTCGAGATTGTCCATGCTTGGCTACAATCTTGTCTGACCTCAAACAATTCTCTGGTTTTTAGGTCATCTCTACCAAGATGACCTAATAAAGCCGGACCAAATGTCCGTCCGTACGTACGTCCGTCCGTCCGTCAACAATTTTTCTTTCCGATCTTGATGAAACTTAGTATGTGGGTAGAGGTCGTGAGTGTTGCACAACGATATAACTTTTGTCCGGTTCAGTCAGGTCACAGTCACGAGGTTACGTAAGTTATAAAAATCGCCATTTTCAAAACCTATCTAGTCTGCCATTCTACAAGATATTCGGCAACTGTTTATTGATATTGATAGTAAAAAATATTATGTTGTATCTAACCAGACAGATTTTGAATTTCCGTCCCGTTTGGCCGCCACGTAACCTGAAGATGTCAAAAACACCTCCCGGTACAAAGAACTTTTTACTTCCGATCTTGATGAAATTTGGTATGTGGGTAGAGGTCGATGAGTGATACCCAACGACATGTTTTTCCCGGATTCGAGGTCGGGTCGAGGTCACGAAAGTTGTGAAATCGCCATTTTCAAAACCTATGTAGTCTGTCATTTTAGGAGATATCTGGCAACGGTTCATCGATTATGATAGTAAAAAACATTATAGAGATGACCGTCACCCCCACACGGGGGTAATTTTATTTATTTATTTTTTCTCCATGCTTATTTTGGTGCATCCACTCACACAAAACAGCAGAATGACTCCTTTTCTCCATTCAAACTGATTTAATGAGTGATTTTTTTTTTTAATGTTGCAGGCACCTGCAACTTACCACAGGTGAGTTCAATTCCAAAGTAAAGGAGAATCGTGTGCTGGAAATCTTATTATTTTTAAACTTCGAAAAGGTGCCCATACTATTGGCTGGGCAATTTTTGGATTTCTATGTGGAATAAGCCAAGATACTTGTAAAAAAAAAAAAAAAATTCAGCTTTTTTTTGTTTTGTTTTGTTCCACTGCAAACCAAAGAAATACATATGTAGAGACCAAACGATTTTTTTTATTTCAACATTTTTCTGGAAGAAATGGTACATTATTTATTTGAAAAAAGTGCAAGGGTGCCAATATTTTTGGGCACGATTGTGTAAGTGATCAGGGCGTCTGAGTAGCTGTGATTACGGCTATAGAACTAGAGTTTAGTCACCCAAGGAAGATCGGGTTATTTAGACTTGAGTAAAACATCAAGAAGATTGTTTGCAGCAGGAGCAAAAATTAATTTGGAAGTGCAACATGGCAGTGATGGGCCCACTGTCGGTTTAACGTCACACAAGAGTGAGACCCCCCACCTACCCTTGTTACTTGGTACAGTCACAGTGTCTTCGGTCCTTTTGTATTGCTTTGGTCACGCCGGGAATGGGATGAAAAGATCTTTGTCTGCCAGGTTAAGTTGGAGCGAATCAGCATCTTGACACAATAACCGTGGATACTCCACAAGATGGCCGAGCAAAGCTTACCAGCAATCTGCGGTGAAGGTGCTCAAGTGAGGACCCAATCTACCCATCAACCGAGTTAATAATCCAATTTTCAAAGCGCTATGGTTCCCGCTCCTGATCATCACACGTTCTCATCAAAACGGGTATTTATGATAGGGAGGATAAGACTAAGAACTGCATTGGAGCGTTGATCACAAACTAACAATTGATAAATCAAATCAATGCATTCCAAAACCACGATGGCTTAACAAATACATCTTGATCTATCATTTGGGAAACACAGGACCGAGAAGGAAGATGACGATAAAGATAAAAACGTGAGCCTTGCTCACAGGTGTTGTGTCCTTGTTTGTGTGCGCAGTGGTCTTGTGTGAAGCTAGTGTTTGCTGTACCTAGTGTGCCAGTACCGTCCATGTTTCCAACGCACCAGCTCCTGAACAAACCATGACTTGTCACAAACCCGAACCACCAGGAATTATCCAATAACAAGCAGTAAGCCACCACCCAACTACTGCCCCGGGACAAAATAAGAACCACGTACAGGGCCCATCGAACTGTCCGTAGCTTGTGCCCATTGGCTGATGCAGTCTGATGGATGATCGATGGTGTGTGCCCATTGCCTGGTTCGGAAGGAAAATTCCACACAATGAGGCGATGTTGATTTTTGGGATAGTTTGCCATCCTGTCCGATGATGGTGCTCATGGCCTGGGCTGATTGGCTGTTAGCTCAGAAAATTTCCACACAAAGACATGTAAGATTGGGAATCAATGTAAGGGGGGAAAGGCAGGGCTTAGACACAGACCCTGGGGTGGGATGAGATGTTTCTCCACATGTGCTCGATACGCTCTTATCAGTTCTAAGAACACTTCCACACCCCAACACATGCTGTGAAATATCTTCCAATCTAACCCCCATTTTATCCCCTCAACCACATCCGTAACATTATATGCTCGAGAAGCACCCGCTCCTTATGGGAGCGGCCAGGGGGTTACGTTATTGTCCTTATTCAAAATTCCTCTCCCTGCATAATTCCAAACACCTCACTGCACTGGAAAACGTGGATACAGGAATGCACAACAGCACTGTGAAGGGTGGGATCTTTCAATACCCTCTCCCACTTTGAGCAGCACTACACGATACAAATTTACATGGAGAATTGAATTACTGTTAGATACAGGCTCGGAAGTGTCAATACTTCCCAAATCTGTCTACCTGCAATGTTTCAATAATGTGTCGCTGACTGAGCCAAAACTAACCGGATTAGCTTCCTGACAAATCCGATACCTGTGTGTGGTTGCCTGCATGCGGGTGTGACATTCGAGAATTACTATGCGCCCGCTGAATTTTATTTAGTGCGGAGCGACACTGCCATTCTGGGCAGAGACCTGGTTGCTGCACTCGACATTCAACGACTGAATGGTCGCATCACTTCTACCACCCAAGGCACTGCAAATCAAACCCCAGTCGCAATTGTTACAGGTGACAGCATGGAAGGCACCCTGGGCTGTGCGAAGGGATTTATTCATCTTGTTAAAATGTGACCTAATGTGACTCCAGTCCAGCAAAAGCTGCAGCACTTACCTTTGTCTGTGAGAGATGCTGTTTCACAGGAAATGAATAAGCTCATTAAACTGGATGTAATTTAGCCAATCGATTCATCAGAGTGGGTTTCACCAATTGTCGTGACTATGAAGAAAAGCGGAGGGATTCGTCTGTGTGTGGATTTAAGAGAACCAAATAAAGCAGTGGTGATTGACGGATATCCTCTTAACGCATATGGAGGAAATATTTGTGGAGCTGCGAGGTGGCACACTTTTCTCCACATTGGATCTGCAAAGTGCATACCACCAGGTTGTACTGCATGAGAACAGCAGGGACTTTACTGCCTTCATTACACATGAGGGACTGTTTCGCTCCAAGTGAATTCCTTATGGGCTTGCTTCAGCACCAAGCTGTTTTCAGAGGATGATGTCTGCCATTTAAAAAAAATCAACCTGGAGCTCAGTGTTACCTTGATGATAGAACCGTTTTTGGAGGGACTCCCGAAGCACATGACAAATACGTCAGTGGTGCTACAGCGCATCAATGCAGCTGGACTGAAACTGAACCTTTCAAAATGCCACTTCAGACAGAGCTGTCATTTTTAGGACATGTGTCACACACATGACTGAAACCTGACCCTGCCAATTTTGTTGCGGTGTCAGAAGCACCCCACCGAAAGACATGCAGAGCTTGCGCTCTTTTCTCGGACTCACGTCATGGTATGCCAAGTTCATCTCTGTGCATTGGTCGTTGAACCCCTGAGAGAATTACTGTGAGGACCGTCCACCTTCTCATGGTCAGTCACAGCACAGCAAAGTTTCGATTCGGTTAAAGAACTGATTGTCAGTAGTCCAGCTCTCACTCTCTTTGATCCAGAGCGACACACTAGAGTGACAACTGATTTCTCTGATTATGGCCTTAGAGCAGTCCTGATGCAAATTCATGTTGACAAAATGGAGAAAACTATCGCATTTGCATCCCGAACGCTGACTGAATCGGAAAGAAAATATTCCACGGGGGAAAAGGAAGCACTTGGATGAGTGTGGGTGACAGAGAAGTGGAGGACTTCTCTCTGTGGTAGACATTTCACTTTACGCACTGACCACAGTCCTCTCACTAC
>CM068956.1:90370797-90384034 GCA_035128595.1 Eptatretus atami | reverse complement strand
TTTCTGAAAGACAGAGACATTATCCACAGGAAGTCAGCAGTGTACTACCCACAAGCGAATGGGGAAATTGAGCAATTCAGTAGAAACTTAAAGGAAAGCTTGCTCACTGCTAACATTGATGGGAAAGACTGGAAAACATTTATAACAGACTTTCTTCAAACATACTGCACAACTCGACAGGCCACAACACAGAGATCCCCTGCTGAACTGCTTCATGGGAGAGAGATGCTCACCAAGCTGCATGTATCTGGTTTGCAGATGCCAAAGCCCAACACACCGTCACACAAAGACACAGCGCTCAGAGTGCAAGAGAAGCAGAACAAGCAAAAGGTGTACATTGACAAATGCCGTGGAGCAAAGAATATGAACTTTGAATGTGGTTCCTTCATCCGAGTGAGGAAACCTGGCATCCTCCTAAAAGGACAATCCAAATTTTCAGTGCCTCTCCAAGTTATGGATCTCACACGTACAAACTTTCCGATGGACGGATCTGGAATGCGTCTCATTTAGCATCTGGCTGTCAAAGGAATGCAAGAGATGATGCTGAGCTACCACTCCTTCCTGACATCGTCGCTGCGCAAAACACATCAGAATCTGTGCCGGTCGGCTGGGATGCCAGAATTCGCAGACCTCCAGTCTGAACTCAAGATTATGTGACGATGTAATGTAAAGTCCTTTGAGAATAAGAAAAGGAAGCTAATTTAAACTGTTGCCGTGTTTATTACTACTTGTTTTATTGTTAATCCATGCTGTGGCAATTACTACATTTCAAATTCGAGTTAATTGATATTATTGTTGTCCACTGAGATACGGTATGCATGTGGTTAAAGAAAAGGGGATATGTGGTGTTGTGCATAGACTGGACGCTAGAGGGGGTGATGAGGGAGAAGGAGTTCAGGGTGAGAGGTCAGGAGGTGTACAGGGCAAACCTTGTTACGTTCCCACGTTCGCTTAAATAAAACCGTTGGAGAATATTGGATTCATCATTCTTGGAGTATTTTATGATACAACACTCAATGAGACCCTCAAACAGAGAGGGGAAGGGAGAGGGGGGGTGAGAGAGAGGGGCGTCACAATTCAAGAGAGGAGAGAGGAGGTGGCGAGAGAGGGGTGTGAGAGTGGGGGCGAGAGAGAGGGGGGAAACAGGAGTGCGAGACTCGGGGTAAGAGAGGGGGAGAGAGAGAGTGGGGGCGAGAGAGAGGGGGAGACAGGAGTGCGAGACTCGGGGTAAGAGAGGGGGGGAGAGAGAGAGTGGAGGGCGAGACGGGAGGGGGAGACAGAGGGAGCGTCACAATTCTTCTTCTTCTTCGTTTGATATGACGTCACAATTGACGCTGGGGACCTGAGTATGTTTCCCAGGCGTTTCCCAAGTTATGGCCATTTATGATACGGTTGGTCCGATCTAATTGAAAAAATGCCCCAATCCAGTCGTCGTTTACAAGAGTGAAGGAACGAAGCTGCACATACTGGCACGCACCTACGGCACGCACCTACGGGCACCCACTTGTTGTCCTTAACACCATCATCATATCCCCTCGTAACCGCCTCCTTTCTAGTGTATAAAGTCTTGTCTCCTTCAGCTTCTATAGCTGAGTCTGGCTGGCCCAGAATCAATCTCGTAGGCCTGTGTTGAACTCTCTTTATGATGGCGACTTGCTTTAGCATTAAAGGAAAAATATGTCTGAAGTGTTCGGAATCTGAGTAAATTGCTTATTCCAACCACAACTGACTAACCCGCTCGTCTAACTTACGGTTGCGCTCGGTACTGGAGTAAATACCCTATCAACCCGAGCTCAAGCATATTTACATATTATACCATGAAAGGCAAAATGCTGCTGCTGCAGTAACCCCCCCCCCCCCCCCCGAGTGCATTAATCGAACAGTGGGTGCAAACAAAATTCATATTGTGTAGAATATAAGATGTTGACTGTCCATGCAAAAATCAAAGCCACAGTAAAGAGAAAATGATGAACAAGCAAAATGTACACTCCGAAATATTGTGCTCGGAAGTGTACAAGGTCCATCTAAAAAGTAACAGGACTGAGCCTGCTGTGTGCTCCACTTGCACAACTTGAATGAACGGGTTGCGTCACAGTCTTTCGCAACATTCCAGCAATATATATGATTGGCTGGATGTGACTGCGCTCATTGTGTGATTTTTTTTACAGGTCGTGCTTTACATGTTGTCTAGTCTGAGTCGTCGCGCTATGAGTCGTGAGCAGAGAGGCAATCTGAAGTATCTTGCCAGGCTTGGCAAAACACCTTCCGAATCCTTCGCAATGCTGCAGCAAGTCTACGGGGAAGAAACGTTATCACGTACATGTGCATTTGAATGTCACAAAAGGTTCAAAGAGGGACGGGAGGAGGTTGAAGACTATCCACGGTCTGGAAGACTTTCAACGAGCAGAACGGCGAACAACATCGAGCTTGTGAAGCAGATGGTGCGCACATATCGTCGACTCACGGTGCGGATGATTGCTGAGGAACTTTCCATCAACTAGGACACTTTCTGGAGCATCATCATTGAAAATCTCGAAATGTGCAAGGTGTGCGCAAAGATGGTCCCCAAGCTGTTGTCCCAGGACCAGAAACAGCAAAGAGGCACTGTCTGTCAAGACATTATCGAGCGCCTCGAAGATGATCCAGACCTGCTCAGGAAAGTCATTACTGGCGATGAATCGTGGATATTCGAATACGATCCCGAGACCAAACGGCAGAGTCGTCAGTGGAAAAGTCCGGCATCACCAAGACCAAAGAAAGCAAGGATGTCGAAGTTGAAGGTCCAGGTGATGCTCATCGCGTTTTTTGACATCAAGGGCATCGTCCACTTCGAGTTTCTACCACAGGGTCAAACAGTGAATCAATATGTGTACAAGGATATCCTCCAGCACCTCATAAGATCAGTCCGGGACAAGAGGAGGGATCTGTGGGAGAACAACGCCTGGGTGCTCCACCATGACAACGCCCCTGCTCACAGTGCACTGAGCATCCGACAGTTTCTGGCGGAGAGGAACGTGCCAACTCTGGAGCAACCCCCGTATTCACCAAAGTTGGCCCCTTGTGATTTTTTTTCCTGTTCCCCAAGCCAAGGAATTTTTTCCTATTCCAAGGGGGTGATCAAGGGGACCCGATTTCCTGATGTGGAGGCCATCAAAAGGGCCATGACGATGGAGCTCCAGAGGATTCCAGAAGAAGCTTTCTGGGGGTGTATCGAAGCGTGGAAGAAGAGGATCGACAAGTGTGTGAGACTGGAGGGAAACTATTTTGAAGGGGGACAAGCTGTGATTTCAATATATTTTTTGGAATAAAATTTCTGTGAAGTCAGTCCCATTACTTTTTAGACGGACCTACTAACATGACGCCCAGAGCGAGCCATATATGACAGTATTAGTGTTGTAGTTTGTGTCGACCCATTGGTCAGTAGTAGGGTTGGCTCGAGTGCTGCATCAAGAAAAGCTGACTTCAAGCGATCGACGGAGACTGTCTTATGACCTCTGTTAATATTTAGTATGAAGGTCTTCTTGGAGCATTGTAGAACTTTGTAAGGTCTGTCATATGGTTGCTGCAAGGGCATGATGCCCATAGGTGTGATGTTCGTCTGTGTGTGGAGTTGTGATGCACTTTCAGGGAAGACTTGAGTTGGTGGAAATGCTCCACCATACCATTTGCTGCTGGATGGTAAGCGGTGGTTCACACATGGTGTGTACTGAGGAGTCGAATCAGCTCTCGAAATAGAGCCGATTCAATCTGGTTACCACAATCCATTGTGATGGTTGATGGAACACCAAAACATATGATCCATGTGTGGACAAAGGCCCAGGCGATGGTAGGTGCGGTGACATCAGCTATCGGTGTAGCCTTCGGCCAATGGGTGAAGCAATCAACACAAGTCAGTAAATAGCGGTGCCCATTTGAAGGTGGTCGGGGACAGACAAGATCCACATTGACCTTGTCAAAACGCCTATCTGGTGTTGAAAAGCTACCGGATCGTGCGACAGTATGACGTTGGCTCTTTGAGCTTTGGTATTGAAGACACTGCTTGGCCCAATTGAGCACGTCGGCGTTTGTGCGTGGCCAGACTTAGGCGTGTGGTGATGAGTCACTGTGTTGCTTGAATACCTGGGTGCCTGAGTAAGTGCAAAGTGTCGAACACTGTATGATGGAATGCCACAAGAACAAAAGGGCGTGACTGTCCCATTGATATATTACATCAAGGTAGTGTTTGTCCCTGTGAGTGGTACCTCGCAAAATGTAGGTGAACCTGTTACAGACTAGATTGTGGAGCTCTGTGTCCTCCTGTTGTGCTGCTGTCGGTGCATTAAAATTGATGGCTAGTGTGCTAGTAGAAGACCACACCAATACCTTGATGCATGAGAGAGAATCGGCTGCTGAGTTTGCGATTCCTTTGATGTGCCAGAGTCAGTGGTGAATTGCGAGATATAACTGAGTTGGTGAAGTGTGCGAGGAGAGTGAGAGCCCAAATGGGTGGACAGAGTGAAAGTTAACTTTTTCTGGTCAGTCGGGACAGAGAATTGTTTGGCCTCTAAGAAGTGGTGCAAGTGCTTGATGGAGAGATATAGAGTCAGTAATTCCCGATCGAAGGAGCTAAACTTGCGCTCTGATGGTTTCAGCATTTCAGAGAAGAAGGCCAATGGATGCCAGTCGGCATCGATGAACTGGTGAAGGGGCGTACCAACCACGACCTCAGACACTTCTACCATCAGGCGTGTTGGCGTAGTTTGTGTGATGATGAAGGTAACGGGAAATCCCGAATAATCTGCACCTACTCCTCGAGCGGACGGATGCATGAGTGGTTAATACAGTGGCTGAGGAAATTCAACTGCGGAATGCTGAATATAAACATTGTGCGATCGATGACGAGTCCTGTAAATGGGTGAAGAGGAGATGTAGGTGTTCCTGGAGTTACTTTGCAGTTGTGCTGGCAAGTAGAATATCACCTACTGTATATCCACATAGCAGAGGTGCTATCCCCGGAGCACCTGATCGATAAAACTTTGAAAGGCCTGTGTGGCATTGCGTAGGACAAACAGCATCTGAAGGGATTCGAACAGACCGAAAGGCGTAGTGAGTGCTGTCTTCGAGATGTCATCTAGATCTATGGTAGTCTGATGTTACACACGAATGAGGTTGACATTGGAGAAGATTGGAGTGCCATGGAGTGTAACGGTAAAATCCTGAATGTGTGGAATGTGTTAACAGTCTGGAACAGTTGTGTTGTTTAGGAACCGGTAATCCCTACAAGGACGCCAAACCCCAGGTGTCTTTTTGGGTTCCATGTGTAGCGATGAAGCCCCAACTGCTGGATGATGTTCTGATGATCCCCGTTGTTACATATTGTCAAACTCCTTGTGGATGATACATAATTTATCGGGTGTTAGTGAGCACGCGTGAAAACAGGTGGTCCTGTGGTCGCGATGTGATGCATGATCTGGTGTTTGATGGGCTGGATTATCGCCGATGTGCGCATTATGGACGTCAAAAAGTACTTTCTGAAAGGGGCACATGAGGACTGATGGAAGCCACGTGACAAGGTTATGTTTTCACCCCTGTCTGTTTGTGAGCAGGATATCTCAAAAGGTTGTGGACAGATTCAGACGAAACTTGGAGAGGTTGGGTGCGTGACAAGAACGAATCTATTTGATTTTAGTGAAGATCTGAATCCAGATCCTGATATGAGAATTTTTTAAGTGAATCTTCACCATTGAGGGATCGGGCTAAAACGATATATATCACAATATTTCAAAAAGTTAGAAATGGATTCGGATGAAACTTGGTGGATGAGTTGGTTCGGTGACAAGAATAAACTGATAAATTTTATTTCAGGTCTGAATCCAGATCCGGCCTATCAGTGGGGTACAAAACATAAACTAATCAGCCTGGCGGAGGTATGTGCTCCACCGAGTGCCATTCTAGTTTTCCAAGTGATGTACACATACACTTTAAAACAAAGCATTTCGACCAGATATATAGTACTTCGGTACACAAAATAAAAAACGGCATTGCTAAAGGCCCTGTCACACCTTGACGTTTTAGCCAGCTTATGGCAACGTATCAAAATGTATGTAAAACGTGGCGTGACGCTGAACTATTGATGTTTTTTTTAAGTTTTGGGTGTATAATAACGTGTTGGACGTATGCATAACGTATTAGTAACGTACAAGAACGTTTCAATCACATATAGATAACTTATACCAACGAATGCTGAGCGTGTTGTCGGCGTTCACAACCTATCCCAATGATAGTCTAACTTATGCATAGCACGCAGCGTATCGCCGACGATCACGTGGCGTAGCCTATTAATAGGCTGCGGCTCGACGATTCAAATCATAACCGCACTAGACATCGAAGTGTGAAGCCGCTGTCACACCTTGACGTTTTAGCCAGCTATGCCGACTAGAAAAATTTGCCGAACCAAGCTGGCACACGTCGAAAGTTTATGGGTAAGTTTTGTATACGTTAAGAGCACGCTGGCATACGTCGTAGTAGTTGGCATACGTCATAGTAGCTGGCATACGTCGTCATACGTCGAGAAATTTTCAGCATGTTGAAAATTTCTCGACGTACTCTGCTATGACACACGTTCGCATACGCTGGCATAAGTTGTAGGCACGTTACGCGATCGTTGACACACGTCGACACACGTTACTTGTACGTTACTCTAAGTCGAAACACGTCAGGTAATGGTTAGCGTCAGTGTTCCAGACTCCCTGTTTTTTTTTTTTCTTCGGTATGAACGGTGATGTTGACACTTCGATTTCTAGTGCGGTTATGATTTAAATCGTTGAGCGGCAGCCTATTAATTATATAATATTATAACCGCACAAGAAATCGAAGTGTCAACATCACCGTCATACCGAAGAAAAAAAAAAACCAGGGAGTCTGGAACACTGACGCTAACCATTACATTGACGTGTTTCGACTTATGAGTAACGTACAAGTAACGTGTGTCGACGGTGTTCAACGATCGCGTAACGTGCCTACAACACGTTACTCATAGGTTAGAAAATAAGTTTCGGGTACGCTAAACATTACATCGACATGTTTCGACTTATGAGTAACTTAACAAGTAACGTGTGTTGACGAGTGTCAACGATCACGTAACGTGCCTACAACACATTACTCATAGGTTAGAAATAAGTTTCGGGTATGCTAAACATTACCTCGACGTGTTTCGATTTATGAGTAACTTACAAGTAACGTGTGTCGACGTGTGTCAACGATCGCGTAACGTGCCTAAACAACTTATGGCCAGCATTATGCGGAACGTGTGAGTCATACGCTGGCATATGTCGAAAAATTTCAAGCATGGAAATTTGTCTAACACCTCGGCGTACTACGACGTATGCCAGCGTACAAAGACGTATGCCAGCGTACTACGAAAAAAAGCCAGCATACTACGACGTATGCCAGCGTGCTCTTAACGTATACAAACTTACCCATAACATATTCGACGTGTGCCAGCGTTTTCGCCAAATTTGCATACGTCAGGCATACGCTGGCTAAATCGTCAAGGTGTGACAGGCCTTAAGTGAGGTTTCAGTACCCAGCAAATTTGGCCTAAGCAAAGCAGACATCAAGAAAATGACCAAATAGCAAGATCTCAAAAGGAAGTGAAATAAATCCTTGAACCTGAAGAGTGCCAAATTGCACCTGCAATCATTGGAGCAATGGGAATGATAAAAAAAGAACCTTTCAGAGATCTTAAAAACCATCCCTGGAAATATTAATACAAATGAACTGCAAATGAATCTGTCCGGACTTGATGACGATCCTCAAAACAAAACTTTGAAAACAAGAAAACTTCACAACTGTCCATGAAATCATGATCCCTTACTGAAATGGAGGTGGATACTTCAAGACCTGGGAGGACTCCGTTCCACCTTCTGAAACTGGCATATGGAGAAAACATCCGACGACACACACAGCTAGACTGTATATAGTATGTGGTAAGAGTGCCTTCGCAGCTATTACTGCGTTCTTAATAGAGGCGTTTCAGTACCCATGATGCAGTGATCACGTGCCATATTGGTTGGTAAGCTAAACAAGCGAGAAAAGGTAAAAAACCTAACAAGCCAAATAAGTAGCGTAAACCTTCCATTGCAGTAAGTCAGAATAACGAGATAAACGTACGAGTTTGTGTCGCTATTGTTGCCAGCGAAGTGATATAACCAACATGGCAGCGTGCAGAGCATTATGGGAAGCTCTGAAACCCTCCATGGAGGGTTCCAGATGATGTCACTTCCCTCTCCAGGGGCGTGGCAGCCATGTTGGTCGGTTCAAGTCCCAGTCGCAGTTCAGTGCCCTGCGTTTCAGTGTTTTACTTGAAAATGCTCACAAATGTGCCGTACTTGGCTGCACATTTGAAGGTGATACAATAAGATACCAGCTGTAATTAAGAATCAAGGCAAAGCAACACAACACTTGAGTGAAACACGACGTTTCTTTTGTGTGTGAAAATGTGCTTCTCAAGACAATTTGATGCCTGGTGATGTCTTATCTTTTCCTGGCAGGGTTTTTAACATCACAGACAATGCTGCCCTGCATTGTGAATGCAATCATTCCTGCTTCACAAAAGGAAAATCTCAGCTTTCTTCCCAGAGGCTGAGACCACTAGAAAAATAGCACATGCGAGGATACATGTGGAGAGGGTAATTGGACAACTGCGTCAAAAGTACACTATTTTAAAGTATGACTGTGCCAATACATTGTTTGCTGACTAATGAAGAGGAGACTGTTCCAGCCCTTGGCAATATGGTGTTTGTTGGCTGTGCCTTGATCAATATGTGCCCATATGTGTCGCCTTTGATTGAACGGTATCCTTCACTTTGACAGCACGTACCATGGCTGTTGTGTGATGAGTGTAAGATAGTATTCACGACACTTGTACTCCAAACTGACAAAGTCAATCATCAAAGTTGAATCACAACCTAGGTATACATTAAAGTTCAGTGATCACAAGACTGCCATAGTACAGAAGAATGATCCATGGCAATATCACACACTGTCATGGTCACGCATCAAAGCTAAAGCGCCACCTATGAATGCATAAAAGTTCAGGTTTGGAAATCACAAAACTCAGCTTATATATATATATATATATGTTATATATATATATACTACCGGTCCAAAGTTTGAGAAACCCCTGTTTTTAGTTTTTACTGAAATTTAAGCAGTTCAAGTCCAGTGAATAACCTGAAATGGTTAAAACTAAGCGGTAAACTACCAGAGGTTAAAAAAAGTTTAGGTTACCAAAAACTGAAAAATAATGTAAATGTCAGAGTTGTTAAAAAAGGCCCTTTTCAGGGAACAAGTAATGGGTTAGCAACTGCAGCTGTTTGCAGCAATGGAAGTAAATTGAGCCTTGAAATTTGATGCAAACAATTCCTACAGGTGTCCCAACTTTTGTTGATTAGTTCCAAACCCTCTGTCTGTATAAAAGCAGTTTTGGAACAGAATGTGTTGCTACACCTCTGAAGCATTATTTGGACAATATCGCACTGCAGGAAGTAGTATATTGCTATCATAATGGTGAGAAAAAGACAATTAACAAAGGAGACAGACAGACCATTATAAACCCTGAAAAGTGTAGGTCTTCCTTTAGAGAAATTGCAAAGGAAACCAAGGTGTCTGTGAGTACAGTTTCCTAACACATCAAAAGGCACTTGGAAACTGGAGGAAACTCTGACAGGAAGAGGTCTGGCAAACCCAAGCCACAACACAATCAGAAGACAAGTTTCTGAGAGTCAACAGCTTGCGTGATACGCGGCTCACAGGAAGCAGCTTCAAGCACAGCTTAACACTGGTCGAAGTAAGGAAGTCTCAGTTTCAACTATGAAGAGAAGACTTCGAGCTGCAGGTTTGACAGGTCGAGTGGCAGTAAGAAAGCCATTGCTAAGAGGGAAAATAAGAAAATGAGGCTTGCCTGGGCATGAAGCACCACCAGTGGACTACTGAAAACTGGAAGAAGGTCTTATGGACCAATGAATCAAAATTTGAAATCTTCGGTTCATCACGCAGGGTTTTTGTACGCCGTCGAGTAAGCGAAAGGATGGTTCTCAGTGTGTGACACCAACTATCAAACATGGAGGAGGAAGCGTGATGATCTGGGGCTCTTTTGCTGGATCCAGAGTCGGCGACTTGCACAGAGTGACTGGCACCTGAACCAAAGGGCTACCAACAGCATTTTGCAGCACCATGCAATCCCTCTGGTCTACACCTAGTTGGTCATGAGTTCATCCTACAGCAAGATAACGACCCAAAACATACCTCCAGGCTATGTCAGAACTACCTTAAAATAAAAGAACAAGACGGTAGGTTTCAATTCATGGAATGGCCAGCACAGTCTCCAGACTTAAACCCATCGAGCTGGTTTGGGATGAACTGGACAGAAGGGTGAAAGCAAAGCAACCGACAAGTGCAACACATTTGTTGGAACTTCTGCAACAGTGTTGGGAAGAACTTTCTGAACAATATTTGATTTCCATTGTAGAAAGAATGCCACAGTATGCTCGGCTGTTTATCCGCAAAAGGTGGCTATTTGATGAGTCAAACATTTAGATTAAATTTTTTTTAACAAAACGATTCCATGATTTATTTTTATCTGCAATTGTTTATTTGTTCTATGCTTTAATTTCAGAGAACATTGAACATTACTGCTTAAATTTCAGTAAAAACTGGAAAAATGGGGGTGTTCTAAAACTTTTGACTGGTGGTGTATATATGTATATATATATATATATATATGTCAATGTTTTACAGTAGTTCACACAAACTGAGCTCATGTCACTGATTTTCTCATCATGAATGTCATATTCCAGTACCATTCAGTTACACTGTGCAGAGACTTTCGGCATTGAAACTGTGGCAGTTTTTTGCATGTGGGGAAAAAACCATAATCCTTTGGGCACTCTCTTCACTCCAACATATTCAGAATGAAACCACTCATATCCACACTCATCAATGTCACATCATATCATTTGTCCATGTTCAATGTTTCTGCAAACACAATACAGGGGAACAGTGTTTCCATTTTGATTTTCACAAGGCTCACACTCACTGTCGTCAACATCAGTCTTTCACTCGACATTCTCAACATTCACAACAGGTTTTCCCCCCACTATCTTCAACGACACTGCCTCGCTCACCTTCACCATCCTCAGGAACGCACTTGTGATCACACACACAATCAACAGCTTCCTGTGTGTGTACGTGTGAAAGTTTGGGCACGATGCACTGGTGAAAGAAAACTCTCTGCTTTTTCCACAGCGTCTTCCCATGCGTCGTCGTCGGGGTGTATCCTTGGAATGACTTAGTCCTTCTCAGTGTAGACCACAAAGTTGCAGTAAGAACTCCGGGTGAGAAACATTTTGCTCTGCACTTGCAGGTCATATGGATTGGTCTTCTTCAGCATGTACTGTCCACCTGTTTCCTTCTGAAGACAGAAATCATTGTCCTTGTCTATGACGTCATCAACATACAGGCAGCGCTACGTGAAGGGGCACTTAATTTCAACACATCCATCTCCACTGCAGCTGCATGAATAAATCCCATCTGGGGAGGCCACCATGAAGGGAAGGTTTGAATCGATGAAGATCCCACATGCCCCGACATCAACATTCTGGTGTCTTCTTTTCATCGTCTGTTTATAGCTGGCCCACGCAATTGCCTCACTCTCACTCCCCCACCTCATGGCTGCAGTGCTGATGTCGATGTGAAAAGTTGATTGGGCAAACTTTCATGTAACTATCAAAGGAATAATCAAAGCAGACACTCTCATGGCTCTTACCTACAACGCATGGCTCCTTGCTCCTCAGCAAAATCCTTACCTTTAATTTTCTGAAAATTTCATGCTGACATGATCAGAATGGGTGCTTCGAGTAATATGTAGTTTAACAATGAAAAACTCATATCAACCACCACTGTAAGTTTGGGAATACCACGGTCAAACTCACTTTGGCAGTTACTCCAATGTTAGCTGGAGTTGGTCCTTTATGTCACCCATCAGTCCATGTCACCACCTCCCTCACACAGCTGAATGTGGCTGCCAAGATTGTTCACAGCTTTGAACTCTTCATGTGTGTATGCGGTTTTCCTAACCAGCAGGTAATCGACAACCTCCTCATACCCAACTGGTGGGACTCTCCTCACACCTTGCTTCGACAATGCCCGTTAATTACTCTGAATATCTCTCGCTTTCTTTCAGTATTTCCTTCGACTGCTCTGACATTTTAAACAGCAAAGTTTTTCAATCAGCAACGCGAACAAAGCGGCAAACGGTACGTTCACGACACCACAGCACGCCATTCCGGGAAGAACCCGGCCAACGTGGCTGTGAGCGCGAACTTCCGGCTCATTTGCATACACTGTACCTGGGAACCCTCCATAGACGTACTCGTTTCTGTCTGAGGAAATGGTGGACTTTGGACTGTGTGCCCGAATTTTGCTCCTTCCACACGCCCTTTCGCCGAAAAAAGAGGCGGAGCCTTTCCGGACCTCTTACTGAGGAGAGGAGCGGAGCTTCCCCGACCTCTTGCTCAGGAGAGGAGTGGAACTTTCCCTGACCTCTTACTGAGGAGAGGAGTGGCTCTTCCCTCATCCTCTTGCTCAGGAGAGGAGCGGAGCTTTCCCCGACCTCTTACTGAGGAGAGGAGTGGAGCTTTCCCTGACCTCTTACTGAGGAGAGGAGTGGAGCTTCCCATCCTCTTGCTCAGGAGATGAGCGGAGCTCTTCCCTGACCTCTTACTGAGGAGATTAGTGGAGCTTTCCCTGACCTCTTACTGAGGAGAGGAGTGGAACTTCCGACCCTTACTGAGGAGAGGAGTGGAGCTTTCCCTGACCTCTTACTGAGGAGAGGAGTGGAGCTTTCCCCATCCTCTTGCTCAGAGAGGGAGCGGAGCTTTCCCGACCTCTTACTGAGGAGAGGAGTGGAGCTTTCCCTGACCTCTTACTGAGGAGAGGAGTGGAGCTTTCCTGATCCTTACTGAGGAGAGGAGTGGGCTTTCCACTGACCTCTTACTGAGGAGAGGGTGGAGCTTCCTGGACCGTCTTACTGAGGAGAGGAGTGGAGCTTTCCCCATCCTCTTGCTCAGGAGAGGAGCGGAGCTTTCCCCGTCCTCTTACTGAGGAGAGGAGTGGAGCTTTCCCTGACCTCTTAGGCCTAAGTCACATTTGCCACGGCGGCCGTGGGGTCTCCAAAATCTACGGCCACTAGCAATTA
>CM068956.1:90351681-90362539 GCA_035128595.1 Eptatretus atami | reverse complement strand
TAATATAATTATTCAAATTTTCCTGATAGGAAAAAAGGGGGGATGTGGAAGAAAAATAATTATATTCAGGTATTCTCAATTATATTCACTCATTGAATTGTTGCTAGTACTTTATAAATTTAATTTTTGTACTGTAGTCAGATTGGCTGTCAGTGAAGCTTCCCTTTTCCCGAGTCTTTTGACCTACATAGTGATAAATTAATATCTTACTTTGAAAAAGGTCTTGCTCACTGCATTGAAACAGGCTGACCTGGTTGTTAATACTGCAAACTTTTGCCATGAGTGTTATTTTTTCCCTCCCACCAAAAGTGGCCACGTATTGCAGTTCTGAGTTCTTTCGCCTCGTGCCAATCAGCTCATCCCGTAGTTGAATTGCCGAATGTCTCACACTCCCATTTTTTGGATGTCAAACGAGTATGAGGGATTGCTTCGGGCTTCTAGTTCATGAAGTTCATTTGAATACTTCAGTGAATCATTGAATGTTCTTCCTCCGGATATACAAAATTAAGGATTCTCTTGTATGCTGATCCATCGTATGGAAAATCGAGAAAAAAAAACTCCCCACACATGCTATACGTATTTTTTCCTGTATTAAAACTATTGTTTGTTGTGCCCTATACTTTTCCTAGCCTTTGCTGTAATAAATTCCTTGTGATTATAAATGTACCCAGTTCATAGTGTCTTTTCCTCCATTGATCCAGTATAGTCCGAATGTAGTGTTGGCCGGGAAGTTATACCCCACATGATTTGCTCTTGTTAGCCAGCGTACACTCACTGTATTGCTCGACAGAAAACTGAGTGTGCATTGCTGGCACGAAACCCACTTGGTGCAGTCATCCAAAGATAACTCTGCCAGTATTGGCGGTACCAATCGGCATTCGTGGTTGATTAGCAACCCACCGAGTCACAGAGATATCCGCATCTGGTGGCCTCAGGGTCAGGTGTTAGGGAGGAACTTGAGTGCTTCCCTTTACGGTGAACCTCGAACCCCAGTCCGTAACTCTGTGTATATGTATGTATGTATGTGTATATATATATATATATATATATATATATATATAAATTTTTTTCAATTCATGCCACAAAGACGAGAAGAAAAAATACATGTCACAATGATGAGGTGTGCCCAAGAGTTAAAGTTGCACTAATGCCTCGTTTTCTCGAAACAGCTCAAAAGAAAGGTCTTGTCTTCATAAGCATAACACAAGTTGGAGCTAGTTGTCATTGTGTTGTCAATATATACGCTGCAGTGATGTTTTTGCAGGCTTAAATGGGCAAATCTTGTATCATAGTGGTCAATAATCCATTTTCATTTCGGAGAACTTTCACACTATTCTTGGTTAAAGAGTAATGAGGCATTTTTGTAAACCAGGCAGAAGTAATTGAGGTTGATGAGGCATGACAGTGATCAGCTGTGTTTATGATGTGTTCCTAGGCAGAGCAATGTGATCAGAATCAGAAAAGTGCATTTTGAGAGTCATACTCTTTAGGTACTTAATGGCAAAATTAAGAGCAATGTGGCCGTCATGAGTAATGCCCATTTGCGTGATAGTCTAGAGGTCAGAGCCTTGCAAAACGAACTCAGATGGGTCAATATACATGAGATGTGAGATGTTTTACTTAATTATGTTTTGTAATTGACATCGTAGCACTCCAATTGGAACTTGAACTTTATCATGCTGTTCTTGGCTTGTTGAGCTGATTTTTTTTATTGTTTGGGCACTTCTCTGATATGGCTTCAGCACAACTTTGTGAGGAGAGACACTTTCAGGAACCATGTGGGTGTGGCTCAAACGTGCTGGTGGAGACATGACAAAACAGCATTAAAAATGGGTCAAGCAGTCACCAAAAAATCAAGAAGCAAGAAAAATCCATCTCAAATGTAGCTCAGTCTGAACTTACCTTTGGATTAAGACCAACGTGGGCACCATGGTCAGCTCATGTCTGCTTTTTTATGTCAACTTTCCTAAAAGTGCTGGAGGACAGTGCAGAAAAAAAGGGTATTCTTTTTATCATCCTGCCTTTAGTGTGAAATTTATATTTATCTGACTTTGCATTTTTCTCTCTCACAGGCTCTCTCTCTCCCCCCTCTCTCTTTGTGACTTAATCATGAAACATGAATCATACCCAATGTGTGAGCTTAGTGGGTGGAAAATATCACGAGGCATGTGTAAATACCATTTCTCTTTTTTTTTGGGTCGTGTTTCATCCGCATTTGCACTCCGACTGATTTCCAAACTAGCTTCAGATTGCAGTTCTTAATGCGTCCATTATTTTGAGAGAAAGAGAGAAAATAAGAGAGAGAAAAAGAAGAGAGAGGAGAGAGAGAAAGAGAGAGAGAAGAGAGAGAAAGAGAAGAGAGAGCAAGAGAGGAGAGAGCAGAGAGAGAGAGAGAGAAGAGAGAGAGAGAGAGAGAGAGGACCGAGGAGAGAGAAGAGAGAGACTAGAGAGACTAAGAAGAGGGAGAGAGAGAGATAGTAGAGAAAGAGAGAGGAGAGAGGAAGAGAGAGAGAGAAGAGATGAGAGAGACGGAGAGAGACCATATTACTACATAGCAGAATTGAGTGGGTGTTGAAATGAAGGGATGGAGAAGGCCATGGAGTGAGAGATGACGAGTTGGAACAAGAAGAGACAGGAGGAAAAGAAAGGATGATGATAGTAGAGGAGAGATGTTTTGGAAGTCCATTTGGTGAGTAATATCGAAGTCCCTTGAGGAACATGTGGCGACTCATATAAATATAAGATTCACCATTTAGGTCCCAGTTTTGCTGAATCAAATCTCCAATAGTGAAAGCATGTGGTTTCCCCGCAATGATATCGTCCAAGATGGACGTCATCTTCGGTAATCAAAGTGATTACGATGCAGTATACTTGTTCCTATCTGTCTACCCATTCCATTTTGTAGCTCTAAGAACGGTCTTTGCATAGCATTGGTCGGATTTGTCAATGTCTGTGCCTTGCATGGAAGCCAATGATTGCAGTTAATAATGATCTGTAAGGATGGCACTGTCAATCACCCATGCATGAATATAAGAGTAGGATTACTTGTTATCCTTGTTGCTTAAATTGTTAAGGTGGGCTGGGATCGAGGATCTGAGTTCAACCCCCACTTTCCTGTATTAATACCAGGTGGTAATCTCGACCCACCTCTAGTCGGCAAAATGAGTGCCAGTATGGCTGGTATCGTCTGTTCGGAAGTGTGACCCTCCCAGGATGGCCCAATAGCCAAGGAATGCTTCGCAGCACCAAGCTCTGCACAGAGAGGTCCTGATGATGGAGTAATTGTTCCTTTGTCAATTTAAGAAGGTCTCACCAAGACAGTGAGTAATTCCAAGAGAAGGTCGTGCGAAATGGCAGGGCACCCTATACTACATCCTTCACACCAAGTGAGTTCCTATCTTCTGAGAGCTCAATCATTGATTCATGGAGATGCCTGAACTTTGCAGCCTGAACCTGCCAATTCTAAAGCAAAGCAAAGTCGGAGCCTTCGTTGATATTGGATCGGTCAGAAGCGGTTCTATAAATCAGTGGTAACTGGATTACAACTAATAGACAAATGGTCATCGCTTCTTTTAGTCCCCTAACCCGCGTTGTCACGGGAGGGATGATACGGTTTCCGTCCGTCTGTCCGTCCCAGCTGGGTTTTTCAGACTTTTCTTTCCGCATACACTTAACATATCAAGCTGAAAACGTACATTGCTCATTTTGATTAAAGGTTACGAACAAGGTTAAAGTTTCAGGCGGTATTCCTCAATTTTTGTCACAGCGATCCCTTCTGACAAGAAATAGTCTGTGTGTTTGATGCAAGGACCGAGTCGTGGTGGATCAGTCCCCAGCGAGAACACTCCATCTTGGAGATTTTCAATGCATCGAGTGCACTGAAGGGATTTATAAACCTGTGTTGCTCCTACAAGTTCTGGAAGTGAACCAAGAACAGATCGAAGTTTGTTGGACTGCAAGAAGTCTAGTGGACTAGAGTGGCGTTGTCATGTTTCACCCAACAGCTTCATTCACTGGACTTGGATTCCAATACTGTGTTGCACAAGGAGAATGTACAAGTGCTCATCTGAGTGGTCGCTACAGGATGAATCCGAACTGCAGAGTCGCACGCGCATGCCGGAATCACTCAACAGCCTGACCATTAAGCTGGTGATACAACCGAGTTGCAGCGTAAATGCCAAGAAATGTTAACCATTCTCAGCCGTAGCTGGATGTTGTCAAGCTCAGATGAGGTGTCACTGAGAGTTCTGAAACAGCGATGGGATTTGGGGTGGTCTGGCTGTTGGGTAAATCCGACAGAGTGAGGAGGCCTTCTAAGTCCACCATTCCTTGTTTGCGTGAGTCGTGGAACTGGACCTAGAGCGAAAAAGATTGAATTGTCTCAAGTGACACTGAACCATTAATCAGCTACAGGACCAGGCTTGAATGGATAGACGAGCGTCAGGGTGGAGGCATAAAAGCCTTCCATGCGTGAGGAGAAGGAATGCCTATGTACGAGGAATTCTGTGAGGAGAAGAAAGCATCGCCTGTGGTCAAGATTCTCGCGCTTACAGGCAAATGAGCATTCAGTGTCCTCAAGCCCATTGCTCGAGATGACTGTCACTTGACCAAGGGGGGCCTGACAGGTCCAGAGTGAAGGCCGCTGGGCCGCGTTACGTTGAGCTGCTGCTACCAGCTGATCCACCACGGTTGATGTGGATGCATGGTTACATCTCTCTAGTGCTGACCCTCCAATCACAGCATGATCCACCTTCGTTATGTAATACTGGTCGGTGAAACCGGTTGAAATGGTTTAAAGCTCATGAGGATCTGGGACATTCATGCTGACTTCACAGCTGTGGACAATGCTGACCGGTTTGTCGCTAAAACATGCATCTGTGCCTGCCTGAACACAGGCGATCACCTCAACTGACTGGAAGAGGCCTTGTGTCCTCTCTGGAATGGAAGTGGACACCTAAGACTGCAACAACACGCAGTGACGCTGCTCATCCGCAAAGCTTTCGGCTCGAATAATTCTTCAAAGGTCTACCAACATCTGCTGTGACGCACCTGCACACCAGACATCAATTTAACAAAGAAGTCAACGATTACCCGTATCCTTCTCTTCGGTCCTCACCTGAACACAGAGAAAGTCGCAGCGACTGCTTGCAGCCTATGCTAATCTCTGTAAACGTTCTGATTCAGGGAATGTGGGATGCAACGGAGATTCTCAGTTTTCGTGGAGTGCCCACCAAAACTATCAATCTAGATAGATCATGCACTTACTTGGTACTGAGAGGCTGTGAGATGTGGTGACCATCTCTGACTATCTCCAGTTTTACTGAGTTCGTCAGGGTGTTGTACGCGCCCACACTTCACACTGTCTGGACTGATTTCTGGGGAGGAGTCGGAGAATCAAGCTGGGTGCATCATGGGAATCAATATCTACCTGATTCAAAACGATCGTCATCTTTGCGATCTGGATATCCTTGGGGGCCTCGGGTACGAATGACAGCGGAGCCATTGGATTACGGGTTTCCTGGTCAAAACTAAGATCCAGGCTTCAAGGAAATTCTGGATGCTGCTATCTTGTCTTACCTTCTGTGGGTGAGATGTTGAAGTCACAAGAGAGATTCACTCTACCTGTCTGATATTCATGTCTCCGCTGCTGTGACCAGAGTGAATATAGCTGGCGGCTGGGTTCAATGGAACTCGAGCAATGGGTGTGCACTGTGTAGTCCTGTAGGACGAGTAAATTGAGTCTTCAGCCTTGTGCCTCCAGTCTCGCTAGGATATAGAACGACTCTGACAATGATTGAATGGAGACTAATTCCTTTGTGCCAGTCTTTCGGAGAATCCTGGCTATCGCTGGTCCAACGAGCAGTTCTGAGAGAGACTCAAATAAGATTTGTTACCTCATCGTCCGTGAGCGTCAGCTGTGGCTATGTGGACATGGGCTCATTTTCCTTTCGCTGATCCGCCTCACAAGTTCTCTCAGCGAGGGAGCTTGTGAGTGAGGAGGCCAATGGCGACCACCGTGCCTGGTGTGCAGCAGGTTGATCGCATCTCAAGGAGCGGGGTGGACAGGCATCTGCTGCTGGGGATAGCCAACGAAGCCTCTTGAGTACCGGGAAGTGACGCAGCAACGTGCTCTCCAGCACATGCTCCCATACCGTAAGCACATGCTCCACGCACATGCTCCATACCTGACCTGACCTTAACCGTTAAGCCAACACCAGGCTTCTGGAGCACTTACAGCCAATTATTAATTCACGCTCCTTACCGGTTAGACCCGCCTGGATCCCATCTGAATTAGGATTTGGTGACATAGTTCCAGCGTGCTGCCTGATGGCTTCAGACATTATAAATTGAGCTCACTGCAGGAGCATATAGGTCCTCAATATGGCTCAGAGCGTTACGATCATTGCATCATAACTGCAATGACAAATATCCAGACTTTTCCCACTCAACCGCACCACTGTTCGTCTGGGGGTGCCATAACATTGATCTTGCACGAAGCACCCATTGGCTGGGTCGAACTGATTACCAACTGATTGGGGGGCTGTTCAAATGGATCAGGGTGTAGTGTGGGGAGGAGGGGGATGGGGAGTGGAGAGAATTGAAGAGGAACCTTGAAGGAAGCAGAGGGAAACCAGAGGATTGAAGAGAGAGAAGAGAGAGAGAGAGAGAGAGAGAGAGAGAGAGAGAAGAGAGAGAGAGAGAGAGAAGAGAGAGAGAGAGAGAGAGAGAGCTCAAGAAGCTGTCGAGCAGAGTCGAGATTACAGTCAAGGCAGAGGCTGAAGTTCAGAGGAGGGTTCGATTGAGAGTGCAATGAGTCCTGTCCTTCACAAACATTTCTGTACTGTCCTACTGTGTACATCAGGAATACCCCGAGCTGTCTGCTTCAACTTGCGAACATATCAACCAATGTACCACTTGTTTGTCATGGATTCCCCAGGGCTTTCCTACAGGTCGTGTCACCGCACAGTTATTCAGGCGCAACGCCGTTGACTGTCATCCTCTCCTCGAATTTATTTCTGTCTCTCACTTCACGTGACTCCACTCCCAGTAGCACTAATCAGGCCTTATTCCATTTTTTAAAAAAATATCTCCACCTTAGTTTGATATCCTCCCTATTCGTAGCGAGCACTCAGTGGCATAATTGTTGGGGCGTCCGCTCTGAGTCTGGGAGATTGGTGGTTCAAACTCCAGCTGAGTCATACAAAAGACCTTACAGTTGGTACGGACTGCTTATTTGCTTGATGTCCATTCCAAAGCATTTTAAAGGATAGAGTAGAGACAAACAACTCTGGGAAGGCAATGGCAAATCACCCAGTATAACTCGTCAAGATGCAGTACACCAATACTCTGTAAAGAGTATGGTACATCAAAAAAAATCCTTAGCTTCCCCTACTGGCTCATATTCTCCAAGTTATTAATTTATGATCAAGGTGATGTTACTCCTTCATTTCCATGGTGCAATTTAGGCTCCAAATTCAACTGATAGGTTAAGAAAACAGGTTTCAGTTCAATCTACTTCCCTGTCTGACCCGCAATTGTAAGAGCTCAACTCAACCATCGAGAAGTTCATGAAAATAGTCACCCTTAGGAAATAAAGGTGTGGCTGTTCGGTGTCATCAAGATTTAAAAAAAAAAAAGATGTCCACCCATCTCTCCTTCAAGTTGTCTTTACCAAGTTTCGGCATAAACTGCCTGCTGCAAATGCATTAAATGGGTTGTTCCACTGAGTCCACTGGCTCAATGTATATATACCTGTAGTGTCTCGTCATTATTCTGCTGACTTAAGCAGGTGGGAGTGTTGGTGGAGACATTGTCTGGCAGGATGGTGCAGAGGCAACAACCGCACTTATTTTTGAACTGTCTCGTTTGTGTTTTATTCTCCACCCAACTATAAACTGTCATATGTATGCTTTTCAGAGAGGGCATCATATCACAATCGGATGGACATCGAGCCGGTGGTCCTCTCTGGTTAGGTATATACGTGAAAGATCTCAAAGAGGATCTATCGACAAAGAGGATGTGAGTTATCGGCAGCATCCTTTTGCAATTCTAAATCCCTGCCACTTTCACTCTAACCTCATTCGTGACCAGCTGGTGCATGAAAAAACAGAACAAGTGAACAGGCTCAACAAGCCGCTCATCCCATCTTGATGCGACATGGTGTAAGGAGGACAGTGGCCCACAAGATCCTGCGGTCATCTGCAGGCAGATCTTCCTCCCAAGAGAAACACTTCGTTTTGGCACTCACGCGTCAATGTAAACTCCAATATTCGAAACGATGTTTGATGAGATAATATATGGGTCGTCATGGAACGCACACATGCTTCATGTAAACCATTTCCTTGTGACATCACGGCCGGGTTTGGTGTGATTGGCGGACCATGAGTTGTTTTTGAAGGTAAAAACGGAAAGATGCGACATTGTATCGGCCGATATCGACCTTACTCTGACATGAAATTACAACTAGTAAGTGAATTTAACGCCCGAGTGTTATTATTATTACTTCCACAACCGAAGGTGATGTATGTTATGTTTTCATCCCTTTTCTGTCTGTTTTGTCTGTTGGTGTCGCTCGACTGTTGGGTGGTCGCTAGACTGTTGGGTGTCGCTGACTGTTGGGTGCGCTCGACTGTTGGGTGGTCGCTTGGACTGTTGGGTGGTCGCTAGACTGTTGGGTGTCGCTAGACTGTTGGGTGGGTCGCTAGACTGTTGGGTGGTCGCTAGACTTTGGGTGGTCGCTAACTGTTGGGTGGTCGCTCGACTGTTGGGTGGTCGCTAGACTGTTGGGTGGTCGCTAGACTGTTGGTGGTCGCTAGACTGTTGGGTGGTCGCTAGCTGTGGTGGTCCCATGACTGTTGGGTGCTGTCTGTGGTGGCGCTCGACTGTGGGTGGTCGCTAGACTGTTGGTGGTCGCAGACTGTTGGGTGGTCGCTAGACTGTTGTGGTCGCTAGACTGTTGGTTGGTCGCTAGACTGTTGGTGGTCGCTAGACTATTGGGTGGTCGCTAGACTACCCTTAGTCTCAGGTTTTCCGTATGTCTGTATGTCTGTCTGTTTGTTTGTATGTAATGGACAGCTCTGGAGGCCAGAGGAGTCAACCGATTTTGATGAAACTTGACAGGTAGGTTCATACCAGGATCTAGTTGTGTGCTTTTGAGCACCGTTGCTATGGACGCCACCGTTGCCTAGCAACGGGACTTTGAAATTTTTTGAAAAATCCGAAAAATATATTTTTTTCGAAAATCAAAAATCGCCTTCCGCGTTTTATGCGCACTATAATCAACCTCTTTGTCAAAAAAATTTCAGCCCGATCCGTCAAAAACTGTATGACTCGTATGCTTTATGTAGCGACCACCCATGTCGCCTACCGGCTTGTTTCTCTCGTCTGTCTGTCTGTTTGTGTGCAGGATATCTCAAAAAGTTGTGCACGGATTCGGACGAAATTTCCTGGACAGGTTGAGTAAGTGACGACAACGAATTGATTCGATTTTGGTGAAGATCCAAATGCAGATCCAGATCTGAGTTATTTTTTAATTTTTAAAGTGATTCGATTTCACCATTGAGAGATATGACAAAACGACACACACACACACACACACACACACACACACACACACACCACACACACACACACAACACACACACACACACACACGATGATATTTAAAACGCTTTGGGCCCGATGAGTTCTACTGGATCAGGCATTGCGTGGTGGAGGTATGCGCTCCAGCAAGCGCCTTCCAGTAGTATTTACGCATTCGATGAACCCGTCACACAATTGTCACTCACGCACCATCTTTCAAACAACTGGACCATTACAAGAGAGTGAAGTTCTATTTTCAGACGTGATTATATATAATATATATATATATATATATATTATATATATATATATATATATAATATATATAATATATATTATACTATATATATGTAAACATCATCCTTTTTCATATGACAGGTGCATAAATATAAAATATATAAATAATTCGGTGCGTTGCCCGCAAACAATCGAAGTTGATTATAATTGATTGTGTTTTTTTTATTTATTTCGTATTTTATCATCGATTGAAGTTTTAATCCGGATCTTTGGATCCGATGGATCTGTTAACATTTGATTTCGTTTCCAGAGACGAAGCTGCGTTGCCTGTTCGCTCCGTTCATTTGAACCATCATGGTGCGAGTTACAAATTCCCCGAGATCACTCTACCTGTACCTGCGTCGCTGCAGGTGACGATATCGACGTTCGACAGGGTGTGTTACTACGACGGGAGATTTTAACGAGGTGTTCCGGAATGAAGAGGTTCGTGACGGTGTGTGACGGTAACTAGAATCATTAGTTAATGCATTATTAACCACCCAACTCGTTGTTTTGTTTTAATTTCCCGCCTCTCGCACCGTGTTTTGCTCCACCCTCTCCCTCCCATGGCCCAATTAAAACGCTCCATCTTCGTTGGCTCCGCCTCCTCGCACTCATTAAATTGCCTTTTTTTTTCGAAATATAATTTGGAAATATAACACGAGGATGATTGTCCATTTAAATCTGTTATAAACATGCGACCTGGAGAAATTTTTCGTTAAAATCTTGTTTTTTTTTCTCATTTTCATGCCAGGCTACAGAGTTACTGATCACCCATCGTACGTATCGATCGTAGTGATCAGTTTGTTGCAGCAGTTTAGCAAAAAAAAGAAAAAAAAAGAAGAGGAACGGTCCATTTAAAGGGTCACACCCCCACCACCCTCTCCCCCAAAATCGACCCGGCGATGCATTTCCCGTTTACCAACTCTGTATTACGCGAAAAAGTAATAAAAACTTTTTTTAAAAAGAATATATATATATATATATATATATATATATA
>CM068956.1:90307139-90321481 GCA_035128595.1 Eptatretus atami | reverse complement strand
TCCTTCAGCTTCAACGACACTCCCCTCTTCGTCAGCACGCCACTCAGTTCCCGAAACTTCTTCCATGCACATCGCACTCTAGCAACCGTCGAAGAGTCTGATCCACCTTCTCCATTCAGCATGTCTCCGAGATAGCAAAATGTTTTCACACCTTCCAGCTTCACACCATCTCCAAGATCCAACTCAACAATTCCTTCATCTGCAGCTCCCTCTATGCACACCTTACACTTGAATCTAGCTGCCACACTGGTTAATGACCCTCTAACACCACTACATTTTCGATGAACCCATTCAGCACACACTGAACACTGAATGGAGTTCACTCCGACACCCTTCCTGCACACAGCACACGGCCACTTCCCAGTCCTTTCCATCACTTTCGTCTTTCCGATATTCACCTTCAAACCTTTTGCCTCCATATATTCCTTCCACTTGTTCATCTTCTCCTTCAGTCCATCCATACTCTCTGCAATAAACACCAGATCATCTGCATACAGCAGCTCCTACGGTAAACCCTCCTTTACCCTCCGAGCCAGCACCTCCATCACAACTACAAATAGAAGTGGACTTAGTACCAACCCCTGGTGCACTCCCACCTTCACCTCAAACTCACTACTGTTCCCATCCTTCGTCCTTACATGTGCATGCTCTCTCGTACATGGCCATCACTACTCTGATCAACCATTCCTCCACTCCTAACTTCCTCAATGCCCATGTCATTACTTCACGTGGAACCCTATCAAATGCTTTCTCCAGATCAACAAACCCAAAAACAACTCTTCCTCTTCTCCATGTACTTCTTCTGCAACTGCCTACAATAAAAATTGCATCTGTCGTTCCTCTTCCTGGCATAAATCCAAACTGCATTTCGTCAATCTTCACTTTCTTCTTTATCCTCTTCTCCAACACCTTTCCAATACCTTAATTCCATGCTCCAATAACTTTATTGCTCTATAGGAGCCACAGTCCAGAGGGTCACCTTTCCCCTTGTACAGAGGGACGAGGGTACTCGGTTCCCAATCCATTGGAATGCGGCCTTCTTTCACCACCAGATTACAGATCTCTGCCATTCTCTTCACACCCCAACTTCCCGCTGCCTTCAACATATCTCCCACAACTCCCGTTGGCCCTCCTGCTTTCTACTCTTCATTGCTCTATCGCTTACTCAACTTCCTTCTCAGTTATCTTCTCTGCTGGTCCTAAAACTGGGTTACTCTTTATGTTGCTATCCCATTCATTTTCTACATTCAACAGCCTTTCCATGTATCTCTTCCATCTTCCTTTAATTCCATCTGAGTCCACAACGATTTGTCCTACTTCATCCTTCAAGCAACTCACCCCCGTCACATCAAACCTCTCTTTCGCTATCTGCTTTGCAATCCTGAATACCGCTCTCTTACCCTCTTCCGAATCCAAGCGTTCTCCGAACATTTTCCTATGGGCCTCCTGCGCCTTTGCTACCTCTCTCTTTGCAGCCTTCTTGGCTACCTTATAACTTTCATGTGCTGCCTCTTCTTCCACCGTACCCTTCGCCCTTTGCCATTCCTTGAACTTTTTCCTCTTCTCTTCAATCGTCTTTCCAACTTCATCACCCCACCACCATGTTTTCGAGTGCCTCTCTCTCTTTTTCTCTCTCCTATTTTCCTGTTTCTTCATTCTCTCACTTGTTTTGCCTGAATGTGAACCCACTGCCCCACCATAAATAAATAGGCCATTCCTTTCATGCTATCAGGAGCAGAAGGCTGTCGAGTCAGTTTCATTGGCTAAGGGGCATAGTCCTGGACGGGTCACCATTCCAATGCAGGATACTCGAATGTCTCATTTTTTCCCAGATATGGTACTCATTTTGCTGACATTGGAAAGTTGACAGACTGGGTCAATCCACCTGGTGTTATTGTGGTATGACAGGGGCTTGAACTCAGGACCCTAAGATCTTAAGCTGGCCACCTTAACCGTTGAGCCACTACCAGGCTTCACCCACCCACCCCCCTCAATGCAGTACATCTTCTTTTTACCCTCTTTCACTTCACTCTTCGCTGAGCCAAGATCATGGATTAAAAATAGGTCTGTGAGGCTGCAACAACAGTTTTTATTTGTCCTTATTTGTCGAGCAATACACCTTCATTCCTTCATTAGCTACATTGAAAGTAAGCCGGTTGAAAAGCTTCCTTCTGTGAAAAATACATTTGCGCATAACATTTGTTTTCAACTGAGGCCAGTAAATACTCCGTTATCGGAAATACAGACCATATTCGAATTCACATTCTGGTGTTCCGCTCGAAGGCAGAGTCAGTGCTGCTGAAGCAGTTTATTGGCAATGGTTATACCGGGTGGTTTCCATTGCCTTCTCAGCAGTAGTCAGGGCAGGATTTGGAATTTGTTTTTGGTGTCGGCGATAACCCACCTACTCTTCGCAAAGGACACCGTGGGGTCTTTACCATCCACCAACTCATGCCGACAGACAGCACGCTCATCTAACGTCCATCCGAGGGGCGGCACACATGTTGATGAATCGCCATGCCTGTGAAACACCTGGATGACAGTTTATAGCTGGGCTAAGATTGGAACCCAGGCTAGACAGCTTAGAGGTGAATGTGCGTACCTCTAGGCTAGCCCATAGATCATATACTGCATACCTTATATTATGACTAATAAATCGACATTGATAAAATACACTTTTTGAAGGATGTGTACATGTGGAGATTGTAGATTTGGTGTGTGGGGAAGTAGAGGTAAATGAGGGGGGTGGAGAAGGGGAGGTAGATGGAGTGTGGTGACTTGTTTGGACAGACTTCCATAGCCTATCTGTCATAACGAGCATATGCCATGTTTCGCATTCATTAACTTGTTTGATTTGATCGAAGGAGTAGTCCCTGAATGTTCAGATTCCAAACTGCTCTGTTTTTCTTTCTTTTTTTCGTAAACGGTGAAATGACATTTCCAAATGAATTTCATTTTGAATAGGTTGTTGAATTTAAGCCTTTTATCAAATGTACTTGGGTTAATTCTGTGTTGGCTCCACAAGCGGAGCCTCTGTTGTATTCTGATAATTGCAAGGTCAAACCCTTACCCTTCTGAGCAGGTGACAGTAAAAACCCTGAAGTACATTCCTTGCCAAGAAACTGCTTTGAAAGCAGTTAATCGTTTGTTATAAAGGATGGTACACTGGATGGATTGATTATATTCATTGAATTTGACCTCTACTTATTTTGTGCAATAATAAAAAAATATACATGTTGCGTAAACACCTCATTTAAACACCACGCAACATAATTTGGTGATTTTATCATCTTTTGCACAAAATTACTTGGGCCTTCTCATCATTAGTCAATTTGTTTTGACAGCATAATGAGAAGATGAATGTAAATCATTCGGTAAGAATTGCAAAAGGAATGATTTTCAATTCTACGACAGAAAACCATTTTCACTCCCACAAGTAAATATGGTTTATGAAGAGGAATGTAAAAACCAAATTCGTTTATCGAGTGCATCCAAACTTCTGAATGCAGTAGGAGAAACGGGCTCTGTGAAGTGCAAAAATGGAACCGGCCCAAAGCGCTTCTCTAACTATTTTAAGGCGCATTAGCATCAGACAACTAACATGCATCATCTGTAGATGTAATATTTCAAAGGACTTAACTCCCGTTTATCAGTAAGTGCATGAACAGAGATGGAGGCTCTTTTCCATGAAACTTAAGCATATTGACAATGTAAGAAAATGGTATTGACTAAAATTGGTACCGTTCACCAGAAGGACACAGAAACAGTGGAAACATTTAAAAACTAGAACGGCACTCAGTAGAGCACATACCTCCACCAGGCTGAACATTTTACGTTTTGTAGCCCATTGATAGGCCGGATCTGGATCTGGACCTGAACCAAAATCTAATCGGCAAGGGCTAGTTCTGTTCACCTACCAAGTTCCGTCCGAATCCGTCCACAACTTTTTGAGATATCTGCTATATATTGTTTTGGCCCCATCTCTCAATGGTGAAGAATCACTGAGGAAATTCCAGTATCCTGATCCAGATCTTCACTGATCTAAACGTTAGTCCTTGTCACACACCCAACCTGTCCACCGAATTTTGTCCGAATCCATCCAAAATTTTTGAGATATCCTGCTCACAGACAGACAGGGGTGAAAACATAACGTACGGTCCACCTTCGTGGCGGAGGTAATAAAAACTTTTGATGAGAATCACATATTTCAATTCACTGTAGGATAAAGGCCTCCTTCAAAATTGTGCCTATTCTGCTTGTCTGCAATTTGGGCTCATTATACTCCAGTGAATTGTTCTATTTCTTGTACTTCAGTGAATTGCTCTATTTTGTCTATCATCTTATCTTTTGTCTTCCTTCGCTTCTTCCAAGTCTTTATCCGAGGTTTGCAGTTTGTTTAATATGTGTCCAGCCCAGTTCCATTTCTATTTTTGATTGTCACCAATATGTCGTTTAATTTAGTTTCTTTTCTGATCATCTGTAGCTTCTCTTATTGTCTCTTTTTGTTATGTCATGACAACACCTTTCCATGCTTCTTTGTAAGATAATTGATCTTTTCTTCAATTTTTTTTTGTAAGAGACGATGTTTTCTCTGCATTGATTGTAAACTTTATTTTTCAGACATAAAAGCATATTTGCTTGTACGGTTTAAATTTTATTTTTTACTTTTCCAAATGCTGCCCATCCAAGCTCTGGAGGATGTCTTCATTTGAAAAATCGATTCAGAATCATTATTATCAGTTGGTCTCAGTAAATGTAATCACTGGTTTCTTCATTCTTGTAATGACCGTTTAAAAAATTGGAGCAGAGAAAACACTGCATCCAATAATGTGTACATAGCATCTTATTTTAGTGTCCTTGATACATATTTATGAACGTATTTGATTGCTGCACTTGTCTGCATACATTTCCATATAATCTGTGACCTCTTTGGCCTGAATGTAGTTCATTAATATAATTGCATGGAATGTTCCTCAAAATTTCCTGTCCTGTGTTGCACCATTTGCTACGTTACTTAATTAGTTAACTGATTATCTTATTTCAATACTTAACTGATTAACTGATTAAGCAAAGATTTCCATTGTCTCATCATACACATTGCTTGTAGGGATTTGCATCATCGTTTTACTGGAACTCAAACGATATAGCTCGTCCATAACCCCTCCCACCCTAACCCATGGCAAACGTGCTGCATTGAATATTCTCAGACAAGTTGAACTTTGATTTACCTCCAAACAACACCTTTCGTCAGGTCTGCTCAACTCACCCCTTCCATTGCAATTTGAGTTCTCATTTGATTGCCTTTCTTCATTGAAGGTATACGTCATCAAACGAGTGTCACCAAACTTTTCACTTGCCATAAATATGGAACATTTTTGTCATAAATGCAGTTTGAGCCATATCCATGCCATTTCCAACACAACTGAACCTCACTATATTCACTATACGGTGTTCCGTCTCGTAATTATTTTCTACTTTCTTATCCAGATTTGATTCTCCTCCTATCTGAGAATTAAATTCTTTCATCCGTATATTCCTTTATTGGTTTAAAGTGTGACATATCTCTGCTCATGGTAATTAAAACGACATTTATCTATTTAACAGAATAATCATCACTGATAAGTTTTTTGTTTTTTTTGACAAAAGTAAATAATTTTATGCATTTTCAAGATAATGAAGAGTGCAGGGAAAGGATTGGTGACCCTCCTTGTGTATTTGTGTTAATGCACATACTAACATGGTTTAAACATGACTTGGTTTAAACAGACTCCACTGCATTTTTATATGAAATGGTTCATGACTACTCAAAATTTTCATAACTTGAAAGGATTCCATGAAAATAGGCAAAACTGCTTCACTACAAATAAGAAATGAAGGGAAATGAGGGGTGGTGGGACCAGGTCTGTCAATGACCTGGTGGGGTGTGGCCATGGTGATGATTGTTTGAGGGTCAATCACACCTAAATGGGTGGGTAACAGCATAAAATGACAGAAGAGTCCAACATCAGCGATAACAGAAAACCACTTTGAAAGACGGGTGTGGTTAATGGTGGAATATTATTACATCCAATCTGACAACCATTGTTTCCAGACATGAAATAATTATCTATACGAGCTGTCGTGCCCATCTCGATGGGCAGTAAAACACTTGAGTACTGTTCTTCTCACACGGCTCATATAATAATGTTCCTGTGATAGTTTCATAATTGTTTAATTCGTTTCAAATTAAATTATTTTGTGTGCACGCACATGTATCTTTGATTGAAATCTAACTTAAGTTTGCCCCAAAAATTCATGCACTCATTTTAATTTATTTAAAATGCAATCCCTGCAGTTTTGGCTACATCCTAATGCATAATACTTGCACACAACCAACATGTGTAGATACCAATCAATGACACACACACACACACACACACACACACACACACACACACACACACACACACACACACACACGGAGGTGGATACTTTGAGACCCGGAAAGGCTACATTCACATTTCTGGAACACACATATGGAGATAACAACCACCACCACCACAACCAACAACACACACACACACACACACACACACACACACACACACACACACACACACACACACACACACCTCTAATTGAGGTTTCAGTACCCAGCGATTTTTGACTAAACAACGCAGAAATCAAGAAAATCACCAAATCCAAGATCTGAAAAATGAAGTAGATCTGAAAAATGAAAAATGAAATATCCTGGAAGTTGAAGTGATCCGAAATTGTACCAGTGATCATTGGTCAGGCAAGCTCAAGGTGGAGAGGGTAGCAGAGGAGTTTGTGAACAGGATGAGTGGGGATTTGTGGGGGTCTGGGTGCTTTGGGGGATTCTGAAGAGTTGTAGAGTGCATTAAAGACCACCATCTTTGATGTTGCCGGTGAATGTCTTGGAACTCACCAAAGGGCAAAGAAGAATTTGTCTCTCAAGGGACACTAAATACCATTGACCAGAGTCGAAGAGCCAGGCTGAATGGCAGAGTTTAGCTGTTCAGAGAGTAGAGGCATATAACTGTATGTAAGCTGAGGATGGACAAGGAGGCCTACTGTATGTGCGAGGAATCTGAGGAGGTAGAGCATCATCTAAGGTCAAGTGATTCTTATCCTGCTTACAGGGGGATTTGTGGCATTGCGTTCCTCCAAACCCATCCCTCAGTGTATGACAGTTAGAGCGGAAGGTAGTGGGCTCTTGATAGTGGAGTCCAAAGTGAAGCCAGCTGGGCCGTTACTTTGAGTGGCTGTAGCACGTGATCCAACAGCTGTTGAGTTTAATGTCAGGGGTGTTACAATCCCTATTGCTGACCCTCCAATCAACTGTGGTCCACCTTCGTTTGTGGAAATACAGACTGCGGTTCACCGGTTGTAATGGGTTATAGCTCCTGGCATCTGTGGTATCCATGCTGAACTTCTCAAGGCTGGTGGAAATGTTGCACTCATGTCATTGCATGCAGTTCTGTTCTCTGCTTAGAACACAGGCATCATCCCAACTGACTGGAAGAGGAGCCTTGTTGTCCCTCCCTGGAAAGGGAAGGGTGATCGACAGGACTGCATCAAGTACCGAAGAGTGACGCTGCTCTCAGTGCTGGGCAAGGTCTTTGCTAAGATAATTTTTGATAGGGTGCACAACCATCTGCTTGAGCACCAGCGCCCAGAGCAGTCAGGCTTTATCCCAAGAGGTCAACAATTGACCGTATCCTTGCTCTCCGGGTCCTCGCCGAACGCAGATGAGAGTTTTCGGCAGGGGCTGCTTGCAGCCTATGTTGATCTCTGCAAAGCGTTCGATTCAGTGAATTGGGATGCCCTCTGGAGGATTCTTGGTCTTCGTGGGGTGCCACCAAAACTGATCGATCTGATGTCTGAACTATACTCTGGGACTGACAGTGCTGTGAGATGTGGTGATACCATCTCTGACTATTTTCCAGTTGCTACTGGAGTTTGTCAGGGGTGTTGCCTGGCCCCAACACTTTTCAGCACTTGTATGGACTGGATTCTGGGGAGGTTGTTGGAAAGATCAAGCTGTGGTGCATCATTTGGGAATGTCAAGATTTCTGGTGTTGATTTAGCAGATGATGTAGTCATCTTTGCGGAGACTCTGGATATCCTTTTGGGGTCCTCAAGGTGCTGAATGAGGAGTTGAAGCTGCTGGGATTACGGGTTTCCTGGATCAAAACTAAGATCCAGGATTTAAATGACATCTTGGATGCTGCTGTCTTGTCTGTACCTGTTTGTTGTGAGGATGTTGAGGTCACGGAGAGATTTACTTACCTTGGCAATGATAGTCACGTCTCTGCTGGCTGTGAGCCAGAGGTCAATCAACGTCTGGGTCGGGCCTGGGGAGTCATGGATTCACTGGATCATGGGGTGTGGCACTGTTGGTACCTGTGCACCACACCCCATCCTAACCTAACACCCACACCATAACAGCTTAAAAAATAATCCCTGGGAATATTACTACAAACGAACTGCAGTGGAATCTGTCCGGGTCTCAGTGACGATAAGGCCTCAAAACAAAACTTCACACCTTGGTCCATGATTCGTGATCGCATTACCCAAACGGAGTTGGATACTTTGAGACCTGGGAGGACTCCGTTCCACCTTCTGACCTGCATGTGGAGATATCACACTCACACACACACACACACACACACACACACACACACACACACACATGCCATAGCTCCATTCTCGTATGATGTTGATGATGTATACATATATATATATACATCTATCTATCAAATTACTAAAACTCTCATCTTGTATGTATGTATGCATGTATAATATATATATATATATATATATATATATATATATGTATGTATGTATATATGTATGAATGTAATTTCCCGAAATACAGCCAAAACAGTACACGATAGCGCAAACATTTTAGGGCACCTCACTCACCTTCGTCTGCGGTGTGCAGTATCAAGTTTCGTTCAAATCGGGCAACGAAAAAAAAATAAAAAAATCAATTCCCGATTCAGTCAAGTCTCTTCGGGAGAATTTGATCAAAGCAAACAACCTCAGCAGTATAGTTCGCCGGAGCTATCTTCTTGTTTTTTTTCTTGAAATAATTTTTTCATCAACCGTTGTCACAACGGGAACCCAATGGTTCACGGGTTGTCTAGTATGTACATAATATACTATATACATATATACATATATATGCATATATATATATACATATATAGTATATATATATGTATATATATGTTATATATTATGTATATATGTATATATATGTATATATATGTACATATATATATATATATATATATATATATATATATATATATAAAATATTAACCGAAAATGATTGTGAAGCCTTTGTCGACCCATGTGAGTATGTCTATTAAGTACGTACCGTTTGAATGTGAGTATGCATTGTACTTCGATCAACTTTTAATTACATGGTATTGCACCATGACTACGTCTACTAATTACGTATTATTGCACCTGACTATGTCTATTCCTTTCAATCTCACCTTTTGACCATTAAACCTTTAGACCTTTATGGTGGGGTTGTACTTAAAGTGCAGTGTGCTTTAACATATGGATGTGCAGTTCAGTTTTCTGTTATCAGTTTTCTTTGGTAAAATTTGTAATTTCAGTTTTCTGTTTTCGAGCACAAATCATCCACTGCACTAAAGACAAACAAATCAACTCTCTTCTTAAAGTCAAATAACCTTCGTAATAACTGCCTCACATGTATCAAGAGTTCTAATAAACCAATAGCCATAATGGAGCCAGATAGTTTACTAGCTTACAAGTGTTACAATTCTATGTGGTACTTCTCATAAAAAAATACTTCCTTGTATTACTTGTAATTTAAAATTCTATAATGCTCGCAATCAATGTTATAATTCTACCTGATATTAAATGTGAGAATGGTGGTGGACTTCCTGTGTTGGGATTGCCAGATAACACATACTGCTGTACATGTCATTACTGCTGCCTGTTATATAACCAGAAGAAACAAAAACATTAAAAAAATGTAAACAATAGAGGTATGAAATCTCAAAAAAAACAACCAAACAAGGTAGAATGACGATATGTATCATTTTGGGCTAATGGTTCTGTCTATTCCCCTACTCATCCCCTCAAAATCCTGGCTTGTTTCGGTTGAGTCCACATTTACGTCCATTAACTTTCATAAAACGCTTAATCTATACCTATAAGGTAAAAATGTCTCTCCTCTCTCTGTCTCCCTCGTGCACCACCTACTAGCCGTTGGTACTTTGGGTGTGGTGTCATGGTGGCTGCGTGCTTTCTTTGAGGCTGCTAGCTGCTATGTTTGTCGACCCTTCTATCCCACTTCCCATCGTTTTTTTGACCCTTATTTTTTCCACCTTCTTTGGTTTGCTGCACGTCATTACTCTCTGTTTGAGCCCCACCGTTCCGTTTACAACAGACCCAACACTATACCCCCCCTCACCCCCTTACCCTTCTCTTTCTTGGCGGTCAACCCCATCTCTGAGCAAGAGGAGGGAGCCCACAGCTCTCAGTATAAGGTGAGGGTTTTATCGGCACCCTGACGGGTTGCCGTGTTTTCTTATTGGTTTATTGTGAGTTGTGCCTTATTGCGTCAGTTTCTCATCGCTTTTACATACATCAAGTGGCATTTTTCTGTCTTACAGAAAGTACTATTCTTTTTCCCCCATAACTCGGCACAGCCTGGGGGAAACTTTAATGTAAAAATGTCGGCACGTTCCGTACGCGGCCTTCAAGGCCCTTGCACGGAATATGGCATGGTCTGTGTTCCTCCTAACGAGGTCAGTGTGGAAGACATAGTTTCTCGATTGGTAATATTATGGCCTTAAAAAAATCCGTGTAGCTTCACGGATGAGTAAACGGGTGGTGAATTCGGAGCGGAAGAGCAGTTAGTGCACAAAGTCGTCGTGACTAAGTTGTCCACCGAAAATGGACACTTTGTCCGAGCTTCCCCACTTGACACCCCAGCCGTGAAAGTGCAATTATCTAATGTTCCACCATTCATTCAGAATGAATCACTTTCAACTGAGCTATCTCGGTTTGGTACAGTAGTGTCCCAGATCACAATGTTACCTCTGGGCTGCAGTAGTGACAAGCAAAGCATATCATGTCCTTCAGCAGCAGGTGGACATGGTGCTCCTACATCCAACTGGACAAAGTACTAAACGCAGTATTTAAATTTTGTGTTGACAATCATGAGTATCAAGTATATACATCGACGACAACATTAAAATGCGTTTACTGTGGAAACTTTGGTCATTTAATACGTTTCTGTCCCCAAACTACCCCCTCTATAGCCGAGCAGGCGGCCTCCTTTGTTGAAACTGCATCTCCTGCTCATCCTGATACTGCTATAGCACCTACCACAGCTATTGTCTCATACATACCATCAGCATTGAAAACTTCCGATAGCAATAACGTTTGGGGCGGTTTTACACTCGTTTCCTCGATAAGAAAGAGGAAAACATCTCGGAATGTCCCTCACCTCATAAGGAAAAAAAGATGGTTTTAGAGTCTGAAGCATCGGACACAGCTCCAGATTTAGCTGTTCAGATATCGATGAGTAATCGAAATGAGCTACTGGAAGATGAGAATGTAGATTCTGTGACTGTAGCTGACACGGACCCTCAGATTATTATGGAGGATTTCCATGTGCTATCTCCAGAAAAGTTAAAAATCCAAACTGCCTTAAATCCTTGTGCAAATGATGACGAGTTGGTCGAGACATGACTGGGGCAAAAAAAAAAACAGACCAAAATTCGATCCCACATTGTCCCAACTTACCTATTGATGATGTTTCATCCCCAATAGTCGCTGTGCCAGCCGCCTTAGAAAACATGCCTGAGCACAATGATAGTCTTGAGGAAGAATCTCGAATTGTCCAACATATCGCAGAACTTCCCCTCAACGTCCTCACATTACCCGAGGTTCCATTAAAACCTCCCCTCAGCCTGTTCTTACAGAAACAGTGCAGGCTGACACTGCACACCACAGACACCACGGTGTCCCAGGAGCCAATGATTGGAAGCTTCCCAGACAGTGCTTCTGACATGTCTGAGGAGGAATCCTATGACATTGAAGAGTTTCCCCACAGATACTGAATCTGGTGCCACCAATTCAAATTCTTAATTTCTCAACCAGACCTTCAGAAAAAGACACATCAACATTAAAAACCATTTTCCGATTTACACACCTTTATTAATACGGCAAGGAACATTATCTGTCAGCCCAGCGATTACCACTTCACGGAACTTCAGTGTAGTAGGCTAAAAAGGAGAGTTGAAACAATGATTTTTGGAAGCCTAAACATCAATGGTGGTACAAGCCAGCTACATAAACTTCAGGTGGTAAACCTTGTCATACAAAAAAATCTAGATGGTAGTGTTTTTGCAAGAAACCTGTACTATTCCAACAGCTCATGTGGAATGGAACAGTATGATAAATAGAGCAAGTTTTTTTTTTTAACGATTCAAATTCCTGTACTGCAGGAGTGGCATTTCTGCTGAACCCCCATTTTCATCCATCACAACTATCTTTTCAAAATATAATTCCAGGGCATTTCACTTTCCTGGCATTTTCCATTAACAATGTCAACTTTACCCTACTAAATGTTGATGCCCCTTCAAACAGCACAGATCGACAGGTGTTTTACACCAGATTAGAACCTTATCTGAGGCAAATTGACTTACAAAGGTGCATTGTAATGGGGGGATGACTTCAACTGCACCCTGCAACCTGATCTTGACCGTAATGGTGCAGAACTCCATCCCGGATCAGCTAAATTACTAGCTGTGATAGCAAGGAACTTTGGCCTCTGTGATGTTTGGCAGCTACAGAACTTCATGATACATCATTTCATTGTGCAATGCTGCAAATAACCAGGTGTCCTTCGCTCGGCTCGACCTGTTCTACGTTAATTCATCCTTCTTAAACCTCTCCTCTGGTGCAGGAATTTCTCCTGGCTTCTCAGATCACCACGTGATTACTGTGACCTACCAAAAACATCTGTTCCCCAATCACTGCTCTTTTTGGAAACTTAATGTCGTCATTTTGAACAACCCCTCCTTTAGGGATGCCTTTTAAAATGTACGGTCGAATTTGTTAAATTCGAAGCACCGCTTTACAGACCTGCGACGATGGTGGGATAACGTAAAGGCCCAAATCTGGATTTTTTTTGCAAACAGTTTTGCTTCCTAACTCCACACGAGAAAGGTTGAGCAAAGGTTAGTTGGAAAAAATAAATTGTACTGATACAAACATAGTTAAAGACGCATTCTTCCCCCCAACAAAAGCTGAGACTTCAGGAAAAAAAGGCTCTTGATAACACAATTGAAAACCAAACTCGAGGAGCCCTAAAAAGACTACGGTTTCAGCATTTCAACTGCTTAGATACACCAACTCGGTTCTTCTTTGATTTTGAATCGAAGTTCCTCACCCCAAAATTACCACCTTGAAACGTCCTGATAACTCTGCCATTACTCACCCAAATAAATCAATGGAAGCCAAACTCTTTTATCCAAGCTTTACAAAGCAACGGAGGTTGATATAAATGATATCTCCTATTTGTTTGACGGTATTTGTACTTAACCCCAGAGCAAAGGTCAAGCCTGGAACAACCACTCACACTTGAGGAACTCTGTATTGCTCTCAAGAGCCTTGGAAAAGGGAAATCAACTGGCTTTGATGGATTGCCGTCAGAGTTCTTTGAACTGTTTTGGGACTTAATGGGGCCTGAACTGCTTTCAGTCCTACAAGAAAGTCTCAAAAGGAATGACCTCCCGTTGAGCTGCAGAAGAGCAGTACTTACCTTGCTCCCAAGAAAGCTGATGCCTTGCTTATTTCCCATTGGAGACCGTTATCGTTACTTTGCACCGACTGCAAGATTTTTTCCCAAAGCCATTGCTTTGCACCTTTCACCCCCCCTCAAGGACATTGTAAACATGGACCAAGCTTAGTGGTCCTGGTCATAATATCCATGACAACATTTCTGTCATTCGTTTCCAACATTCGATCTGATTGATGTTTCCAACACTTATCATGAACACATTGGTCTTGTTTTTTTTGCATAAAGAAAAGGCATTAGATTATGTTTCTCATTGATATTTGTTTGAATTCCTGCAACGGTTTGATTTGGACCCTTGAATCTTCTCTCTTTTTTACCATCTCCAAGATCCAACTCAACAATTCCTTCATCTGCAGCTCCCTCTATGCACACCTTACACTTGAATCTAGCTGCCACACTGGTTAATGACCCTCTAACACCACTACATTTTCGATGAACCCATTCAGCACACACTGAACACTGAATGGAGTTCACTCCGACACCC
>CM068956.1:90292960-90294909 GCA_035128595.1 Eptatretus atami | reverse complement strand
CATTTCTGCTGAACCCCCATTTTCATCCATCACAACTATCTTTTCAAAATATAATTCCAGGGCATTTCACTTTCCTGGCATTTTCCATTAACAATGTCAACTTTACCCTACTAAATGTTGATGCCCCTTCAAACAGCACAGATCGACAGGTGTTTTACACCAGATTAGAACCTTATCTGAGGCAAATTGACTTACAAAGGTGCATTGTAATGGGGGGATGACTTCAACTGCACCCTGCAACCTGATCTTGACCGTAATGGTGCAGAACTCCATCCCGGATCAGCTAAATTACTAGCTGAGATAGCAAGGAACTTTGGCCTCTGTGATGTTTGGCAGCTACAGAACTTCATGATACATCATTTCATTAGGTGCAATGCTGCAAATAACCAGGTGTCCTTCACTCGGCTCGACCTGTTCTACGTTAATTCATCCTTCTTAAACCTCTCCTCTGGTGCAGGAATTTCTTCTGGCTTCTCAGATCACCACGTGATTACTGTGACCTACCAAAAACATCTGTTCCCCAATCACTGCTCTTTTTGGAAACTTAATGTCGTCATTTTGAACAACCCCTCCTTTAGGGATGCCTTTTAAAATGTACGGTCGAATTTGTTAAATTCGAAGCACCGCTTTACAGACCTGCGACGATGGTGGGATAACGTAAAGGCCCAAATCTGGATTTTTTTGCAAACAGTTTTGCTTCCTAACTCCACACGAGAAAGGTTGAGCAAAGGTTAGTTTGGAAAAAATAAATTGTACTGATACAAACATAGTTAAAGACGCATTCTTCCCCCCCAACAAAAGCTGAGACTTCAGGAAAAAAAGGCTTTCCTTGATAACACAATTGAAAACCAAACTCGAGGAGCCCTAAAAAGACTACGGTTTCAGCATTTCAACTGCTTAGATACACCAACTCGGTTCTTCTTTGATTTTGAATCGAAGGTTCCTCACCCCAAAATTACCACCTTGAAACGTCCTGATAACTCTGCCATTACTCACCCCAAATAAATCAAAATGGAAGCCAAACTCTCTTTATCCAAGCTTTACAAAGCAACGGAGGTTGATATAAATGATATCTCCTATTTGTTTGACGGTATTTGTACCTTAACCCAAGAGCAAAGGTCAAGCCTGGAACAACCACTCACACTTGAGGAACTCTGTATTGCTCTCAAGAGCCTTGGAAAAGGGAAATAAACTGGCTTTGATGGATTGCCGTCAGAGTTCTTTGAACTGTTTTGGGACTTAATGGGGCCTGAACTGCTTTCAGTCCTACAAGAAAGTCTCAAAAGGAATGACCTCCCGTTGAGCTGCAGAAGAGCAGTACTTACCTTGCTCACCAAGAAAGCTGATGCCTTGCTTATTCCATTGGAGACCGTTATCGTTACTTTGCACGACTGCAAGATTTTTTCCCAAAGCCATTGCTTTGCACCTTTCACCCCCCCTCAAGGACATTGTAAACATGGACCAAGCTTAGTGGTCCTGGTCATAATATCCATGACAACATTTCTGTCATTCGTTTCCAACATTCGATCTGATTGATGTTTCCAACACTTATCATGAACACATTGGTCTTGTTTTTTTTGCATAAAGAAAAGGCATTAGATTATGTTTCTCATTGATATTTGTTTGAATTCCTGCAACGGTTTGATTTTGGACCCTTTGTTTTATCATGTATACAGCTGTGTTACTCTAACATATCTGCCCTCCTCAACATGAACAATGAACTGGTGCCCCCTTTTTGCATTGAAAGAGGGGTAAGGCAGGTCTGTCCACTTTCAGGTGCTTTATCTCCCCTTTCTCTTGAACACTGTCTGGAAGTCTTTGTCTGGCTTTACTATTTAAGCTTTACTATTTAATTAGAGGGTTAAACCATTCTATTAAGACGACTGCTTATGCTGATGACATACTAATATCACTTGTAGGAGAGATGATGTTAAATTTCTGGGGATTTT
>CM068956.1:90272960-90287960 GCA_035128595.1 Eptatretus atami | reverse complement strand
GCGATGGATTTTGGCATCTTTTTAAGTCTTGGTAGTTCAGAAAAGGCTCGAGGAAGGTATGACTTTAAAAATGCTTCTGACTTCACTCTGTATTATCTTCTAAGCCAATCACTTTGTACACATTTGATGTGGCGGCCATTTTTTTCCCCATGATCATCCCTCTGCAGTCTATACGGAGTACTACTGTACTCCATGACAGTAATACTTTTTAATGTGAAGTGTTTTCATACATAATCAACAAGATAATTCATCGTGCAATCAAAAGAAAACTCTCCAGCATGTAAATTCTTTTTTTTAAAAAACAACAGAAACAAGGAATAAAAACGTTTTTTTCAAAATGTAAAAGGATGTCGGGATGATATGCCAAAAAATAATGTAAACAAGGCAGGGATGGTCACAAGAAATTCTCATGTGAAACCATCCTGACATGTTTATTTGAATGGTTGTTCTCTGTCCATCCCTGCAGCCATTTGCAATGATTGTGTGCACGTTGGCCAGTGAAATAGTAAACCATTAATAAACACACACACACACACACCACACACACACACCACACACACACACACACACACACACACACACACCACACACACACACACACACACACACACACACACAATTATGCAAACCAAATAGAAAGAGATGTATTGTGTCATTTGCAGGTATAACCATTATTCACAGAAACATGTAGGGATGATTTCTAATTTACTCTGACCATCTCTCACCTGTTTGCATACTTCTTGGCATATCATCCCTACATTGTGTCTGGTGTTGGCTTAATGGTTAGGGTGGTGGGCTTGGGATCCGAGGATCCTGAATTCAAATCCTGTTTGGCTGTTGAATTGATACCAGGTGGGGTTGACTCTGCCTGTCATCCTTCCGAGGTTGGCAAAATGATGGCCAGCTTGTTGCTATCCTGTGTCGGAGTGGCGACCCGTCCAGGATTGTGCCCAATAGCCAAGGAGACTCCTTAGGCACCAACGCTCTGCACAGAGTATGGTCCCAATGGATGGATGGATCCTTACATTGCCTGATGTTGGCTTCATGATGAAGGTGGCTGGTTTAAGATCCTAGGGTCTTGAGTTCAAGCTCCAGCCGTTGATTTACCACCAGGTGGGTTGATTCAGCCTGTCTTCCTTCTGAGGTTGGCTAAATGAGTACCAGATTACTGATAATGGGGCATTGCATCAGTGGCACAACTGTTCTGCCAGAAAATAATGCAGCCAAGGAGCCACAGGCTGTATATGAATAAATAAATACAATCCCTACATTGTTTTACATTTTAAATAATTTTTTAATTATTATTTGGATCAATTAAAACATACAGGATCAGAAGTGATCAGTTTGGAAAATATAGTTTAAATGGCCAAGAATGATGTACGTACGTTTTGTATCTTCACACATTTATCTTCAATAAGTACATGCATGCCTTGGCCTTGGCTTTCCTGTTGTTGGTGTGGAGGTCAACAGAGCCACATGGTTCAGGCAGGAGTCCAGAGAGAAGAAAGTGTTCCATCGTCTGTGACTAAAATGGATGCAAATGAAATGACGAAATAACGTGCTGTGTTTTGTATTCTGGCATTTTTGTGCATCCTTCACCCACCATTAGTGGAAACAACACTTTTTTGTTTTTGAAGGGGTTGGCAGGAAAGGTGGGCATTGTGAGTGCTCTTTGAATCCATCAGTATATGTCGGATGGAAGTCTCAGGCTTGTGCTGAGGTTAAGCTTATACCTAAATCATGAGCCTCGACAAATATTGGTGTTGAGAACGAGTGTATTGTGGAACCAGGGAGCGAAAAATTCAATAGAACTGGGTTTTGGTTCAAATCTGGGGACCCTCTGTTTCGATTGCACTTAACTGTTGCGAGCTTTTAGAGAGGATGCCAGCAAAGAAGTTTGATGGGGGTTGGTTTCCATAGTGATCCACAGCTAGTGCAACAGAAAATGCTCTAGCTGTCTGATGCTCCATCTGATCTCATTTTCAGTTGTGCTTGGTTGTGAAAAGTGCAACTTGTCCTTTCATGTCAAAATATACTTTTGAATGGTGTATTCAGAATTCACAAAGCACCAATCATTTTGTATATCTCAAAGACCTATAACTCTTGGGCAGAGAACATTAAGCATTCAGCTACTAGGCAGTCAGAAATGCAACATACAACATTAACATCAGACATCCAGTGTTCTGCACCAATAATTACGAACCGAGCCCCTCACACTCAGCACACGGCAGCTGGTACCAAGCTCTCAGCATTCAGCACCAGGCAGCCGAGCAGGCTATTTTAATCAGTTGGAGCTGTATTGCATCTCAGCTGCTCCCTCCATCCCAGGCCGCTCCTATCCACCCATCCACCCACCCTCTCCGAAACATCTCCCTAATTGCCGCGTGCTGTCTCTCTCTTCTCCGACGCCTGGCCTGTGCCACGTGTCAAGTAATCGAGCCCATAGTTAAACATGTGCTATCTTCTGTTATCAGCTGTCTATTGCTGTCTGGTGATGTGAGGTTCAAGGATAGTTTACACATACAACAAGGCTTCCTTTTAGTGATATTAGCTGCTGGATTATCCTGCTGAAGCAGAGGTTTTCATTCTTCAAACCAGCAGAGCGTGACCAATCACTACGTTCCATCAGAACGTAACAAGACAGCAGGCGGTTAGGCCATGTTAGCTTCCACAGCAGAGAAATTGCTCTGCATCGGCCTTCCATTAAACCTCTGCTCGATTACACAGCAGTCAATCCTGAGCAGGGGTGGAGTTCTTGTGATGAGACATGTTTGTTCTGGGCTCCGTGATGCCAGAGCGGGCCAGTGAATCAATCAAGGAGGGGAGTAACAAACCATTATTATGTTCACGGGGTAACCAACCACGAATTATTGCCGTCCCACCGAGATTACTTTTGGGAATGCAAATTTGGATTCGTAAGATGTTCCAGCATTCTCAAAATTGAAGTATTTCCACACATTTGAACAGAACGGAGTCCATTTGATTGCGAGTCATTTATTCTTTCAGGCCCCTTGTTTCTCCAAACCTAGGGGCATGTTGTGGCCACAGTATAATTAATGGAACAAGGAGGGGGAATAATGTTGGGTTCAAATTAATGAAGCATTGAGGTAATTGTAATTACAGGATCCATGGCTGGTTCCCTGCGCCATGGGTGACTGAGTGGGGAGCACTTTTTCTCAAGCTAAGCCGTCACCTGATGGTACTTGAGAAAATCTCTGCTTGCCAGACAAATCTGGTAACTCCTGGTCCTTGAAGTAGGTTTTGATTGCCTGGGATGCTTGGTACCCGTGAGAAAGTGCTCCACATTTTATCACATGATGGCTCAAAATAGGCAAGACAAAAACAAGGATGGGAGGGAGCATTGGGATTTCAAAGGAAAGTAGGGAGGTTAAAGTGGAATGGAGGTACTTACGAGTTGGGTAGTGTGGAAAATTTCAATACGATTGATGTATGGGAGGAAGTTGAATGAGAAAGAAGAAATGCCTGAGAGGAGAGGCTAAAACACACAAGCGCGTGTAATTATACACAGAATTAGTTCACAAGCCCGATGTATATTGTGGCAATGAAGGGAAAGAACAGCAGGAGGATTAATGCAGGAAAACAGAAATGAGGAAGACCCAAGGCCATGCTCCGAACGTCCCATGGGAGTGAGGGTGGGAGAGTGATGGTGGGAGTCGGTTTCAAGCTGTCAGGGAGTAGAGGATGAAGATGAAATATTCTTCGATATTTTAGGATATTAACAGAGGCGTGGACTGGAGAGGGTGAGGGTTGGGGGGGGGGGGGGGGGGGGGGGGGGGGGATGAGAGAAAAGTACAGTGAGAGGGATGGATACAGAGGAAAAGGCTTTGCAAACATGGTGGGTGGGTTTCAAATCTGTCAGGAAATGCAAAATTACATGTCCCTAATAGTACACAGAACTGGTTCATAAGCTAAATTTATATTGCAGCGATGAAGAAAAGGGGGACGTGTGTGACTTATCAACTGTGATACATATGATCCTGTCAAATTTCAGAACCCAATTAGGCAAAATCAAGCTTAGTTATGGCCTGAGTGGGAGACCTCTGGATTGCCATGTATTTTCAGCTGAAGGATATATATATATATCTCAATTGATAGTATGTTGTTCACTGCGCTGACTTCCGAGATTTGTTTCCATATTGAGTCGAATCATTGTAAAAACTGCTGTGGAAGTGAAGTGCCAGTAGGGTATGATGCATCACAGAGCATACCTCTTTTGCATAGGGGAGCAAACCCTGCGCTGGTAGCTCAGGTACATACCCCTGCCTGTCGATTTAAACATGGTGTGTGGGTTCATTGTAAAGGGACATGGATATCGAGTTAGATTCAGTTAAAGGTAAGCAAAGAGATAGATTCAGGTGATTGGCTGTGGATGTTTACATGATCAAGATGGCCCAAATGACATGCTCCTCCTCTACGGTTCCTTATGTCCTCCATGCATATAGAAGGATCAGATAAATATAAAATTGACAGACATGGAGGTAGGAAGATAACTTAATGTGAGACAAAGTTAGATTGAGCTACAAAGGGTAAAAGGTCATATGTGGGGACATGACATGATGCCAGGGAACCACTTTAAAAGGCCTGTTTTGAGGAACAAGCGTGACTTAAATAATACAAACAGGAATTTCCGCTGGCAGGACAACAAGGGGAAAACTTCCTTATCAGGATGTTTAGATCTGCGACCCAGTAACAACATGTCCAAGGTTAGTTCTCAGCAAGGGAAACATTCCCGATTTGGTGTGGGTGGACCAAGGTGGCATAGTTGGCTATTTCTAAGATGGCCACAGAAGAGGAGGCTTGATCATAATTCCAACAACGGCTATAATTCTGACATTTCCCAGAAATGAATTGTAACCTTTTTAATCCTACTCCATTATCCCTCTTCTTTTTTTTTTTTTTTTAACTTTCCACCTCCCCACCCCCATATTCACCCTCTTCATATCCATTTCCTCATCTTCCTCTTCCTCCCTCTTTCCTCCTCTTCCTCCTTTTCCTCCAAAAAAAAATCGAATTCAAGACGAGCACCACCTCAAAGCTGTTACAGATAACAAAAATCTTAACCATATAGTTGAGACTTAAGAGAGTCAACCATATCCATGAACCATAACCTGGGTGGATCCTATTCAGAGGCATCCTCTTCTTTTTGAAAGATCCTCTGGGATATTTAACTTACAAATCCTCTCTTCTTTACCCAACATGCTCCATAGATGTCATTTCCCTTCCTTACTCTACCTTCTCCAAGCTTTTCTGTTCTCTGCTCACTCATCCCATATTCCTTATCCTTTCTCTGGCCTCTGCTTCCCCCTTTCTCTTCCTTTTTAGAATTTTCATTTTCACAATTCCTCACCCCCCCCCCTCCTCAACCTTTCAATCCCTATTGTCATTAAAGGATGGCTCCTCACCAAGTTGATAAAACAACCAATTTGACCGTCTTGAGGACAACACCTCAACTTAATTGCAGCCCACTTGGCATTAAGCACAATTAGATATAATGTATTTCTGCAATCCTTCCAGTAATATTAGCAACAGCATTCGACTGTGGTTTCCATCATATGGAATTTGAACCTAGAACCACATCATTGCGAAATGAGTACTCACACAGGGTGTCAAAATAAGCCTGATTTTCTTCAAAGCGAAACATTCTAACTTAACTTAATGACAATTTTTTGGATTATTGGATTGTGGATTGGGGATTTGGTAAAGGGAATGTTAATAATATGATCCATCATTTGCATTTCAATTGTTGTGAAGGATAGCATGGAATTATCCAGCCATTGGTGTTCCTCAAGTGATGTTCGGTTATGTCACAGTCAATGCTGTTCACCAATCATCTTGTCCAATGGCGAACCAGATGATGGCACAATGAACAACGAGTTGCTTTGCGATTTGAGTTGTACTGCTGCTTGATATTAACCATCGGTTTAACAGGTGGGAAGGAAGTGACACATGTTTAAGATGTATCTACAGTCTATGTACACAGCAAAAAAAAACAATGAATTCAGCGCCATCCTGGAGCATGGTATTCTTTGGATGGGGGCGTAGAGCCAGCTGGCCGACTTACAAATCGGTTGTGGATGATAATGTCCCAGGGCAACTTTCAAAAAATATTACGTCAATGTCTGATGGTGCGTCGGTCAAATGTCTTGCTTGTGCTTAGCTGTAAGATTAACACTACATGCAGTGGTGGATTTGCTGAGACGGCATTACAGCACAAACATGAAGGGCCAAATGGCTTCCAAGTTTGTCTGAATTTCATGGTCTTTGAAATTTGACAATAGCCCCTATAAATGCAGGTAAACTGACCTGTAAAAATAAACACATCGTTTTGATTATTTTATGTCTTCATTCTATTTACAAAGTAATGTTCAGACCTGAGTGGCACTCTATTGCTGTGTTACACATGCCACCCAGCACCATTCGCTGTGATAGAAGAATTAGATTAGGTCCAAAGGCTACTTCCAGTCGTCTTCTGTCAACACCTCCGTATCTCTCTTTGCAGTATTTCCAACTCTCATGAAGTAAAAATGCACCCAGGATGCCTTGCAAGGCAACAGAAGCCAGGCACAGTGACGTACGTAGAGGGAGACAAAGGGAGATGGTGAGAGCAGCAAGAAGAAGAGGAAACTGAGATGGGAGAGGAAATGAAAGAAGGGACTTGTGGTAAGAGAAGATAAAGAATAATGAGGCAGAGAGGAAGGGGTGGAGTAGGGAATGAGGTGAACAGGATGAAAAGGAAGGGGTGTGTTTGTGTATGTGTGTTTGTGGAGTGGAGGGGGGTGGTTAAAATTTAAGGGAGTGGGGTTATGTTTGGGAAGAATGTTGGGGAAGGAGAAAGGCAAATGGATTTTCTGAATAAAGAGAGAATATTTTTTGTTGTTATGTCATTAGAAAAACAGCCACATAATATTTTGTAACCCTTGCTGTTCTGATGTCTGTCCTTCATAGCAATTTTTTTTTTTTTATTTTAAAAAGGTCAATGCACTCATTATATATGGACGAGCAGAGTACCTGCCCTACAGGCGATCTTGTTCCAAGTAAGAAAAGCATTCTTCTGACACAGACCTTTCTTTGGGGGTGGGTGTATAGGCAATTGACAGCTGTGTCTGTGTCGGCAAAAAATAAATAACCCATGAAGTTACACGCATGAAGCAAAAACATACCTACTGCTTACAATTGAAAACACATCACTGCACTGGAAAACATGGTGGAGACTTGTAATACCTTCTCCCACCTGGGGACGCCGCCACACCGTACACATTTACATGGAGAATTTGCACACCACCCCTGACCCACCTTGCTCCCCCCTCTCCCCCCAAGACCACCAGCAAATATAAAAACACCCCTATACACTAATCGGGGTTATACTGATCCTCTGTAGCAAGTCTGGATGTAATTGGCTCACAAATGTATGAGGAGTAGCGTGACAAACAAATACAAAAACACTGGTCAGTGAATTATAGTAAGGATACTGACCAGTCACTTTTATTCTTCACTAGACGAATAAAACAGTCTATGTACACAGCCCATTGGGTTCCCGTTGTCACAGCGGTTGATGGAAAAAAAGAAAAAAACACAAAATTTTAATATTATTTAGTGGTCAAACTTTAACTTGAAGAAAATTTGAGCATTTACCTCCGCGGAGTCATCGTTCGGCCAACCGTTTCTCGAGATATATCAACACATTCTCCATGGTTTGTCCTTGTGCTTTATGGATCGTCATACCAAAACTTGACTGAATCGGGAATTTATTTTTTAGTAACTTTATCGTTGCCGGTTTTGAACAAAAACTTGATACTGCACACTGCAGGAGAATGGTGAGTAAGGTGGGCCGAAATTTTTTTTGCGATATCGTTTACCGTTTTGGCTGTATTTGGAACATACAGTGGGGAGAACAAGTATTTGATACACTGCCGATTTTGCAGGTTTTCCCACTTACAAAGCACGGAGAGGTCTGTAATTTTTATCATAGGTACACTTCAACTGTGAAAGACGGAATCTAAAAACAAAATCCTGAAAATCACATTGTATGATTTTTAAATAATTAATTTGCATTTTATTGCATGAAATAAGTATTTGATACATCAGAAAAACAAACTTAATATTTGGTACAGAAACCTTTGTTTGCAATTACAGAGATCAGACGTTTCCTGTAGTTCTTAACCAGGTTTGCACAGACTGCAGCAGGGATTTTGGCCACTCCTCCATACAGATCTTCTCCAGATCCTTCAGGTTTCGGGGCTGTCGCTGGCAACACAGACTTTCAGCTCCCTCCAAAGATTTTCTATTGGGTTCAGTCTGAAGACTGGCTAGGCCACTCCAGGACCTTGAGATGCTTCTTACGGAGCCACTCCTTAGTTGCCCTGGCTGTGTGTTTCGGGTCGTTGTCATGCTGGAAGACCCAGCCACGCCCCATCTTCAATGCTCTTGTTGAGGGAAGGAGGTTGTTGGCCAAGATCTCGCGATACATGGCCCCATCCATCCTCCCCTCAATACGTGCAGTCGTCCTGTCCCCTTTGCAGAAAAGCATCCCCAAAGAATGATGTTTCCACCTCCATGCTTCACGGTTGGGATGGTGTTCTTGGGGTTGTACTCATCCTTCTTCTTCCTCCAAACACGTCGAGTGGAGTTTAAACCAAAAACTCTATTTGTTCTCATCAGACCACATGACCTTCTCCCATTCCTCCTCTGGATCATCCAGATGGTCATTGGCAAACTTCAGACGGGCCTGGACATGCGCTGGCTTGAGCAGAGGGACCTTGCGTTGCACTGCAGAATTTTAATCCATGACGGCGTAGTGTGTTACTTATGGTTTTCTTTGATATTGTGGTCCCAGCTCTCTTCAGGTCATTGACCAGGTCCTGTGCTGTGTAGTTCTGGGCTGATCCCTCACCTTTCTCATGATCATTGAGGCTCCACGAGGTGAGATCTTGCATGGAGCCCCAGACCGAGGGAGATTGACTTATCTTGAAATTCTTCCATTTTCTAATAATTGCGCCAACAGTTGTTGCCTTCTCACCAAGCTGCTTGCCTATTGTCCTGTAGCCCATCCCAGCCTTGTGCAAGTCTACAATTTTGTCCCTGATGTCCTAGACAGCTCTCTGGTCTTGCCCATTGTGGAGAGGTTGGAGTCTGATTTGATGAGTTGGACAGCTGTCTTTTATGCAGATAACAAGTTCAAAACAGGTGCAGTTAATACAGGTAATGAGTGGAGAATGGGAGGGCTTCTTAAAGACAAAACTAACAGGTCTGTGAGAGAAGGAATTCTTACTGGTTGGTAAGTGATCAAATACTTATTTCATGCAATAAAATGCAAATTAATTATTTAAAAATCATACAATGTGATTTTCAGGATTTTTGTTTTAGATTCCGTCTTTCACAGTTGAAGTGTACCTATGATAAAAATTACAGACCGCTACGTGCTTTGTAAGTGGGAAAACCTGCAAAATCGGCAGTGTATCAAATACTTGTTCTCCCCACTGTACATACATACATACATACATACATACATATATATATATCAGCCTGGTGTTGGCGTAGTGGTTAGGGTAGCGGCTTGAGATCCAAAAGGTCCTGAGTTCAAGCCGCGTTGGCCGCTTGAATTAATACACACCAGGAGGTTGACTCAGCCTGTCATCCTTCCGAGGTCGGCGAGAGTGAGTACCAGTGTACTGGGCCCGGTGTATGCCCCGGTTAGAATAGGTTACCATATCCCTGTGTCGTAAGATGCGACAGGGTTGCGTCAGGAAGGGCATCCGGCGTAAAACCTGTGCCAAATCATTATGCAGATCATAACGGATGATCCGCTGTGGAGACCCCTTACGGAGCAGCCGGAGAAGAAAGAGAAGAAGAAGAGATATATGTATAATGTATATATATATTTTATTTATATGATGAGAGTTTTTAGTAATATATAGATAGACAAGCCGGTAGGCGGCCATGGGTCGCCGAGCATCAGATGACCTTTGACCCCTGATCTGAGTTAATGTAGTACTAAGTACTTACGAAATTGCAATCGAATCGGTTAACCCATGTATGAACAAGGGGGCTTTGAATGGTCATTTTGCCCGAACAATGCACTCATTGACCTTTGACCCCTGACCTAGCCGAGATAGGTCAATATGTCCTGAAGCAAAGTTGTAGTACTCATTGAAGTACTATGTACCTATGAACTTTCATTCGTATCGTTAACCCTTGTATGAGCAAGGGGCTTTGAATGGTCATTTTGCCCGAACAATGCACTCATTGACCTTTGACCCCTAACTTAGCCGAGATACAGTAGGTCAATATGTCCTGACGTAAAGTTGTAGTACCGATTGAGTACTCTGTACCTATGAACTTTTATTCGTATCGGTTAACCTTGTATGAGCAAGGGTGCCTTGAATGGTAATTTCGCCCGAAAAATGCACTTATTGACCTTTGACCCCTGACCTACTCGAGATAGGTCATTATGCAAATGAGCAAAATGTAGTACTCATTACGTTCTATAAGCCTGTAAAGATTCATTCCAATTCGGTTCAACCGTCTTGGAGCTAGTGTACTTTGAATTTTCAGCGGGAATGCTCAATGGCCCTCGGACACCCAAGTTGAGAGGTTACCATTTGGAAACTATAAGATATAGAAAAAAATGGATGTCATATAGCGGATAGAGAATTACCTTAAGATTATGCATACCAAATATCATCGAGTTCCATCTCCTGATAACTACTCGGTATCCATTTGAATGAAAAGTACCGAAAATGCGGTTTGATATTGGAAATCCCCAAAGCTCGAGGGGGGCTGTGGTGAACAAAGATATAAATCGAAAATCCAGCTCGATCGTTTGTGCACAATGCATTCCAGATGATTAGTGTGAATTTTCATGACCATCTGACCATAACCCTAGGAGGAGTAGCATTTGGCGCGAAGGCACCTCCAGCTCTCGCATATTATCGATTTTTGCCCTTTGACCCATGACCTAAGCAACATCGTTCAATATGTCCTGAGGCAAAGTTGTAGTACTCATTGCGTGCTATGAAGCTGCAAAGTTTCATTCGGATCGATGCACTCACCTGGTCGCTAGGGGCCTTCAATTTTGCCAATTTTCGGGCATACCCCATTTGTAGGGGGCGCTGCGGGTAAACTATTCCATATATCACAAAAACCGGAATAATTTGGTGTAAGCATCACCTGTAGATGATGCATGACAAATTTCATAAGCCTACATGGGATAATGGCTTTCGGAATTGATTTCGCGTGAACGGTACCGATTTTGAAGGTTTTTTGGCTGTTGCTAGGGAACCAAAGCGTCCCTAGCAACCATCACAATTTCCAAAGCACTACGTCATAAGATGTATCTACCACCCGAGTTTGTCAAAATCGGCCCACGTTTACTACCAATTATGCTGATGACAAACGAACAAACATCCAAACAAACATCCAAACAAACAGACAGAATTACTGACAATAAGGGTCACCTATTTCGGCGACCAACAATAAGGTCACCTATTTCGGCGACCCAACAATAAGGGTTACCTATTTCGGCGACCCAATTACCAACCAGAAATTGAAACTCATTAAACAGAAAAAAATATAGAAATAACTCTGTGCATAACTCCTTTATCAATCATAAGTGGAACTTCTGTGCTGCTTCGTCATATGTTTATCGAGTTTACCCTTGCACTGAGTGAATACACTTCATTTGTTAGGCACACACATTAATGAATCACCCTACCTGTGAAACAGCAGGATGACAGTTTATAGCTGGGTCAGGATTCAAACCCAGGCTAGACATGTTGAAGGCAAGTGTGCATATCTCTAGGCCATCCTGCCAGTCACCACTCCTAATTCACTGTCATGCAGCTACTTCCCCACAAGCCTTTTGCAACATAGAAGAATGATGTGGATCTCTCTGTTTGTAACGATTATAGATTTATTTGAGCATGCATGATGTTTCAATCCACATCCTTGGTGGCAATTTGACCCTTGTACTTCCCAAATGCCACGAACGATTGCCACCTGTTCTGATTTCGAGGTACTTTTATGATGTAGCAATTAGTGTATATTCAGATGCTCATATTATTGTTCTAATGGTTGATATTTAATTATTGGAAAGACTTCTTGTTCCAAGTACTGGAAACATCTCATAAAGTATGTTGCAATACATTAAAAGTATCTGAGACCATAAAAACTGCCCATCAGATGAAGCTTTAAATACCATGAATGATTAATCCATATTGTTTTGGACAAATGTTTGGAATCTGCCATATTAAATAGCTTTCTTTATGGAGGTAGTTATCTCATGCTTCATCCAGATTGTCATTCATAACTGACTAACTGATGTTTGTTATACCGAACAGGTTCCATGGTGTGCAGACTGTTTCCGTTATATTTCAACTTCGCTCTAGTTTTTGTGCGATATTGTTGTGCGATGAAAAAAGAGAAAATCAAAAACGTGCATGATTTACAATAATTACAGCACCTGTGATTATGAAAGAACAACATGCATGAAAGAAGGACGTTTGATTGAAAAAAACCTGCACGTTACCCCCCAGTAGACAGATTGAAACAGGCAGTTATAGTCAAATATTTCATTATTTATGGATGAAAGAGCCAAAATGCCTCACAAACTATGCGTGAATGTCTCGCCCAAAATGTTTGATCACCTCTTAGAAAAAGTGAGATCCTCCATCGGAAAGTGTGATATACATTTGAGATTCAATTCCACCGGCAGCATGGTGAGAAACAACACATTGATTTTTGGCAGAGGCTCCGCTCCACTCTTATTGTTACTCCGCTCTAAACTGATGGCCGTGACTGATGAGAAATTACCATTCGATGAAACTATCTCATTTACAACTGAAATTCAAAAAGAGGAGTACTCTTTGTCAAGACTCGGGTCGGTATGCATCAACAGGTGGTTTGAAGAATATATGTTATCAACTGAAAGTTGACGAAGGTGTGATTAGCACCGAAGGAAGAAAGTTTAAGCAAAATGGTTCTTTGTTTTTCTCGGGCGAAGGACGATCGCCCAAAACATCAGCTTCACTTTGCTTCCCACAGTGTTCAGCATACCTGTCCACTTTCAATTGTCATTAACATGAAAAAAAAACTGAGTTTTTATGTCCACATTATCCTCCTATGCCTCCCAGCTATCTAATCTATATTTTGGCCTGTCTGTTTGTCTGTCCTTTATGCAAGCACAAACCGTTTGACCAAGAGCTACCAAGAAAACCATTTGACCTAGAGCTACCAAGAAAGGAGTGCGTAGTCCACGGGATCCGCAACAACACTGCATTTGACTGGACCTGCAACGTGAACAAGTGTTCAATTTGGCGCAATTCCACATTTTGGTGCATTTTTCCCGAAAATCGGTCCCGTCATTTTCTGCCACATCAGGTCCCGTCATGTGCGTAATGGTTGTAACAGGAAGTTAATGTGGCAATGTCTTTTTTTGCAGTTTTTGAAAATCCCAACAACTTTACCATGCCACCAAAGAAACGGGCAAGTTTGGGCAGATCTACATGAGCTGCCAGGAAAAAAAAAACAAGAAGCCCGGAAGCAGGAAAGCTCACAAGAAAGACAATCACGCCTTGAAGCTGACCGTGAATAACCAGAGCAACATCTCAGAAAAAAAAAACATTAATCAAATTCAGCCTTTTGTCTTAAACTTTATTTTATTTAAACTGGGGAAATAATGTGAAATTGATCCCGGGCAACGCCGGGTACCTCAGCTAGTATCATATATTATCAGTTTCTTAGTTTAGAATTAGAATCCTGATGAGGCTTAAATGATGCAGTTTAGTTATATGAAATTATTTAAATGAATTTTGTTTTTTTTTTAGAAACTTATCAATGAAATTGAAATGAAATTCTATGAAATTCCATAAATGGGAATGAAAAATTTGAGATTAAAATATTTTGGATGCCCTGGAAAGGTAAACTCTGCAAGTGCATAAAATGTTTCAAGGCTTAAACTTGGCAGTACACCACCACCTGTACATTACCCCATGGGTAGTCAGATCATACTACATTCCTACCTGTGATCTTTTAAACCCCCATTAACCCAAGTACCCAGCCACCCATCTTATTTGCAGGTTACTATGTTTCCTTTCCTTTCCTCTCTCCTTTTTCTGTCGTCCTTTTCCTTGCCTACTGTGTCCTCCTGCTGCCCCCTTCTGCCTCACTGTCTTCAGTGCATTGCATTTTTAACATCAATCACCTCACTTTTCCATGAGCTTCGATCTTGTAAACATAACGTACTGTATGTACATGTAAACATGTACTGTATGTCTCATCAATTAATTGAGGCCAATTATAGATTCATTTACAGTACTTGCAAGTATTACATTATCACATCTGATCTGATCTCTCAATTGAGACGTACCTCTTAAAGCCTCAGAAAGCCAATGAGATGCTTGAAAACCAAAAGCAATATCAATGGATTTAGACGGTCAAAACAAAGCAATTCCAACATATTAGAATCTAAAGTTTAGCACAAAGGCCAATATTTGGGGAACATAACTGGGATTTTTTGCTTGTTTGTTTTACTTGTACATGATCATATATGGGACACTTAACTTATATGTCCTTTTCAAACAATTGCCTGCTCATTGATGTGCCTGAAAGTGGCATTGTAGCAGACAGAGCTTTCACAAACTTGATTCCACCAAGGATTTACCAACAACCATATCATCGATTAAATAATATTATATTTTTAGGTGCAATGTACTTCAATAACAAATGTAAAACGACATGAACTCGCATCACGTTTTCCGATAAGTTTCTCATCGCTCTTTTATTGGCCCAATGAATAACTTGCTTGTAGAGGTGAAACCAATAAGTCATTTGGTAAAACTCAATAACGTAGTCATAATGTTTCCAGATTTCTTTACGATTATGTATTGTCTGTCTTTGTATTGTATTGATTTTGAAGTAGATTTTGATCAACTATGTGTTTGTAATTGGCCCTTTTGGATATATAAACGGTTTTATCTATATATA
>CM068956.1:90260667-90272935 GCA_035128595.1 Eptatretus atami | reverse complement strand
CTATATATATATCAGACTGATCTGTAGAGTGTGAAGTTGGAAATTGAAGGGTGATGATGAATGTCATCAGTGCATACGCCCCGCATATGGGGTGTGAGATGGAGTATAAAGAAGATTTCTGGAGTGAGTTAGATGAAGTGGTGGAGAGTGTATCCAAGGATGAAAGAGTGGTGATTGGAGCAGATTTCAATGGGCATGTTGGGGAAGGGAATAAAGAGGATGAGGAGGTGATGGGTAGGTACGGTCTCAACGAGAGGAATGTGGAAGGGAAATGGTGGTAGATTTTGCAAAAAGAATGGAAATGGCAGTGGTAAATACGTATTTCAAGAAGAAGGAGGAACACAGGGTGACGTACAAGAGTGGAGGAAAGTGCACACAGGTGGATTACATCTTAAGCAGGAGATGCAACCTGAAAGAGATTAGAGACTGTAAGGTGGTGGCAGGGGAGAGTGTAGCTCGACAGCATCGATTGGTGGTCTGGAGGATGATTTTGGAGGTGAGTTGAGGAAGAGAGTGAGGGCTGAACCAAGGACCAGATGGTGGAAGCTGAAGGAGGAAGACTGTGCGTGGAATTTAGGGAGGAGGTGAGACAGGGGTTGGATGGTGGTAAAGAGGGGTGGGATGATTGGGCAACTACAGCAGAAGTGGTGAGGGAGATAGCTAGGAAGGTACTTGGTGTGACATCTGGACAGAGGAAGGAAGATAAGGAGACTTGGTGGTGGAACGAGGAAGTACAGGAAAGTATAAGGAAGAAGGGTTGGCGGAAAAGAAGTGGATAGCCAGAGAGATGAAGAAAGTAGGCAGGAGTACAAGGAGTGGCGGGCAAGGCAAAGAGAGAGGTGGCAAAGGCTAAGGAAAAAGCATATGGCGAGCTGTATGAGAAGTTGGATAAAAAGAAGGGGGAAAGGATTTGTACCGATTGGCAAGACAGAGGAGCGAGCTGGAAGGATGTGCTGCAGGGTCGGTGATAAAGGACGCAAATGGGAATGTGCTGAAAGCGAGGAGAGTGTGTTGAGAAGGTGGATGGAGTACTTTGAGGAGCTGATGAATGAAGAAAATGAGAGAGAGAGAAGGTTGGAAGAGGTCGAGATAGTGAATCAGGAGTGGGATGGATGAGTAAGGATGAAGTGAGGACTGCTATGAAGAGGATGAAAAGTGGAAGGTGGTTGGTCCAATGATATACCAGTGGAGGCATGGAAGTGCTTAGGAGAGATTTTAACAGTGGGATTTTTAACAGATTTTTAAATAAAATCTTGGAAAGTGAGAGGATGCCGGAGGAGTGGAGATCAAGTGTACTGGTTCCGATTTTCTAGAACAAGGGTGATGTGCAGAGCTGTGGTAATTACAGAGAGATAAAGTTGTTAAGCCACACCATGAAATTGTGGGAAAGTAGTGGAAGCTAGGTGAGAGGAGAGGTGACGATTTGTGAGCAGCAATATGGGTTTATGCACGGAAAGAGCACCACTGATGCGATGTTTGCTTTGAGAATGTTGATGGAGAAGTATAGGAGGCCAGGAGTTACATTGTGTGTTTGTGGATTTAGAGAAAGCTTATGATAGGGTGCCAAGAGAGGAGTTGTGGTATTGTATGAGGAAGTCGGGAGTGGTAGAGAAGTATGTGAGGATGGTGCAGGATATGTTTGAGGACAGTGTGACAGCGGTGAGGTGTGCGGTAGGAATGACGGACCGGTTTAAGGTAAAAGTGGGATTGCACCAAGGATCGACTTGAGCCCTTTCCTGTTTGCAATGGTGTATGGACAGGTTGACGGATGAGTCAGACTGGAGTCTCCATGGACTATGATGTCGCGGATGACATCATGATCTGTAGCGGGGAGGAGGGAGCAGGCTGAGGCGAGCCTCGAGAGGTGGAGGTACGCACTGGAGAGAAGCGGAATGATAGTCAGTAGGAGTAAGATGGATACATGTGCGTAAATGAGAGGGAGGGTGGTGGAATGGTGCGGTTGCAAGAGTTGAAGTGGGGAAGGTGGATGGGTTTAAATACTTGGATCAACTGTCCAAAGTAATGAGAGTGTGGTAGAAAAGTGAAAAGAGAGTGCAGGCAGGATGGAGTGGGTGGAGAAGAGTTTCAGGAGTGATTTGTGACAGAAGGGTAGCTGCAAGAGTGAAGGGGAAAGTATATAAGACGGTAGTGAGACCAGCTATGTTGTATGGTTTGGAGGCGGTGGCCTGCAAAAAAGACAGGAAGCAGAGTTGGAGGTGGCAGAGTTAAGATGCTGCGATTCTCGTTGGGAGTGACGAGGATGGACAGGATAAGAATGAGTATATTAGAGGGACAGCGCAGGTAGGACGGTTTTGGTGACAACTTTGAAGAAAAAACAATTTTTTTAATCGAAGATTTTGACACGATAAGGTTTCTGATGTTGACACAATACAATTTGCTCACTTACAGATCCTAGGACCCTAATATAGGCCTGGTGTTGGCTTAATGGTTGTAGGTGGTGGGCTTGGGCTCTGGATCCTGAGTTGAATCCCACTTTGCTGTTGAATTAATACCAGGTGGGGTTTACTCTGGCCTGTCATCCTTCTGAGGTTGGCAAAATGGAGTGTCAGCATGCTGTATCCTGTGTCAGAGTGGCGGACCTGTCCAGGATTGTGCCTAATAGCCAAGGAGCTGGTAAGGCAGCACCAATGCTCTTGCAGTGAGTATGTCCCAATGGATGGATGGTGATCCCTAATGATGTGATGATTCACCTGTCATTATTGGTCATATCACAAGGCAACTCAAAATCTCCAGGTTCCTTTCTGGCAGGAAATCATGTTTCTCTCATTTTTATTTTGCAGCATACTTGGGCATCATAACTATTCAGGGAATATGGTTCTCAGGTGAATTTTTTTTCATTTGTTGTTTATTTCATTATGTAATTGTTTTCTTGAAATAGGAGTACTTTGAAGCATGCCTTAACCTTTTTTTTGTTATACCTTTCGAGCTCATATGAGAGCTAACACACAACGCACAGCAAGGGGGGATGAGACAGAGGGGCGGGAGTGGGAAGGAAAACAGTGGGAACAGAGAAATTAAGAGATCTGTGGAGGGGAGAGGATTGGGGCGGGGAACACAGGTTATACAAGATGGACATTACAGGAACTTTCAGGAGGAAAGCAGGGATTTGAAGGAGGTGGTTTGAGGTGGATTGATGGGGTAGAAAAGATCGAGGATTTGAGGGGGGCGATAAGAGGTGGTGGTGAACAGTTGTTTTGAAGGCTGCTGAGGAAGAATGGAATTGAATAGAGTGAGGAGTTTATTCCAAAGGTGTGAAAAAGAGGAATGAAAGAGTGAAGGTGAGCAGTGATTCGTATTTTGGTAGTTTTACCAGAAGGGGGTATGTTTTGTGGACTTGAACGCCTGCGAGAATATGGTGGTGACAAATCTCAGACGGGCGAGACCAGAAGGAGACAGTTAGAAGACAGAAAGACACGACCTGCCTGCTTTGAGAGAGTGAGAGGCCCAAAGACTCAGCCTCATCGCGGGAATACCAATGATCCAAATGCCTTGGTTTCCACAGCGTGAAGCGAGAAAGGTGAGAGGCAGGAACACCAGCCCAGAGGGGAGAGCAGTACTCCATCAGGCTGCAGACAAAGCTTTGTATGTGGTTCAGAAGCTCAGGTGGACTGAGGAAGGACTTTGCACGACGGAGGATTCCAGTTGGCGACTGGCTTTGAGGCCAGGTTGGAAATGTGCTTCCCAGGAAAAGATCATGGCAGATAGTGAGACCAGAAGCTTGAATGAAAGGACTTCTTCCAGAAGGTCGTGAGAAAGTAGATGGGGGTTTTTTTTTTTCCAAACGGTCTTTTGGAAAGACATCGTGAGAGTGTGACCTTTGACTTTTTGATGCAATTCTCTTTCCGTATTCGTCGGAATGTGTCCAGGGAATGGAATAATGAACTCAAAAACAATGGGTACCCTTTGGCGCTCTAACTAGAACTGCAAGCAGTGAATGATCGGCTTCCAGCCAGATCGGTACTTCAAGTGTTGATATAGCTCAGGTTGTATTTTGACTTCATTCAGTATGTTTTTTTGCCACGGGCACTCAATCGCATGTTTAAAGTTTTGTATCGATTGGTTAAGTGTTTCAGAGAAGAAGATGAATTTTTTCCCCCTTCAATCCAATATGGCTGCTAAACCACGTACTAATGATGTCATCTATGTCAAACAAAAAGCAACTCCACACCTTCATGTTTATTTTTTTCTTTTATTCAATGCACCATCTTACAGGTTATCAATATTTTGGTTGGCGTTCATTAAAACTCGTTCCCACTGAGAAACTCATTCCATTGTTGTTAAGATATCAGTTAACATGAATGCTTATAGCTTTGCCACCTCTCGCAATACCTTTGCCTCTCGCAATACAATACCTCTCGCATATTATCTGGCTTTGAAGCTATTGATAATCCCTTATTGTTCTTGATAAATGTTTAAAGTAAAAATAACTATTTATTAGCTTGCTTTCTCACTTTCATCACAAACTAATCTCCCTGTGCTATTTCATCACGGGCCCACACCTGCCTTAACCTGTTCTGTGCCCTTTATCGAACTGAAAGATGGCTTGCTATTATGTTTAATATTTTTGGCCATATCGTTTCTGATTCTCTTTGGCTCGCTGAGTTAGTTTCTTAACTAGCCTCGGTTTATTCCTATACTGATATGAGTCCGATTCCAGTTCACTATTTTAAGCAAGTGAATGCCTTCTGTGTATCTGCATAGCATTACTTTTATCTCCTTGCTCGTCCACCCTCATGGTCTTTTTCTGCCTCTTACTTACACCTCACTGGGATCTGTACACTGCTCATTTGCTTCTTGAAGGTTGCCCATTTCTCTCATGCTCATTGATCATGTCCTGTCCTCTTGTACACTGCCGCACAAGCCAGGCTATATAATGCTGGCATAAATGTGTTGGGACCATTGACTATGAGTAGGGTGGATATTATGATTTCTGGCTCACTTTTCCATGTAAATGAATGGGGGATTTTCAGGCGATTCACATTTTTTTTCCCTTTAAATATTACACCCCGCTTTTATCCCCAAGGTTATTTGTGTCTCCCTTTTACCTAGGGAGCCTAGTATTCAAAATACCAATGCATATTGTTTAGCTACACATTGAATATAAAGATTTGTCATTCTCAAATTCCTTCAATAGTTTAATTTTTCTTTGCACAATAATCCCATCTAAAATATTTAAAGAACAAACATTTTGAATCTTTATATTTTTCAAGATACCCCTTTTGTGCATTAACGAATGTATACTTCTCTTAATGATCTCAATCTGACCACCCTCTGAAGCACAGTTATTTTTTGCATAAGCCCCCCCTTTTCATTAAGCCCCGCCCATTGTTTCATAAGCCGCCCCCTTTTCTAAGCCCCGCCGCATTTTCATAAGCCCGCCCACTTCGTGAGTTGTTTCCATAGCCACCCGACTTTTCATAAGCCCGCCCACTTTTCGTGAGGTAATTTTCATAGCCACGCCCACTTTCCCTAAGCCCCGCCCACTTTTCTTACCCGCCGCTACTCTACATATTTCCGTTCATCTCTATCACAAAGAAATCACTAGAAAATTCTACATGTTATTGGTTTGAAAAATTTTCCGACGAAGGCAATGCTGGGCTTGCCAGGGAATTTCCACAGGAAACCAGCCCACCAGTCCTTTCTTATAAAAGCCTCAGGCCCAGGCTCCATTTTAACATATTTTTTACTTTTACTGAGATGGCTACTGTGCTGAGCTTGCTGGAACTCTAAGACTGTGTATGGAACTAAACTTTAAAGTTGGAGAATTGGATTCAAACTATTAATGTGTCTAGGGTCGATCATTCTCGTCTTTAACATCGACTGCTTCTAATATTAGATAACGTTATTATACTTGATTTTCCTCAACGAGAATATATCTGCAAATCGCCCGCGATTGCACATCGGGATAAGATCTGCATTAACATCACTTTGAAAGAAATTAGACACAAGTGCCCACAGACCGCGCTTACCCGACCATTGAGTATGACTATATGCGGGGTTCCTCTGCAACGGTTTCAGTAATACAATTTGTATGAACCTCTCCCTCCCACAATCTCTCTCTCCGCCATGTCAGCGCTGGTTCACCCACACATTATCTAGTGAGGTAAGAATTATTCCTCTATTTTCAGTTCTTTAAACATCGACTCATTTAATAATTAAATAACTTATTATACATTTTATTTCTCTCACAGGAAATTGGTATCTGATGAATAAATAACCCGATTTTGCCACAACTTGGCGGAAATTGATTGCTGGTTGAGATTAGGGCCCCGAAGACCTCGATGCAAGAGTTCTGGACTCAACGACACCACAGAACGACGTCTGAGCCACAGTATTACGTTGAGCATGGTGAAGACCATAGAGGACGTGGGGATTGGGGTTCCTTGGCAGTTGAATATTGTATGGATAACATACAAATTGATTGTACTGGATTTCAACTATATCTGTTGAGGTAAGATTTATTTCTATTTCAGTTCTTTTAAACATCGATACATTTTAATAATTAAATAACTTAATTATAACATATATTTTCTCTCACAAGAAGAATTGTATCTTGAAATGCATATCAAAATACCGATTTTGCCACAATTGGGCAAAATTGTTGGCTGGTTGAAAGACCTAGACGACAAGACCCAACAGAACGAGCTCCGATCCTTGATGACCAAACCAAAGGAGTATACGTTTGAGTGATCTCATGAGCGACCAGACCACAGTCTTGAGCAAAGAGTATCGTTGAGATCATGCAAACCGAAACCTGAGTGGATGACTTTGGGTCCTTGCAGATACTCGGATATTTTGTATGGAATAAACTTACAACTTGAATGTACTGGAGTTCAAACTAATATCTGTTGAGGTAAGATTTTTATTTTCCATATTTTCAAGTTCCTTTTTAAAATGACTCATTAATAATTAAATAACTTAATTAATACAATTATTATTTTCCTCACAGGAAATTGTTTATGAATAAAATACCCCGATTTTGCACAACTTGGGCAAATTGTTGGCTGGTTGAAGACTATGAGCGACCAAGACACAGAACAGAGTCGTCTTGATGACCCAACAAAGAGTTATACGTCGGTAGATCTCCATTGAGCGACCAAGACCCATTCAGGAACGACGCTGATCTTGAGGATGACTTTGGGGTTCCTTGGATATGGCTATTGTATGGAACTAAACTACAACTTGATTTTACTGGATTCAAACCACGTCCTTTTATCTGTTGAAAGAATTATCAAAAGCCGGCCCGTAAGACTTTAGTTTCCTTTTTTCACCAAGTTCCTTGGTAACAATTGCGCTTGACCTGCGCACTCACGGCCTTAATAGGATCATATAACGTAAACTCAATTAATACATTATTATTTTCATCTCCCGGAAATTGTATCTGAATAAATACCGATCGTTCTGCCCACAATCGTTGGACCAGCAATGGCTCTGGACTGCTGAAGATCACCTCTCTGATATACCAGTGGAGGCATGGAAGTGCTTAGGAGAGATTTTTAACAGTGGGATTTTTAACCAGATTTTTAAATAAAATCTTGGAAAGTGAGAGGATGCCGGAGGAGTGGAGATCAAGTGTACTGGTTCCGATTTTCTAGAACAAGGGTGATGTGCAGAGCTGTGGTAATTACAGAGAGATAAAGTTGTTAAGCCACACCATGATCGTCAATTTTCAGCGATCTTTCCAGAACCCATTTATCGTGTCCAGTACCTAAGAATTTGAAACACCCTCCGGAATGGAGTGCTTTTCTAGATATATCAAGCTTGAGAAAACATTATGACGTCGCCATTTTGGATTTAACGCAGGCGAAAATCGCATATTTTCTCTATGGTTCACTCTGGGACTAGAACGATTCTGCTCCATCGGAACGTCTCGTAAGCAGATATTCCTCAAGGCAGTCGGCCATCCTGCTGTGACAGATAGCAGCTCTGTTCCACTTCAGCGTGGTCAATCCTTTCCTGGCAAAACAGAGCATACGGCGTCTTATTGTTTTTCTGTTTTGTGAACAGTAATCTTACCCGGCAAAAAATCATATCCTCGTGCACGAGATTTTCCGACGAAACTTTGGTGGCTCGGGGATTAGGTATAGGCTCAAGCATATGCCATACAGCATTCTTGGACTTCGTCAAAAATTCCACATATTGGACCGCCGAAAAAAATATTTTGAATTTTATTTATCTAAATGCATCTACATGTTTTAATGTGATTTCCCAATGCCCCCCCCCACCCCCAAAAAAGATCCGTAATAGAGAAAAAAAAATTCTTGCAACTTCTTGCTTCCAACAAAATTCGATCTTTTTTTTTTTTTTTGCATTATACTACATGTTATAACGCTGATTCCAACAACAAAACATGCACAAAATTATATTTGCCGCAATAATAATAGCGGATCACCACCGCTATTAACCCACCGTAAAATAATAACTTCAAATGTCTCATAGGAATTCTAAGTTCGATATATTGAACGAATGAACTATTGAGTTATGATAAAAGTCTACTGCATAAGCTGAAGAGAGAACAGTTGCAACACTTAACTCTGTGAGAACGCTGGTCTACGTGTCATAATAGATCAAGCAAACTAGGAATATCAGGTTCACCTTGAATCCGTTGAACCTTACGCCGTCAATTATGGCGCTGACGACCTAGCCGGAGCGTTTTGCACACATCTACCCGCATGTGCTCCCCTCTAGTCTCTCAGTCTGTATTTTATCTGTCAATTCTGACTCCGAGCCCGCCCCTTCATTTTCCAATGCCCTGGACAATCTCCATACATCCCCCTTACTCCATTCACTCGTTACCGACAGCTTGTCTAACTTTTCAATGCCACAAATCCACCCCATTGCTTAATTCATGATCCCTCTATCTTAACCTACTGCCCCAAATCCCTTCACGCATTGCACTGCTGCCTGAAAACCTATTGACCTACGAACTCGCCTTCGACTTCCACCTGTCCTCGTCACATTATTCCTTTTTCATATTAACCATGCTCCCTTCCCACCAACTTAAAACTCCTTATACCTTTGCCCATTCATCTAGATCTCGTAGCAATAGCAGCATCATCTGACTATTGGCCGGATGTTATGTATGCGGCGAATGCTGCACTTGCGGCGATCCTGCCCCCTCCATCGCTTCTTCTGCAGGAATGCGGCACGATGGAGTTATTCGGAGCTCGCATCTGTATTCCATGATGTACCCCCAACCATTTAGGTGCCCCTCTCTGTCCAAATGTCTATTACTCATATGCCCAGATTTCACCTGACTATGGATTCCTCTCCTCATCATCATCTCTCATCCATCATCCAAGCCCACCCTGCAACTGAAATTCTGTTTCGCCCTGGTTTGACGTCAACTGCAGACAATCACTCTTATAGAACTAGAATTTGCACCCTACACTCTGTCACAATTCGAATTTTTCACCAATCACCTGACTCCTGATTGTCTGACGTAGAGGGTTCCGAAACAGATTCCATCCTCAGACAACCAAAAAATCGTCTTGACGGCCCCGGCGTCAGTTCACGGGAGTCTTACCGTAATAGACGGGGACAGCACCAGTTTCATCCCGAACCAACCATCTACGTAGAGAGCCGTCTGACCTCAACGAGACTAATACTACTTGCCTGCGTCCTGAACGGGGCTGTTAAGTTCATAATACAGAAATAGCTGCACCTTGAACCACTTGCCACCACGCACTCAACAGGCGCCTGCGCAGGGCTACCCCGCTTCTCGATGTTACGTCCGCCGAATATCTTGTCATTGCCACAGGCACACCTAAACTCCACGGCCATCACCTCCGTCCACCGCCATCTGGTGATCTCCGCCGAAGTCCAGTTAGTCTTAACAGACAAATCATTGGTGGCCTTACGGTGGTTACAATTTCCTGCTCTAACTTGTTTCTTCCATCCTCTTCTTACTTTACGTTTTCGTTCTTCTTCCTTCGGCCTGCTCCCGTTAGGGGTCGCCACCCAAGCGGATCATCCGTTCTCCATCTTTAGTCGCAGTTCATACGATATATACAGGTGGTCAAAATATTCCAATTTTTCCCAGTTTTCTCTGGTTGCATAAGATACCATTACCCGAGCTAGCATGCAACTTGACTTGTGAAAAAAAAATACGCACACACCACAAAAATCCCACTATGTAAGCTAACCGGCTGGAACTATCCGGTATATTTTAATTATGCACACCTCTTAATGGACTAATGCATTCACAAACGGAAAACACCATTTCCGCGCCTCTTACTCTCAGAACTTCACCACCTTTCTGAGTTAATATATATCTATATTCCTCTCTCTTTACCCAATTCATAAGCTGCATCCAAATCACAACCTCGAGAATCCTCATTAGATACATAACCATACCCTGCTATAATATACATATAACCTTAACGTAAGATTCTTATATGCCACACAGGACCATTCATCCATCACTTGCACTCAGCTATTAGCCATCTGACATAAATCAAACGAGCCTGAAATAGAAATTCCATCAATGTCAACAATAATCTAACCATCCCATAAGTGCTACCTACACCCCTTACTACTAAACAATAACAAAATAATATTACTACTTAACGACTTATGATTAAACATAATATTCAGTTTATTTCCAAATTTGACTCGACCACACTCCGCCGCCATCCGTCCACATACCGCCTCGCTCCTCCCCTCTATCTACTATTCCACTCCTTGACTCTCGTACACTATACTTCATCTCATTACACTAAAAACATTTGCACAGTTATTAATTTCTGTTTTTTAACAACATTTAACACTAACAATCACCTTCTTCTACACACTAAATAACCTTCACGAATACCTTGTGTTTTTTACAGTTCCTGGTAGGGGTCTAAACATGAAAACAGGGAATGTTTTAATGAAAATAGCATGTAACAACTCTTATTTAGTATTGACCATATCCTAACTGAACTATACCACTTCGTCTCTATACCATACCATCATCTATCCATACACCCAACCAATCCCGCTATGATCCGCCGTCACCCAATTATTCCTAACCTTTCTCTTTGGAAAACCCTATACTACCCTACCTTGCGCGCTCTCAAAATCCTCATGCTCCTTCTTACCCGCCTCATAATCCGCTTCTCATATGCACATCTGATCTAAATCCATACATCAATTCCCTCATTCCCTTCAGTCTCACAAACGTCAGACCTTACCCTGCCTTCCTCTTCTAAAACCATTCTCTCTATCCCTTCAATCTCCGATCCTACTCTACCAACGCAGATACTACGCAAGCATTTCTAACTCTGCCATCCATGCTTCCCTTCCCTGTCCTTTTTCACGCCCACCACCCTCCAACACCAATACCACACCATAGCTAGGTCTCACTTATCATGAAATATGCCCCCTCACCTTGCAGCTCCACCCTCTGTCACAAATCTCCATGCAACTCACTTCCTCCACCCCTACTATCCATCCCTGCTGCACTCTCATTTTACTCACCTTCTTCATTCACCACACTCTGCCGTTACTTGGCACAGTGATCCAATGATATTCTTAACCCTAATCCAACCATTTCCACTCCAGACCCAATCACTCCACACCCAATCCACCCCCTTATCTTACCAAAACGATTTACACGTCCTTACTCAACGTACAATCATTCCACCTTCTTCTCCAAGTGCACACTTCCTATCCTACTCGTAGGGCCCCAATCCAGCCTCTCCAACTCTCTCTCATTCATATGATCATCCCGCCTTGCTACTACAACGATGAACCATTAGCTCCATGACACATCCAGTACTGAAATCCTCACGTAAACCTTGTCACCATCACTCATGCAACCAACAGAAAATGGCGCCTCATGACTCAAATCCTACTAGGTGCACATACACCACATTCACCTATTAAACCGTCGTCATCCTAGCCTCGCCACACTCCACGCTCAGTCACACCTGTCCTCATATCATATACCTTCACCAGCCCATCACACTACATCTCTACCACCCAACATCCCACTTCCGTCATAAAATATCCACCCAATCTCTCGTTCTCACCCATAGCATAACGTTTCATCTAAATCCCGACCTCAATACCACAACATGTACACCCTTCCTTGCCTTACTCAATATGACTCGCCACCAACATTTCCATCCAAAGAAACTCCGTATCAATCCAGTCACTGTCTCTCGTTTTTCCGTCGGGCCTAACCCCATAAGGACCTGTACAAAATCCCACTCACCTCTCCCTCTCAAACCTATTCTCCCACTATCTTTTCCCCACACCTTCT
>CM068956.1:90230631-90250102 GCA_035128595.1 Eptatretus atami | reverse complement strand
ACGCAAGGTGTTACAATCCCTGTTGCTGACCCTCCAATCAACTGTGGTCCACCTTCGCTTGTGGAAACACGGGCTGTGGTGAACCGGTTGAAACGGGGTAAAGCTCCAAGGATCTGTGGCATCCATGCTGAACTTCTCAAGGCTGGTGAAATGCTGCATGTGTCGTTGCATGCAGTTCTGTGCTCTGCCTGGAACACAGGCATCATCCCAACTGACTGGAAGAGGGGCCTTTGTTGTCCCTCTCTGAAAGGAAGGTGATCGCCAAGACTGCAACAACTACGGGTGTGACGCTGCTCTCAGTGCAAGGGCAAGGTCTTTGCTCGGATAATTCTTGATTGGGTTTGCCACCATCTGCTTGAGCACCAGCATCCAAGCAGTCAGGCTTTACACCAGAAGTCAACGATTGACCGTATCCTTCTCTTCGGGTCCTCACCGAACGCAGACGAGATTTCGGCAGGGCTGCTTGCAGCCTATGTTGATCTCTGTTAAGCGTTCGACTCAGTGAATCGGGATGCCCTCTTGAGTGTTCTTGTTGTTCGTGGGGTGCCACCAAAACTGATCGATCTCATGTCTGAACTCTACTCTGGTACTGAGAGTGCTGGGAAATGTGGTGGTACCATCTCTGACTTATTTCCAGTTGTTACTGGAGTTCATCGGGGTGTGTACTGGCCCCACACTTTTCAGCACTTGTATGGACTGGATTCTAGGGAGGATGTCAGAGAGATCAAGCTGCAGTGCATCGTTTGGGAATGTCAAGATCTCGGACCTTGATTTCGCAGATGATGCATTCATCTTTGCAGAGACTTTAATATCCTTTTGGGGCCCTCGAGGTGCTGAATGAGGAGTCAGAGCCGCTGGGATTACGGGTTTCTTGGGTCAAAACTAAGATCCAGGCTTTCATTGACATCTTGATGCTGCTTTCCTGTCTGTGTCTGTTTGGTGAGGATGTTGAGGTCGTGGAGAGATTCACTTACCTTAGCAGTGATATCCATGTCTCTGCTGGCTGTGAGTCAGAGGTCAATAGACGTCTGGGTCGGGCCTGGGAGTCATGGATTAATTGGATAATGGGGTGTGGCGCTGCCGGTACCTGTGTGGGAGGACGAAGGTCCGAGTCTTCAGGTCCTTGGTGCTTCCAGTCTTGCCTATGGATGCGAGACATGGACTCTGACCAAGGATCTGAGATGGAGACTTAATTCCTTGGTACCAGGTCTCGTCGGAGAATCCTTGGCTATCGCTGGTCGGATTTTGTGTCCAACGAGCGGTTGCTGAGAGAGACTCGGATGAGATTTGTTACCTGTATAGTCCGTGAGCGTCAGTTGCGGCTGTATGGACATGTGGCTCGTTTTCCTGACGCTGATCCTGCTCACCAGATTCTCTCAGCGAGGGAGTCTCGTGAGTGGAGGAGGCCAATGGCCGACCACGTGCCTCGTGGTTGCAGTAGGTTACCGGCATCTCAAGAGATGGGATGGGCCTGGCATCTGCCTGGGGATGGTCAGACGGAGGCCCCTGGAGTACCGGTCAAAGTGGACGCGACGACGCGCTGTTTCTGGCACATGCTCCATACCTGACCCTGACCTGACCTCAAATGCAGCAGCATGTACAAGCTACCAGAGGCTTTATTTTAACACTGATGTTACTGTTCATGTCCCACTTTTAACACCATATTCTTGTGTCTTCAAACACTTCTTTAATCATTGCTTCCGTATAGACATTGAACAGGACTGGTGATAAACAACAACGTTGTCAAACTCCTCTTCCAATTACACATGGTTCTGACTCCCCATTGGCTACTCTCACAGTTTCTGTTTGTCCCATGTACAGATTTCTTATGAGTCGTCTATCTTTCCAATCTACTTCAATGTCCCTCAGCACTGTCAAGAGCTTAATCCAGTCAACCCGATTGACTACTTTTTAAAAAAAATCTTCAAAACAAACATATACTTCCTGTCCAAACTCTAAACTCTGTTCACTCATTAATCTCATTATGCCGAATGCTTCTCTCATCCCTCTTCATCCATGGAATGCAAAGTATCATCTCCGATCTAGTTTGCACCTTCCCATCCACTCTCTATATTACATATCTCGACACAAGCTCCGATGCATGGACAATCAGATGTGCATACGAAAGTCAGAACATCGACATGCCTTTGCTTCTTTCTTAGGATGACAAATGATTGTCTGCCTGAAGTCTTCTGGCCATTCTCCTGATAAGTAAATATTTTTACACAGTTTAATGAACATCAATGTTGTGCTCTTTCCCATGTTTTAATCAACTTTGCAGGTATTTCATATATCCCAGGCAATTTCCGTTTTTATATTTTTTAATCTCATTACCTCCACCACCAAAGATCGATGGAGGTTATGGCTTCATCCCTGTCTGTCTGTTTGTGAGCAGGATATCTCAAAAAGTTGTTGACAGATTTGTACGAAACTTGCTGGACAAGTTGGGTGTGTGACTGTACGAAACTTGCTGGACAATTGGTGTGTGACTGTACGAAACTTGCTGGACAAGTTGGGTGTGTGACTGTCGAAACTTGCTGGACAAGTTGTGGTGTGTGACTGTACGAAACTTTGGTGCACATGTTGGGTGTGTGAGGGTACGAAACTTGGTGGACAGACTGTGTGGTGGAGTACGAACTTGGTGACAGGTTGGTGTGTGAGAAAAATGAACCGATTCGATTTTGGTGTAGATCTGGATCCGAGTATTTTAATTTTTATAAGTGATTCTTCACCATAGAGAGATTGGGCCAAAAATGATATACTGTAGGACGGATTTTCAAAAACTTGTGGATGGATTATGACAAAACTTGGTGATGAGTTGGATATGTGAAAAGAACAGGTCGTTCAGATCCGAGCCAGATCCGTCCTATCAGTGGGATACAAAACGTAGACTGTTCAGCCTGGCGGAGGTATGCGCTCTCCCGAGTGTCGTTCTTGTTTATTGCTGTTATTATTTCACTATCTAGCATTTCTTGTCCAGTCAAATCAATGTCAAAATTACTCTCTTTTCTAGCTCAATCAATTCAGGTTTTATGTAGTTCTTCAATATGCTCATGATATTTTTTTCTTATTTCATCAAGTTTTTTAATGAGCCACCTTACTTGCTCTCTATTGCTGTTGTTTTCATTCATTTATGTTTAGCGCTGATTGTGATTGTGCTGATTTATCAATTCTTTTTGAGGTTTAAGAAGAAGTGGGAAGGAAAACATGGTTAATTTGGAAAGCCTTCATTGCATTTGTATCCGATAGGGGACCCAATTGCTCGGACTTTTGATGTCCTTTGTACGACATTGCATTTAGATAATTCAGCCTCACTGTGCTTCGATGGATTCATTCAAAAAAACAGCTAAATATATTTGTAGAAAATTTTGAGTGGGGAAGAAGTTGGAGTCACCACTGCAAATTTTAAGCTGGGGAGTAAATTATCTCATTGGTGGAAGCAAAAGGAAGCAGGGAAAAGGAAAAGGAAAAAAAGCAGGACTTGGGGAAAATAATGGATGGATGGATTTTCAAGGAATTGTCATTTTAAAAAATTCTACTGAAAGCATTAACAAGATTGGCAGAATTGGGGAAAGAGCGACACACTTGTACTAAAGTGCTCTTGGAAAGAAAAACAAACAACCACAATGACTGCCACTTTTCATTTCATCACAGATGCTTTACTGATGCATTTGAATAATTTAATTGCACTTACTAATCTTAGCAAACAGGTGTTACAAAAACTAGCAAGTTGCCCGTGCCCACACGGGATTCTAAATGGGATAGGGATGAAGGTGGCAAAAATGCAAATGGCATCTTCTGTCGCCGAGCTGGCAATCTGGGAGCAACAATTTGCATTTATCACCACGTCTGATACAAGTTAAGTGTGACAATAGCGGAGAAGTTCTCCATTTACTGTTTGTTCATATGTATCGTTTTTGATGCCTCGGTCTGTAATAAATATTGTTATTGGTTGGTGTAAAAGCCAGTGACCAATTGCAAATAAGAGTAGGATGTAGTGCTTATAATGTGAGAGTGCATAAAGATAGTGTGAATCCATGTATAAAAGGAGTCAAGTTTCTCCGTCTGTAATCTTTCATTCTAAAGAGTTTCTGCTGTCGTAAAATAAAACAAATGGTACCATTGATAGGTGGTCATCGATTTACTTGGTTCGAAAGTTGGTAATCAATTTACTTTGATCAAAAATTAATTCCTTTAATCGCAAACTTGTCTGTTTTAAAAGTCTATTTTTCAGTGATTGAGGACGAAGAAGCGGGATCTCAAGCTTTCATGTGTGGTTCGAACAGGAACATTTATTATTTTATGACAGCAGGAAACCTTTTACAAGGACATGGGAGGACCATACAAAAGGAAATATAATAATACTTCTCAAGCAATAGAAAAAAAAAAAAAGCCAATGGAAGGAACACACAACCAAAACAACCACAGCAGCTACCACAACAACAACAACAACAACAACAACTATTATGTGTCATAAAAGATCCTTTTCACATGTTTACTTAATTTATTTTACATCCTCATTGACACACAGCTTGACATGCAATATGTTTGTCAAGTGCAACATGCTATCTTTCGATTAAACCCATCAAGGAAGTGACAGTAGGCATGCCTAGTAATACTAAATGTGATATTAATGTGTGTGTGTGTGTGTGTGTGCACATGCGTAGATACAAGTAATTAGCTATATGAATGGCCAGATTACACCTGCAAGTGTGGAGTTTGCAGGGCGAGTCGGTTTCTTGGCTCAATGCCTAAACTTTCTGCATCCATCTTCATCAATCGCTCTACTGTCGACGATGCCGGCACTTACAACTGCCTTGTCAAATATAGCAGATTCCAGTGGGGGGAACAGGCGTCCGTCGCCTCTCCGTTCTTGTGTGTACTAAAAGATCCCTGGGCCACTTTAGTGAAGAATAGAGAATGGAAACTTGGAAATAATTTGATTGATTGTGTGGGATTTTAGGGTGGTGAAAGTGAGGGTGCAAGAAGGAGGCTTCCTTGAGCATTCCTTTAAATTTACAAATCCGTATCTGTATACATTGCATTTGTTGGAAATTTGCGATATTGCAATGCATTGTGGGATCACTTGTTTTTCAAATTTTGAATCTTCTCGTTATAACCATGATGATGAGTGCAATTTCCATTGTTGTTTGAATTTACAGTGGCTACAGAAAGTCTACACACCCTTTCAAATTTTTCACCTTATGTTTTTGCCTTATAGCCTGGAATTAAATTGCATTAAATGAGACTTTTTTCCACTTTTAGTTACACATCGTAACCCACAACTTCCAAGTTAAAAACAAATTCTACAAATTTCAGAAATTAATGAAAAATACAAAACTAGAATATCTACAAAAAAAATGAAATCTTTATGCCCATCCCCTGATCTGTGCCTTTCCACAACTTTATCCCGGAGGTCTTTTGAAAGCTCCTTTGGGCTCATGGTTGAGTCTTTGCTGTGAAATGCACTCCCCAGCACAGAAGCCTGAAGGAACAGCTGATTTTATTCTGAAATAATCAGAATCATGACAATTTAACACAGGTGAAGGCCAATTAAGTTGGTGTGTGATTTTGAAGGTGATTGGTTCCACCTGGCTAATTTGCAATTGCTATTATAAGGGGATGAACACTTATTCAACCAAGTTATTCTGGTTTTGTATTTTTAATTAATTTTCCGAAATTTGTAGAATTTGTTTTTCACTTGGAGTTGTGGGTTACGATGTGTAAATAAAGGTGTAAAGTCAATTTAATGTAATTTAATTCCAGGCTATGCATGGTAAGATTAATTACAACTGAATGCAGTAGTTAGAAACCGATTGACTGTTCCTGAGCGCAGACCGCGGCAGAAAAGGTGAAATTTTGAAAGGAGGTTGTAGACTTCTCTCAAGGCACTATAAGTGCAGTATGGTTATCATGTGCTACTCCCTTTATCATACAATCACCAAACTAAATTGTACCATGGTATCGCACTACCTTTGAACTGTTGAGTCAAGATTCAGTTCTCTGCTTTCGATAAATTCTCAGATTTGTGCTTTGTGGTTAGGATGTTGCATTGTAAAGTGCCTCAGATAGTCGGCTGGACAAACCTAGAAAATATGCTTTAAAAGTTTTGACGGCATTACTGTTTCAAGTTGGTATGTCCCCGAATGTCTTTATATGACCCCAAGTTTGAATCAAGAGGAGACACAATCTCAACATTTGACCTTAAAGGTCAATTTCAAGGTAATTTAGACAACAAATCGACAGAAATTTTTTTTCTTTTTATAATAAACCCTCATTTTCACTGTTTTAAAGTAACAAACGGTTGATGGCCCACTGAAATCAAATGTCTTCCTAATGGCCCCAATTTAAAAGAGGAGAAAACATCTTAACATATGACTGAATATCATTTTAAGGTTGCTTTGATGAAAAATAACAAACAGGAGCAACAGCAAAACTTATGTATAATGAAATGCCTTGCAAAGTTTTTTTTCTTCTTTCAAATAGTGAAATAATGTCTGCATTAACTATTTCATTATTTTGAGACAATTTCTTTTATATATACAGAGTCAAGGCTCGTTGAAGAGCGTAGAACACTAATGGAACAGGGTGCAACAGAACGAGAGAGGGACACACACATAACACACACACACACACACACACACACACACACACACACCAACACCAACACCAACAGAGCTGAAGGACAAAATAGAGGGAGACAATGGGGAGGAATGGGGAGCAGGAAAGGATGTAGGTGTGGACAAGATGGATGCAAAAGGAAACTCTGAGGAAGGAAAAACTGAAAATTTGGAAGAAGGTGGGCTTGGGTGGTGTGTAAACGAGGTAGAAATATCCATGTTTTTGATTGGGCATGATCTGAGATGGCGGTGAACAGCTGTCTTGAAGCCTTGGGGAAGAATGAGATTGAAGAGAATGTGGAAGTTGTTTCCACAGCCAGGAAAAAAGAGAGAAACGAATGGATGGAAGTGATAATGATTGTGATGTAGTAGTTTCATGAGAAGGGAGTTGATTGTGGACTTTGGTGCACTCTGCAGAAATGTGGGAGGAGTGAGGAGGAGGCGGAGGGGGGGGAATGGGAAGACAAAGTGTGGAAAGAGCAGGAGTGTAAGACCAGAAAGGATGTGGTGGAAGACAGAAAGACCTCTGACCTGTCTGCGATGGCCAAGTGATATCCCACAGACTCAGCTTCATCGCTGGAGATTCCAATAATCTTGAAGGCCTTGGTTTCCACAGCATCAAGCTGAGCAAGGTGAGAGGCAGGGTTGCCGCCCAGAGGCGAGTAGTGCTCCATCAATCTGCAGAAAAAGGCCTCGAAGGGTGGAGAGGTGTTCAGGTGTGCCAAGGAATTACTTATACAATGGAGAACTTGTGGGTCCTAATTCTCCACAAGCTTATAAAAGGTTCCTTGTTTGTTTTTACTATAGAAAATGGCACACACATACATATATAAGTGATATATTACCGAGCAGTTTGGTGGATGAGATGAGCAGTTCGGAACGGTCCAACAAATCAACAGACACAAAAAGGGAGAAGGGAATACACAAGCTTGTATACAATTATGAAAAAAAGTAAATAAAACATAAACCACACTAGGCACCACAGATCGCACTTATATAAATATTAAAATTGCAGGCGAGACTTTCCTTTGCACGATATGCAGGGTGGAAGGCTATGATGCAGCCTGTTATGGAATTCAGCGACAAAGTGAGTTAATGCCGAAGTAAGCCAGTGACAAAGTGAGCTAACGACAAGACATGCCACCCACGAGGAGCACCTTGACACGTGCAGCCTGAACCAGCCCTTATGACCCTCTGTCGTTGGCGTCTGTTCTTTACTCTCCTGTACGCCGGGAGCTCTGGTATGTCCATTATCTCGGCCCCTCCTCATCCTTCGGGTGACATACTCCTCCAGGCTATCCTGCCCATGGTGCAGCCCCAATACAAATAATGTTTTTCCCTGCTTCCACATTCCACAGCACATTACACCACTGCTTGGCATGCACTGTCCAGACAGAGCGTGACCTCCTTTTAAAAGTGTGTGAAATGTGTTCCTTTTTGTGATGGGAAGTCTTCACCTGCCCCACCCACAAACAAGAGGTGTTTACAATGCATATATTACTCTGACTATCCCTCTATAAATTTCATATGCTGCCTCCTCAGTATCACATGTAACAAAATGACTTGCTGACCAAGCAAAAGATGGTCATCCCTGTTCCATGGCAATCTCACATACTCAAAACACACAAACCATGTTACACTTACCACAGTCTAGCTATGGATCCCTCCGTCCACCTAACAATATGTTTGTTATTAAATATTAACTGTACCATTTCAGCACTATCCTAAGTATGTGTTCATGCACACTTATATTGCATAGGTATATGATTGTTATACTGGTATTGTCCACATCGTTATCTATATGACTTTCCACAAAGTAATTCTGTGCTTAGTTTCTTCGAATAACGTATATGTGCAACGTCACCAAAGTCACTCAGTGGGATTGCAACAGGTGAAAGCATGCACGCACATGCTGGTGTGCATTTTCGAAGACTTGTTGCAGTTGCGTGCTCCGTCTTCACTTTGTTCGGCATCCACAAGATATGAGTTCCAATCAGATGGCTGGGATGGACGACAGCTTTTTCCATACAGCCTTCAATCCATCTGGTGTTTCTTCTCAGCTATCAGTTCTGCAAGGCTTCCAACCTTCATGATAGGTTTGTTGGCCCAGAGCCATATCTTCACTTAATTGGGCGGGCAATGTACTTTCAGGGCATCACTGGTGTAGGGCGAGGCCAATACCAAAATGTTTCGGGTCAACTTCCTATGTCTTCATGCTGCATATACACCACTGGTGCAATACTACAAACCCTTATTTTTACCTGCTCTTTACAATTATTTTCTGAATCCCCATGTTTTCATCAAGTCATTGTATGCCTCCAAGCAGGACAGACCGGAACGGGTGCAGGCTTTCTGGAATAATGCTTTCAACATATTCCTGGTCTATTCTTCTGGTGCAGAGCTATAGCCAGGGGTGTCTTCACAGTCCAGTATCTCTCTCTCCTCTCTGGAAAGGGAAGGGTGATCGCCAAGACTGCAACAACTACGGAGGGGTGACGCTGCTCTCAGTGCAAGGGGCAAGGTCTTTGCTCGGATAATTCTTGATTGGGTTTGCCACCATCTGCTTGAGCACCAGCATCCAGAGCAGTCAGGCCTATTCTGTTGCATCCTGATCCGTTCAGTGTTCTAACACTTCCACGAGCTTGACTCATATATATATAATATATATATATATATATATATATATATATATATATATTATATATATATATATATATATATAATGGTCTCAACATTATCAATAGTGCATGCAGACATTATTTCAGTATTTGACCTTGAAGTCATTTTCAATGTCATATTGAGGAAAATATTCACAAAGTTTGCCAGTTCTGCTATGCATTCGATTTTTGTAAAATTTTGATTTGTTTCTATTATTTTGGGATTAAGAGAGAGAGAGATTTAAGACACTCAATTGTAAATCCATATCCATTTATTTCACTTGGCTTTGATATTACAGATCAGTGTCAAGGTCAATTTTTTGTAATTCAGTGTCTAAATCAGTTTGGTATTGAATTTACATGGTGTCCATATCAATTATTTCAGATCTTCACAAGTAACCTAAAGGCAATCATTTTTCCTTCGGGTTCTGTTGAAAACTAAGGCATGGAGATGAATCAACCTATTTCATCGAAACGCAAAGGGAAGAAGATGAAATTTCCCAGTGTATCATTTCCAAGAGGAGAGCAATAAATGTCTGCACCCCTCTCTATCAGGTGATGGACAGACCAGGCTCTTAAACGTTACCAATGAGTGAAGAAAGCTTAAATATTTTGACTCGGTTCCTATTACTGATCATATAACTGGAGTCTGAAAGTGACCTTTTGCAAGGAAATGTTCTCAAATGGCACAAAACTTACGACTGCAACTTCAAATCTGAAGGTAGGATAAAACCTTGGAGGAAGCAATTTATACAAAAGCAACAGACGTGGCCTGAGAACTTCCAGCAACAAGCCAGAAGCCAGTCAAGCACAGTTCAATACCGTCGTATGATCACAATAGTGTATGTTTTGCCAAACCAATGCGGTAAATAATTACTCAATGCTGCAACATTCAGTTTATCTGAAAAGATAATCAAATTGGCACAAAAGGATGTTGCTATGAGAATGAGGTTGACAGATGCGTGTGATGTTATAGCTGCCAATGGGAAGTACCACATTAAGTGTTGGTAGAATTTCAGAGAAAGAAGGAAAAAGTCTGACCAAGCAAAAGTTGATCATGACCAGGATACAATTCTGGATGGACTGTGCATGGATATTACATCAGGCCTAAAGTTGGGAAATATGTATAAGATGGATGAAACATGTGTGGGAGAAATATGACAATCTGTGTTAAGAAGCTGATGTCCATGTACGTACCTCAGAGTTACATTCCAAGTGAAGAACATTCTATGATGCTGTTCAGAAATGCAATGGGTCATGAGGCAGCTTTGTCCATCCTCTAAATGGAAAAATGCCTCGATGTTGTATCCCAGTACAGTATTAGGTCTGACTACTAGTGTACATTACAAGAACACAGCAAGAGATTATCGTGTTGAAAATTCCAACACATCCTTCGAATCTGTAGAGGATGTGGCATTCCTTGTGGAGAATTCGGATCCAGCATTACTAAAGATGATTCATGCAACTCTGAACATTGGAATGGACTGTGAAGACACCCTGGCTATAGCTCTGCACACAGAAGAATAGACCAGGAATATGTTGAAAGCATTATTCCAGAAAGCCTGCACCCGTTCCGGTCTGTCCTGCTTGGAGGCATACAATGACTTGATGAAAACCATGGGGATTCAGAAATAATTGTAAAGAGCAGGTAAAAATAAGGGTTTGTAGTATTGCACCAGTGGTGTATATGCAGCATGAAGACATAGGAAGTTGACCCGAAACATTTTGGTATTGGCCTCGCCCTACACCAGTGATGCCCTGAAAGTACACATTGCCCAGCCCAATTATCAAGTGAAGATATGGCTCTGGCCAACAAACCTATCATGAAGGTTGGAAGCCTTGCAGAACTGATAGCTGAGAAGAAACACCAGATGGATTGAAGGCTGTATGGAAAAAGCTGTCGTCCATCCCAGCCATCTGATTGGAACTCATATCTTGTGGATGCCGAACAAAGTGCAAGACAGGAGCACGCAACTGCAACAAGTCTTCGAAAATGCACACCAGCATGTGCGTGCAATGCTTTCACCTGTTGCAATCCCACTGAGTGACTTTGGTGACGTTGTACCATATACGTTAGTTCGAAGAAACTAAGCACAGAATTACTTTGTGGAAAGTCATATAGATAACGATGTGGACAATACCAGTATAACAATCATATACCTATGCATATACTAGTGTGCATGAACACATACTTAGGATAGTGCTGAAATGGTACAGTTATATTTAATAACAAACATATTGTTAGGTGGAAACGGAGGAGATCCATAGCTAGACTGTGGTAAGTGTAACATGGTTTGTGTGTTTTGAGTATGTGAGATTGCCATGGAACAGGGATGACCATCTTTTGCTTGGTCAGCAAGTCATTTTGTTACATGTGATACTGAGGAGGCAGCATATGTAATTTATAGAGGGATAGTCAGAGTAATATGATGTGTAAACACCTCTTGTTTGTGGGTGGGCCAGGTGAAGACTTCCCATCACAAAAGGAACACATTTCACACACTTTTAAAAGGAGGTCACGCTCTGTCTGGACAGTGCATGCCAGGCACAGTGGTGTAATGTGCTGTGGAATGTGGAAGCAGGGAAAAACATTATTTGTATTGGGGCTGCACCATGGCAGGATAGCCTGGAGGAGTATGTCACCCAGAAGGATGAGGGAGGGCCGAGATAATGGACATACCAGAGCTCCCGGCGTACAGAGAGTAAAGAACAGACGCCAACGACAGAGGGTCATAAGGGCTGGTTCAGGCTGCACGTGTCAAGGTGCTCCTCGTGGTGGCATGTCTTGTCGTTAAGCTCACTTTGTCACTGGCTTTACTTCGGCATTAACTCACTTTGTCGCTGGATTCCATAACAGGCTGCATCATAGCCTTCCACCCTGCATATCGTGCCAAGGAAAGTCCTCGCCTGCAATTTTAATATTTATATAAGTGCGATCTGTGGTGCCTAGTGTGGTTTATGTTTTATTTACTTATTATTCATAATTGTATACAAGCTTGTGTATTCCCTTCTCCCTTTTTGTGTCTGTTGATTGTTTGGACCTTCCGAACTGCTCATCTCATCCACAAACTGCTCGGTAAAGTATAACATATATATGTATGTGTGTGCCATTTTCTATAGTAAACAACAAACAAGGAACCTTTTATAAGCTGTGGAGAATTAGGACCCCACAAGTTCCTCCATTGTATAAAGTAATTCCTTGGCAACCTGAACACCTCTCCACCCTTCGAGGCCTTTTTCTGCAGATTGATGAGGCACTACTCGCCCCTCTGGCCGGCAACCCTGCCTCTCACCTTGCTCAGCTTGATGCTGTGGAAACCAAGGCCTTCAAGATTATTGGAATCTCCAGCGATGAAGCTGAGTCTGTGGGCATATCACTTGGCCATCGCAGACAGGTCAGAGGTCTTTCTGTCTTCCACCACATCCTTTCTGGTCTTACACCTCTGCTCTTTCCACACTTGTCTTCCCATTCCCCCCCCCTCCGCCTCCTCCTCCCACTCCTCCCACATTTCTGCAGAGTGCACCACAGTCCACAATCAACTCCCTTCTCATGAAACTACCTACATCACAATCATTACTCACTTCCATCCATTCGTTTCTCTTTTTTTCCTGGCTGTGGAAACAACTTCCACATTCTCTTCAATCTCATTCTTCCCCAAGGTCTTCAAGACAGCTGTTCACCGCCATCTCAGATCATGCCCAACAAAAACCATGGATATTTTCTACCCTCGTTTACACACCACCCAAGCCACCTTCTTCCAAATTTTCAGTTTTTCCTTCCTCAGAGTTTCCTTTTGCATCCATCTTGTCCACACCATACATCCTTTCCTGCTCCCCATTCCTCCCCATTGTCTCCCTCTATTTTGTCCTTCAGCTCTGTTGGTGTGTGTTGGTGTTGTGTGTGGTGTGTGTGTGTGTGTGTGTGTGTGTGTATGTGTGTCCCTCTCTCGTTCTGTTGCACCCTGTTCCATTCAGTGTTCTAGCTCTTCAACGAGCCTTGACTCTGTATATAAAAAGAAATGTTCTCAAAATAATGAAATAGTTAATGCAGACATTATTTCACTATTTGAAGAAGAAAAAAAACCTTTGCAAGGCATTCATTATACATAAGTTTTGCTGTTGCTCCTGTTTGTTATTTTTCATCAAAGCAACCTTTAAAATGATATTCAGTCATATGTTAAGATGTTTTCTCCTCTTTTAAAATTTTGGGCCATTAGGAAGACATTTGATTTCAGTGGGCCATCAACCGTTGTTACTTTAAAACAGTGAAAATGAGGGGTTATTTATAAAAAGAAAAACAATTTCTGTCGATTGTTGTCTAAATTACCTTGAAATTGACCTTTAAGGTCAAATGTTGAGATTGTGTCTCCTCTGATTCAAAACTTGGGGTCATATAAAAGACATCTCGGGGACATACCAACTTGAAACAGTAATGCCGTTCAAACTTTTAAAGCATATTTTCTAGTTTGTCCAGCCGACTATCTGAGGCACTTTACAAGCAACATCCTAACCACAAAGCACAAATCTGAGAATTTATCGAAAGCAGAGAACTGAATCTTGACTCAACAGTTCAAAGGTAAGTGCGATACCATGGTACAATTTAGTTTGGTGATTGATATATAAAGGGAGTAGCACATGATAACCTCCACTGCACTTATAGTGCCTTGAGAAAGTCTACAACTCCTTTCAAAATTTTCACCTTTTCTGCGCCGGGGTTCTGCGCTCAGGAACAGTCAATCGGTTTCTACCTACGCATTCAGTTGTTAATTAATCCTTACCATGCATAGCCTGGAATTAAATTACATTAAATTGACTTTTTACACCTTTATTTACACATCGTAACCCACAACTTCCAAGTGAAAAACAAATTCTACAAATTTCGGAAAATTAATTAAAAATACAAAACCAGAATAACTTGGTTGAATAAGTGTTCATCCCCTTTATAATAGCAATTGCAAATTAGCTCAGGTGGAACCAATCACCTTCAAAAATCACACACCAACTAATTGGCCTTCACCTGTGTTAAATTGTCATGATCTGATTATTTCAGAATAAAATCAGCTGTTCCTTCAGGCTTCTGTGCTGGGGAGTGCATTTCACAGCAAAGACTCAACCATGAGCCAAAGGAGCTTTCAAAAGACCTCCGGGATAAAGTTGTGGAAAGGCACAGATCAGGGGATGGGCATAAAAAGATTTCATTTTTTTTGTAGATATTCTAGTTTTGTATTTTTCATTAATTTTCTGAAATTTGTAGAATTTGTTTTTCACTTGGAAGTTGTGGGTTACGATGTGTAACTAAAAGTGGAAAAAAGTCTCATTTAATGCAATTTAATTCCAGGCTATAAGGCAAAAACATAAGGTGAAAAATTTGAAAGGGTGTGTAGACTTTCTGTAGCCACTGTAAATTCAAACAACAATGAAATTGCACTCATCATCATGGTTATAACGAGAAGATTCACAATTTGAAAAACAAGTGATCCCACAATGCATTGCAATATCGCAAATTTCCAACAAATGCAATGTATACAGATACGGATTTTGTAAATTTAAAGGAATGCTCAAGGAAGCCTCCTTCTTGCACCCTCACTTTCACCACCCCTAAAATCCCCACCACATCAATCAAATTATTTCCAAGTTTCCATTCTCTATTCTTCACTAAAGTGGCCCAGGGATCTTTTAGTACACACCAAGAACGGAGAGGCGACGGACGCCTGTTCCCCTCCACTGGAATCTGCTATATTGTTGACAAGGCAGTTGTAAGTGCCGGCATCGTCGACAGTAGAGCGATTGATGAAGATGGATGCAGAAAGTTTAGGCATTGGAGCCAAGAAACCGACTCGCCCTGCAAACTCCACACTTGCAGGTGTAATCTGGCCATTCATATAGCTAATTACTTGTATCTACGCATGTGCACACACACACCACACACACATTAATATCACATTTAGTATTACTAGGCATGCTACTGTCACTTCCTTGATGGGTTTAATCGAAAGATAGCATGTTGCACTTGACAAACATATTGCATGTCAAGCTGTGTGTCAATGAGGATGTAAAATAAATTAAGTAAAACATGTGAAAAAGGATCTTTTATGACACATAATAGTTGTGTGTTGTTGTTGTTGTTGTGGTAGCTGCTGTGGTTGTTTTGGGTTGTGTGTTCCTTCCATTGGCTTTATTTTTTTTTTTCTATTGCTTGAGAAGTATTATTATATTTCCTTTTGTATGGTCCTCCCATGTCCTTGTAAAGGTTTCCTGCTGTCATAAAATAATAAATGTTCCTGTTCGAACCACGACATGAAAGCTTGAGATCCCGCTTCTTCGTCCTCAATCACTGAAAAATAGACTTTTAAAACAGACAAGTTTGCGATTAAAGGAATTAATTTTTGATCAAAGTAAATTGATTACCAACTTTCGAACCAAGTAAATCGATGACCACCTATCCAATGGTACCATTTGTTTATTTTACGACAGCAGAAACTCTTAGAATGAAAATTACAGACGGAGAAACTTGACTCCTTTTATACATGGATTCACACTATCTTTATGCACTCTCACATATAAAGCACTCACATCCTACTCTTATTTGCAATTGGTCACTGGCTTTTACACCAACCAATACAAATATTTATTACAGACTCGAGGCATCAAAAACGATACATATCGAACAAACAGTTTCAAATGGAGAACTTCTCCGCTATTGTCACACTTAACTTGTATCAGACGTGGTGATAAATGCAAATTGTTGCTCCCAGATTGCCAGCTCGGCGACAGAAGATGCCATTTGCATTTTTGCCACCTTCATCCCTATCCCATTTAGAATCCCGTGGGGCACGGGCAACTTGCTAGTTTTTGTAACACCTGTTTGCTAAGATTAGTAAGTGCAATTAAATTATTCAAATGCATCAGTAAAGCATCTGTGATGAAATGAAAAGTGGCAGTCATTGTGGTTGTTTGTTTTCTTTCCAAGAGCACTTTAGTACAAGTGTGTCCGATCCTTTCCCCAATTCTGCCACATCTTGTTAATGCTTTCAGTAGAATTTTTTAAAATGACAATTCCTTGAAAATCCATCCATCCATTACTTTTCCCCAAGTCCTGCTTTCTTTTCCTTTTTCTTTTCCTGCTTCCTTTTGCTTCCACCAATGAGATAATTTACTCCCCAGCTTAAAATCTTGCAGTGGTGACTCCAACTTCTTCCCCACTCAAAATTTTCTACAAATATATTTAGCTGTTTTTTTGAATGATCCATCGAAGCACAGTGAGGCTGAATTATCTAAATGCAATGTCGTACAAAGGACATCAAAAGTCCGAGCAATTGGGTCCCCTATCGGATACAAATGGCAATGAAGGCTTTCCAAATTAACCATGTTTTCTTCCCACTTCTCTTTAAACCTCAAAAAGAATTGATAAATCAGCACAATCACAATCAGCGCTAAACATAAATGAATGAAAACAACAGCAATAGAGAGCAAGTAAGGTGGCTCATTAAACAACCTTGATGAAATAAGAAAAAAATATCATGAGCATATTGAAGAACTACATCAAAACCTGAATTGATTGAGCTAGAAAAAAGAGTAATTTTGACATTGATTTGACTGGACAAGAAATGCTAGATAGTGAAATAATAAACAGCAATAAACAAGAACGACACTCGGGAGAGCGCATACCTCCGCCAGGCTGAACAGTCTACGTTTTGTATCCCACTGATAGGACGGATCTGGATCTGGATCTGAACGACCTGTTCTTTTCACATATCCAATCATCCACCAAGTTTTGTCATAATCCATCACAAGATGTTTTGAAAATCCGTCCTACAGTATATCATTTTTGGCCCAATCTCTCTATGGTGAGAATCATATAAAAATTAAAAATACTCGGATCCAGATCTACACCAAAATCGAATCGTTCATTTTTCTCACACACCAACCTGTCCACCAAGTTCCGTACCCTCACACACCCAGTCTGTCCACCAAGTTTCGTACCCTCACACACCCACATGTGCACCAAGTTTCGTACAGTCACACACCCAACTTGTCCAGAGTTTCGTACAGTCACACACCCAACTTGTCCAGCAAGTTTCGTACAGTCACACACCCAACTTGTCCAGCAAGTTTCGTACAGTCACACACCCAACTTGTCCAGCAAGTTTCGTACAAATCTGTCAACAACTTTTTGAGATATCCTGCTCACAAACAGACAGACAGGGATGAAGCCATAACCTTCATCGATCTTGGTGGTGGAGGTAATGAGATTAAAAAATATAAAAAACGGAAAATTGCCTGGGATATATGAAATACACTGCAAAGTTGATTAAAACATGGGAAAGAGCACAACATTGATGTTCATTAAACTGTGTAAAAATATTTACTTATCAGGAGAATGGCCAGAAGACTTCAGGCAGACAATCATTTGTCATCCTAAGAAAGAAGCAAAAGGCATGTCGATGTTCTGACTTTCGTATGCACATCTGATTGTCCATGCATCGGAGCTTGTGTCGAGAATATAATATAGAGAGTGGATGGGAAGGTGCAAACTAGATCGGAGATGATACTTTGCATTCCATGGATGAAGAGGATGAGAGAAGCATTCGGCATAATGAGATTAATGAGTGAACAGAGTTTAGAGTTTGGACAGGAAGTATATGTTTGTTTTGAAGATTTTTTTTAAAAGTAGTCAATCGGGTTGACTGGATTAAGCTCTTGACAGTGTGAGGGACATTGAAGTAGATTGGAAGATAGACGACTCATAAGAAATCTGTACATGGGACAAACAGAAACTGTGAGAGTACCAATGGGAGTCAGAACCATGTGTAATTGGAAGAGGAGTTTGACAACGTTGTTGTTTATCACCAGTCCTGTTCAATGCTATACGGAAGCAATGATTAAAGAAGTGTTTGAAGACACAGAATATGGTGTTAAAAGTGGGACATGAACAGTAACATCAGTGTTAAAATAAAGGACCTCTGGTAGCTTGTACATGCTGCTGCATTTGAGGTCAGTCAGGGTCAGGTATGGGAGCATGTGCCAGAACAGCGCGTCGCTGCGTCCACTTTCGACCGGTACTCCAGGGGCCTCCGTCTGACCATCCCCAGGCAGATGCCAGGCCCATCCACATCTCCTTGAGATGCCGGTCAACCTACTGCAACCACGAGGCACGTGGTCGCCCATTGGCCTCCTCCACTCACGAGACTCCCTCGCTGAGAGAATCTGGTGAGCAGGATCAGCGTCAGGAAAACGAGCCACATGTCCATACAGCCGCAACTGACGCTCACGGACATACAGGTAACAAATCTCATCCGAGTCTCTCTCAGCAACCGCTCGTTGGACACAAAATCCGACCAGCGATAGCCAAGGATTCTCCGACGAGACTGGTACAAAGGAATTAAGTCTCCATCTCAGATCCTTGGTCAGAGTCCATGTCTCGCATCCATAGAGCAAGACTGGAGCACCAAGGACCTGAAGACTCGGACCTTCGTCCTCCCACACAGGTACCGGCAGCGCCACACCCCATTATCCAATTAATCCATGACTCCCCAGGCCCGACCCAGACGTCTATTGACCTCTGACTCACAGCCAGCAGAGACATGGATTCACTGCTAAGGTAAGTGAATCTCTCCACGACCTCAACATCCTCACACCAAACAGACACAGACAGGACAGCAGCATCAAGATGTCAATGAAAGCCTGGATCTTAGTTTTGACCCAAGAAACCGTAATCCCAGCGGCTCTGACTCCTCATTCAGCACCTCGAGGGCCCCAAAAGGATATCTAAAGTCTCTGCAAAGATGAATGCATCATCTGCGAAATCAAGGTCCAGAACTTGACATTCCCAAACGATGCACTGCAGCTTGATCTCTCTGACATCCTCCCTAGAATCCAGTCCAACAAGTGCTGAAAAGTGTGGGGCCAGTACACACCCCGATGAACTCCAGTAACAACTGGAAATAAGTCAGAGATGGTCACCACATTTCACAGCACTCTCAGTACCAGAGTAGAGTTCAGACATGAGATCGATCAGTTTTGGTGGCACCCACGAACAACAAGAACACTCAAGAGGGCATCCCGATTCACTGAGTCGAACGCTTTACAGAGATCAACATAGGCTGCAAGCAGCCCCTGCCGAAACTCTCGTCTGCGTTCGGTGAGGACCCGAAGAGCAAGGATACGGTCAATCGTTGACCTCTTTGGTGTAAG
>CM068956.1:90193793-90224737 GCA_035128595.1 Eptatretus atami | reverse complement strand
AAGAGAGAGATGAATGTCACTATTCCAAGCCCCCTAATTATCTCCTGAGGACTAAGGTTTAGACTCATCCATGGTCTCATCACTGCTGTTTCTTTCAGTCTCTAATGTTTCCCAATGGAGCTTGTGAGGCATTACTTCATTATGCAGTGAAGGTGTACCATATCTACGTTTACTAGTTAATGAGAGAATATAACAAATGACAGGTTTTCACGATGCATTGCCATTTCATCAATTTTGCTTGATGGTCCAAATGTATGAAGAGCTGTTCAAAGTATAACTGCTGATTACACTCCCCTTTAGCCTATTTAAGTCCACCACCAGATGATAGGTCTCCCTCGTCTCATGCTACCTTGGCATACTCGCCACGCTTGCCAAGTTTAGGTAATTGCTAATAGTGAACAGCCATGGCAATCAAACCTATCCCGGGTAATAAAGAAAGACGGGGTCTTTCGCCACTTGACTCAACAGACATTTACTAATGTTGTAAATATGAGGTTGATTTATAGTTTAGCATTTGAGATACATTTTTAGGTTGCAGCACTGAATCCTCATCATTATGTGGACTCTGCCCAAAGGCAGGTCTTTGGTTCATAGTCTTCTCCATGTCTCTCTGTCCTGTGGCAGTCTTTTCATTTTCCAATAACTTCTTTCATTTACAAGTCTCCATCATTGATATTATTTTCCTTCTCTTCTCCTTTTTCCTTGAAATCTTCGCTCCATAACATCTCTTACGAGTCCGTTTCCTCTTAGGATCTGCCGTGCCCGTTTATCTACCTTTTCCAATTACATTCAGCAAATTTTCTTTGTTCGCTCACTCTCCTCAACATTCATTATTTGTGACTTTTTCTGTGCCGTTAACCTTTTCCAATCTGCTCCAAACCCACAATTCTAAGCTATTTAACAGTTCGTCTCCTCTTTCCGTAAAGTCCAAGTCGTACATGCATACAAAACAACACTCCAAATGATGCTCTTTACAAGTCGCTTCCTGAGTGTTTATTCAGCTTTCCAGTTAGAAACTGTCTCTTCATACCAAATGCAGCCTTTCCCATTGCTATTCTTGTTCTTATTTCTTGTTGCACTTCCATCTGCAGATATTATGCTTCCTAAATGTTTGAATTGTTACCCCCGCTAGAAGAGAGGGTAGTGCATTTGGGTCTGTTTGGCTGTTTAGTTGTCTGCGTAGTATGGTTTTTCTCTGCACCCGCTTGTCAGATTGACATAGAATTTTAACGATAAGAGCGACTACTCATGCAAAACGTTTTAATGATAATTATGATGCCATCAGTCATGTGGTGGCAGCCAAAAAAGGGGAAAAAATTGGACATCTGTATCTCCGAGACCGTACCATGGGAAAAATTGAAACTTGGCACATGGCAAGTACTCCACAATATACAAGTGCTTTACATACGCACATCATCTTTTTCAACATCAGATGCAATATAGCCGACTGGTGGCCATTTTAGTGGCAAAAACCCAATGTTGAACACGTCCTCCCCGATTTATCGGATATGCATTTGCCGATGTTGTTCAAACTTGGCACACAGATATTGAACGAAGGCTTACATATGACACATCATTTTGTTTTGAGATCCTATGCAATATGGTCGACTGGTGGCCATTTTAGTTGAAAAAATATCAACCTGATGTTGAACATGTCCTCAACCATCTGATGTACATGCATTGTTCAAACTTGGCAACAATTAAAGAGTGATGGTTTACTTAAGCGTGTCATTTTTTTTTCGAGATCAGTTCCAAGATGGCCACCTGGTGGCCATTTTGTTACTTAAACTTATCCCCAACCATTTTTCAGAATGCATGGTCCGATTCCTTTCAAACATTACACAAGCACAGTACATGGTGCATACACTTGCACCTAACTTTATTTTGCAATCTGATCAAAGATGCCGACTGGTAGGCTGGTGGACATTTTAGTTGTAAATAAATATGGGCTAGCTTTTGGGCTAAAATATGGCTAAAAAAAGACATATATGTCTTTTTTACTTGTTAATTATGTTGCACACCAGTAACAAACATCACTCCAAAATACATCCTGGCAAGGGTCTGCAATCTCTGATTGCTCTTTCTTGTTACACCTGTTCTTGTTGTTTTTCTTTTGTGACTATGTAACTAGTTCTTGGTGATTTTGAGAGATGAATCACTTTGGTTTTGACGATGTTCACTTTAATTCCAAAGTTCATGCCTGCTGTTTCTGGTGTATCGACGAGGTCTTGTAATCCTTCTTCTGTACTTGCTACAAGTGCTTTGCCATTTGCAAATCGAATGGAACAGAAGACCAAGAAAGAACCCAAAGAAGTAAAGAGGAAAGATGGAGTCATCAGGAGGAACCTGGATAGGATTTTGTTTCAGCCGCTACTCCAGAACCCTCAAACCCATCCAGGCACAACCAAGTGAGCCTTACACAAAAATTTCTGCAAGAATTCACTTCTCCTTCGACAGCTACAAGGAAGGAGAAGAATGGAGAGGAAAAGAGATGAAAGAGAAGAAAAAGCAAGAATTAGAATGAATATAGAGAACTGTGAAAAAGTAGAAATAAGTGTGAAAGGAACAAAGAACAAAGAGATCAGGAAGAACCTGGACAGATAGATTTCAGCAAGTTACCTCCCAGGCTCAAACACGAGTCAGGTCAGGTTAGATCTGTGACCTGCTACAGGTACCATGTAAACCTGTACCAACCTGTTCCATGGTCTGGTTGATGGCGAGTAAACCGTCTCCCCACCAGGTTTTTTGGTGAGGAGGGTGTTTGGATATGGACACCCAGCAGGATTAAAAACAAACCTGTCAAGGGCGGAGGAGCTCCTTGTGAGCCAACGGCCATCCATACCTAGTGCCAACTGTGTCTGCGGACGTCCTCCTGCAGTTGGGTTACTTTTTATTAGGAGGTTGGTGGCAGGATTTGCACTCTGGCCACCGTAAAACCCTTCATTCCGCAAAACACAAAAACGCAAAAAAATCTGAAATCCCACTCCATGGGAGTACGTCCTGTGCAGCTTCCTTCGCAGGGCAGCTCACCAGATGACGAGATTGGGGCAAAGCCTTCGGACCCCCAATCTTTGATGATAGAAGGGAAACCATGGGGAAACATTCCCGGTCAGATTGCGGGAGAGTGTGTCGGAGTGGTGCTAAGGTGTCGTCCACCAGACGGCGGTCTCCTTGGGTTAACCTGAGGCGGTCCCTTCGGGTGGATGCCTGGAATGACCTATCCCGAAGAAGGGATGATCACCTGTCTCTGTTATCATCTGAGCTCAAGCGTTTGACATTGGTATTGCAGCACTCTCTGAGGTTCGGAGACCGATTGCGGCGAGATAATGGTGGGTAGTTACATCTACTATTGGTCTGGTTCCTCTGATGGTTACCATACTCAAGGAGTTGCTGTCGCTGTGTCCAATAAGCTGACTCCAATGATAATTGAGGTAACACCGGTCAACGAGCATATTATGAGACCAAGGATTCGTCACTCCTTAGGTGCATTTCCCTGGTCTCTGTCTATGCTCCGACTGAGGCAAGTGATCTCACCGTGAAGGACGCATTCCACACCACGCTCGAGTCTGTGGTTGATCAGTGCCCCAGACGAGATACACTTCTAGTCTTGGGGATTTCAATGCATCGACTGGAACTGATAGGGATGGTTATGAAACATGTGTTGGTCCCCATGCTTCAGGAACTCTGAACCAGAATAGCACTAAGTTCCTTGACTTTGCAGGAAGTCATGGACTTAGGGTGGCTGGTTCATGGTTTCAGTGCCCACAAGCTCATCGCTGGACTTGGTAATCCAACGCTGGTGGTGTGGCAAAGGGATTGACCATGTCCTCATTGATGGTTGCTGGAGGATGATCCAGAACTGCAGGGTCTACTGGAGTGCAGTCCCTCAATACTGACTACAGGCTTGTTGTAGCAACTCTAAAGCTGCACCTTAAATCTGCGAGAATGGTACCATTCCAGCCTAGGCTGGATGTTGGCAAGCTCAAGGATGAGAGGTTAGCTGAGGAGTTTGCGAACAGGCTGAGTGGACATTTGGGGGTCTGGTGCTTTGGGGGTCCTGAAGAGTTGTGGAGTGCCTTCAAGACCACCGTCCTTGATGTTGCCGGTGGATGTCTTGGAACTCACCGCAGGGCAAAGAAGAATTTTGTCTCTCAAGGACACTGGATACCATTGAACAGAGTCGCAGGGCTAGGCTGAATGGCAGAGCTGAGCTGTTCAGGGAGCTGAGGCGTAAAACTGTACGTGCACTAAGGGTGGACAAGGAGGCCTATGTGCAAGGAATCTGTGAGGGGGTAGAGCATCACCTGTGGACAGGTGATTCTCATCCCGCTTACAGCAGAATTCGCGCATTGCGTTCATCCAAGCCATCCCTCAGAGCACTGCAGTTAGAGCAGAGAGTGGTAGGCTCTTGACAGAGGTGTCTGAAGTGAAGGCCCGCTGGGCTGGTTACTTTGAGCAGTTGTACCAGGCTGATCCACCAGCTGTTGAGTTGGACGTCAAGGGTGTTACAATCCCTGTTGCTGACCCTCAAATCAACTGTGGTCCACCTTCGCTTGTGGAAACACGGGCTGTGGTGAACCGTTGAAACGGGGTAAAGCTCCAAGGTCTGTGGCATCCATGCTGAACTTCTCAAGGCTGGTGGAAATGCTGCACTTGTGTCGTTGCATGCAGTTCTGTGCTCTGCCTGGAACACAGGCATCATCCAACTGACTGGAAGAGGGGCCTTGTTGTCCCTCTCTGGAAAGGGAAGGGTGATCGCCAAGACTGCAACAACTACGGAGGGTGTGACGCTGCTCTCAGTGCAAGGGCAAGGTCTTTGCTCGGATAATTCTTGATTGGGTTTGCCACCATCTGCTTGAGCACACAGCATCCAGAGCAGTCAGGCTTTACACCAAAGAGGTCAACGATTGACCGTATCCTTGCTCTTCGGGTCCTCACCGAACGCAGACGAGAGTTTCGGCAGGGGCTGCTTGCAGCCTATGTTGATCTCTGTAAAGCGTTCGACTCAGTGAATCGGGATGCCCTCTTGAGTGTTCTTGTTGTTCGTGGGGTGCCACCAAAACTGATCGATCTCATGTCTGAACTCTACTCTGGTACTGAGAGTGCTGTGAAATGTGGTGGTACCATCTCTGACTTATTTCCAGTTGTTACTGGAGTTCATCGGGGGTGTGTACTGGCCCCACACTTTTCAGCACTTGTATGGACTGGATTCTAGGGAGGATGTCAGAGAGATCAAGCTGCATGCATCGTTTGGGAATGTCAAGATCTCGGACCTTGATTTCGCAGATGATGCATTCATCTTTGCAGAGACTTTAGATATCCTTTTGGGGCCCTCGAGGTGCTGAATGAGGAGTCAGAGCCGCTGGGATTACGGGTTTCTTGGTCAAACTAAGATCCAGGCTTTCATTGACATCTTGGATGCTGCTGTCCTGTCTGTGTCTGTTTGGGTGAGGATGTTGAGGTCGTGGAGAGATTCACTTACCTTAGCAGTGATATCCATGTCTCTGCTGGCTGTGAGTCAGAGGTCAATAGACGTCTGGGTCGGGCCTGGGGAGTCATGGATTAATTGGATAATGGGGTGTGGCGCTGCGTACCTGTGTGGGAGGACGAAGGTCCGAGTCTTCAGGTCCTTGTGCTTCCAGTCTTGCTCTATGGATGCGAGACATGGACTCTGACCAAGGATCTGAGATGGAGACTTAATTCCTTTGGTACCAGGTCTCGTCGGAGAATCTTGGCTATCGCTGGTCGGATTTGTGTCCAACGAGCGGTTGCTGAGAGAGACTCGGATGAGATTTGTTACCTGTATAGTCCGTGAGCGTCAGTTGCGGCTGTATGGACATGTGGCTCGTTTTCCTGACGCTGATCCTGCTCACCAGATTCTCTCAGCGAGGGAGTCTCGTGAGTGGAAGTGGAGGAGGCCAATGGGCCGACCACGTGCCTCGTGGTTGCAGTAGGTTGACCGGCATCTCAAGGAGATGTGGATGGGCCTGGCATCTGCCTGGGGGATGGTCAGACGGAGGCCCCTGGAGTACCGGTCGAAAGTGGACGCAGCGACGCGCTGTTCTGGCACATGCTCCCATACCTGACCCTGACCTGACCTCAAATGCAGCAGCATGTACAAGCTACCAGAGGTCCTTTATTTTAACACTGATGTTACTGTTCATGTCCCACTTTTAACACCATATTCTGTGTCTTCAAACACTTCTTTAATCATTGCTTCCGTATAGACATTGAACAGGACTGGTGATAAACAACAACGTTGTCAAACTCCTCTTCCAATTACACATGGTTCTGACTCCCCATTGGCTACTCTCACAGTTTCTGTTTGTCCCATGTACAGATTTCTTATGAGTCGTCTATCTTTCCAATCTACTTCAATGTCCCTCAGCACTGTCAAGAGCTTAATCCAGTCAACCCGATTGACTACTTTTTAAAAAAAATCTTCAAAACAAACATATACTTCCTGTCCAAACTCTAAACTCTGTTCACTCATTAATCTCATTATGCCGAATGCTTCTCTCATCCCTCTTCATCCATGGAATGCAAAGTATCATCTCCGATCTAGTTTTGCACCTTCCCATCCACTCTCTATATTACTATTCTCGACACAAGCTCCGATGCATGGACAATCAGATGTGCATACGAAAGTCAGAACATCGACATGCCTTTTGCTTCTTTCTTAGGATGACAAATGATTGTCTGCCTGAAGTCTTCTGGCCATTCTCCTGATAAGTAAATATTTTTACACAGTTTAATGAACATCAATGTTGTGCTCTTTCCCATGTTTTAATCAACTTTGCAGGTATTTCATATATCCCAGGCAATTTTCCGTTTTTTATATTTTTTAATCTCATTACCTCCACCACCAAAGATCGATGGAGGTTATGGCTTCATCCCTGTCTGTCTGTTTGTGAGCAGGATATCTCAAAAAGTTGTTGACAGATTTGTACGAAACTTGCTGGACAAGTTGGGTGTGTGACTGTACGAAACTTGCTGGACAAGTTGGGTGTGTGACTGTACGAAACTTGCTGGACAAGTTGGGTGTGTGACTGTACGAAACTTGCTGGACAAGTTGGGTGTGTGACTGTACGAAACTTGGTGCACATGTTGGGTGTGTGAGGGTACGAAACTTGGTGGACAGACTGGGTGTGTGAGGGTACGGAACTTGGTGGACAGGTTGGGTGTGTGAGAAAAATGAACCGATTCGATTTTGGTGTAGATCTGGATCCGAGTATTTTTAATTTTTATAAGTGATTCTTCACCATAGAGAGATTGGGCCAAAAATGATATACTGTAGGACGGATTTTCAAAAACTTGTGGATGGATTATGACAAAACTTGGTGGATGAGTTGGATATGTGAAAAGAACAGGTCGTTCAGATCCAGATCCAGATCCGTCCTATCAGTGGGATACAAAACGTAGACTGTTCAGCCTGGCGGAGGTATGCGCTCTCCCGAGTGTCGTTCTTGTTTATTGCTGTTATTATTTCACTATCTAGCATTTCTTGTCCAGTCAAATCAATGTCAAAATTACTCTCTTTTTCTAGCTCAATCAATTCAGGTTTTTGATGTAGTTCTTCAATATGCTCATGATATTTTTTTTCTTATTTCATCAAGGTTTGTTAATGAGCCACCTTACTTGCTCTCTATTGCTGTTGTTTTCATTCATTTATGTTTAGCGCTGATTGTGATTGTGCTGATTTATCAATTCTTTTTTGAGGTTTTAAGAAGAAGTGGGAAGGAAAACATGGTTAATTTGGAAAGCCTTCATTGCCATTTGTATCCGATAGGGGGACCCAATTGCTCGGACTTTTGATGTCCTTTGTACGACATTGCATTTAGATAATTCAGCCTCACTGTGCTTCGATGGATTCATTCAAAAAAACAGCTAAATATATTTGTAGAAAATTTTGAGTGGGGAAGAAGTTGGAGTCACCACTGCAAGATTTTAAGCTGGGGGAGTAAATTATCTCATTGGTGGAAGCAAAAGGAAGCAGGGAAAAGAAAAAGGAAAAGAAAGCAGGACTTGGGGAAAAGTAATGGATGGATGGATTTTCAAGGAATTGTCATTTTAAAAAATTCTACTGAAAGCATTAACAAGATGTGGGCAGAATTGGGGAAAGGATCGGACACACTTGTACTAAAGTGCTCTTGGAAAGAAAAACAAACAACCACAATGACTGCCACTTTTCATTTCATCACAGATGCTTTACTGATGCATTTGAATAATTTAATTGCACTTACTAATCTTAGCAAACAGGTGTTACAAAAACTAGCAAGTTGCCCGTGCCCACACGGGATTCTAAATGGGATAGGGATGAAGGTGGCAAAAATGCAAATGGCATCTTCTGTCGCCGAGCTGGCAATCTGGGAGCAACAATTTGCATTTATCACCACGTCTGATACAAGTTAAGTGTGACAATAGCGGAGAAGTTCTCCATTTGAAACTGTTTGTTCGATATGTATCGTTTTTGATGCCTCGAGTCTGTAATAAATATTTGTATTGGTTGGTGTAAAAGCCAGTGACCAATTGCAAATAAGAGTAGGATGTGAGTGCTTATAATGTGAGAGTGCATAAAGATAGTGTGAATCCATGTATAAAAGGAGTCAAGTTTCTCCGTCTGTAATCTTTCATTCTAAAGAGTTTCTGCTGTCGTAAAATAAAACAAATGGTACCATTGGATAGGTGGTCATCGATTTACTTGGTTCGAAAGTTGGTAATCAATTTACTTTGATCAAAAATTAATTCCTTTAATCGCAAACTTGTCTGTTTTAAAAGTCTATTTTTCAGTGATTGAGGACGAAGAAGCGGGATCTCAAGCTTTCATGTCGTGGTTCGAACAGGAACATTTATTATTTTATGACAGCAGGAAACCTTTTACAAGGACATGGGAGGACCATACAAAAGGAAATATAATAATACTTCTCAAAGCAATAGAAAAAAAAAAATAAAAGCCAATGGAAGGAACACACAACCCAAAACAACCACAGCAGCTACCACAACAACAACAACAACAACAACAACTATTATGTGTCATAAAAGATCCTTTTTCACATGTTTTACTTAATTTATTTTACATCCTCATTGACACACAGCTTGACATGCAATATGTTTGTCAAGTGCAACATGCTATCTTTCGATTAAACCCATCAAGGAAGTGACAGTAGGCATGCCTAGTAATACTAAATGTGATATTAATGTGTGTGTGTGTGTGTGTGTGCACATGCGTAGATACAAGTAATTAGCTATATGAATGGCCAGATTACACCTGCAAGTGTGGAGTTTGCAGGGCGAGTCGGTTTCTTGGCTCCAATGCCTAAACTTTCTGCATCCATCTTCATCAATCGCTCTACTGTCGACGATGCCGGCACTTACAACTGCCTTGTCAACAATATAGCAGATTCCAGTGGAGGGGGAACAGGCGTCCGTCGCCTCTCCGTTCTTGGTGTGTACTAAAAGATCCCTGGGCCACTTTAGTGAAGAATAGAGAATGGAAACTTGGAAATAATTTGATTGATGTGGTGGGGATTTTAGGGGTGGTGAAAGTGAGGGTGCAAGAAGGAGGCTTCCTTGAGCATTCCTTTAAATTTACAAAATCCGTATCTGTATACATTGCATTTGTTGGAAATTTGCGATATTGCAATGCATTGTGGGATCACTTGTTTTTCAAATTGTGAATCTTCTCGTTATAACCATGATGATGAGTGCAATTTCCATTGTTGTTTGAATTTACAGTGGCTACAGAAAGTCTACACACCCTTTCAAATTTTTCACCTTATGTTTTTGCCTTATAGCCTGGAATTAAATTGCATTAAATGAGACTTTTTTCCACTTTTAGTTACACATCGTAACCCACAACTTCCAAGTGAAAAACAAATTCTACAAATTTCAGAAAATTAATGAAAAATACAAAACTACAATATCTACAAAAAAAAAAAATGAAATATTTTTATGCCCATCCCCTGATCTGTGCCTTTCCACAACTTTATCCCGGAGGTCTTTTGAAAGCTCCTTTGGGCTCATGGTTGAGTCTTTGCTGTGAAATGCACTCCCCAGCACAGGAAGCCTGAAGGAACAGCTGATTTTATTCTGAAATAATCAGAATCATGACAATTTAACACAGGTGAAGGCCAATTAAGTTGGTGTGTGATTTTGAAGGTGATTGGTTCCACCTGAGCTAATTTGCAATTGCTATTATAAGGGGATGAACACTTATTCAACCAAGTTATTCTGGTTTTGTATTTTTAATTAATTTTCCGAAATTTGTAGAATTTGTTTTTCACTTGGAAGTTGTGGGTTACGATGTGTAAATAAAGGTGTAAAAAGTCTGATTTTATGTAATTTAATTCCAGGCTATGCATGGTAAGGATTAATGAACAACTGAATGCAGTAGGTTAGAAACCGATTGACTGTTCCTGAGCGCAGAACCCCGGCGCAGAAAAGGTGAAAATTTTGAAAGGAGGTTGTAGACTTTCTCAAGGCACTATAAGTGCAGTGGAGGTTATCATGTGCTACTCCCTTTATCATACAATCACCAAACTAAATTGTACCATGGTATCGCACTTACCTTTGAACTGTTGAGTCAAGATTCAGTTCTCTGCTTTCGATAAATTCTCAGATTTGTGCTTTGTGGTTAGGATGTTGCATTGTAAAGTGCCTCAGATAGTCGGCTGGACAAACCTAGAAAATATGCTTTTAAAAGTTTGAACGGCATTATCTGTTTCAAGTTGGTATGTCCCCGAGATGTCTTTTATATGACCCCAAGTTTTGAATCAGAGGAGACACAATCTCAACATTTGACCTTAAAGGTCAATTTCAAGGTAATTTAGACAACAAATCGACAGAAATTGTTTTTCTTTTTATAAATAACCCCTCATTTTCACTGTTTTAAAGTAACAAACGGTTGATGGCCCACTGAAATCAAATGTCTTCCTAATGGCCCAAAATTTTAAAAGAGGAGAAAACATCTTAACATATGACTGAATATCATTTTAAAGGTTGCTTTGATGAAAAATAACAAACAGGAGCAACAGCAAAACTTATGTATAATGAAATGCCTTGCAAAGGTTTTTTTTTCTTCTTCAAATAGTGAAATAATGTCTGCATTAACTATTTCATTATTTTGAGACAATTTCTTTTTATATACAGAGTCAAGGCTCGTTGAAGAGCTAGAACACTGAATGGAACAGGGTGCAACAGAACGAGAGAGGGACACACACATACACACACACACACACACACACACACACACACACACACACCAACACCAACACCAACAGAGCTGAAGGACAAAATAGAGGGAGACAATGGGGAGGAATGGGGAGCAGGAAAGGATGTATGGTGTGGACAAGATGGATGCAAAAGGAAACTCTGAGGAAGGAAAAACTGAAAATTTGGAAGAAGGTGGGCTTGGGGTGGTGTGTAAACGAGGGTAGAAAATATCCATGGTTTTTGATTGGGCATGATCTGAGATGGCGGTGAACAGCTGTCTTGAAGACCTTGGGGGAAGAATGAGATTGAAGAGAATGTGGAAGTTGTTTCCACAGCCAGGAAAAAAAGAGAAACGAATGGATGGAAGTGAGTAATGATTGTGAATGTAGGTAGTTTCATGAGAAGGGAGTTGATTGTGGACTGTGGTGCACTCTGCAGAAATGTGGGAGGAGTGGGGAGGAGGAGGCGGAGGGGGGGGGGGAATGGGAAGACAAAGTGTGGAAAGAGCAGAGGGTGTAAGACCAGAAAGGATGTGGTGGAAGACAGAAAGACCTCTGACCTGTCTGCGATGGCCAAGTGATATGCCCACAGACTCAGCTTCATCGCTGGAGATTCCAATAATCTTGAAGGCCTTGGTTTCCACAGCATCAAGCTGAGCAAGGTGAGAGGCAGGGTTGCCGGCCCAGAGGGGCGAGTAGTGCTCCATCAATCTGCAGAAAAAGGCCTCGAAGGGTGGAGAGGTGTTCAGGTGTGCCAAGGAATTACTTTATACAATGGAGGAACTTGTGGGGTCCTAATTCTCCACAAGCTTATAAAAGGTTCCTTGTTTGTTGTTTACTATAGAAAATGGCACACACATACATATATATGTTATACTTTACCGAGCAGTTTGGTGGATGAGATGAGCAGTTCGGAACGGTCCAAACAAATCAACAGACACAAAAAGGGAGAAGGGAATACACAAGCTTGTATACAATTATGAATAATAAGTAAATAAAACATAAACCACACTAGGCACCACAGATCGCACTTATATAAATATTAAAATTGCAGGCGAGGACTTTCCTTTGGCACGATATGCAGGGTGGAAGGCTATGATGCAGCCTGTTATGGAATCCAGCGACAAAGTGAGTTAATGCCGAAGTAAGCCAGTGACAAAGTGAGCTTAACGACAAGACATGCCACCCACGAGGAGCACCTTGACACGTGCAGCCTGAACCAGCCCTTATGACCCTCTGTCGTTGGCGTCTGTTCTTTACTCTCCTGTACGCCGGGAGCTCTGGTATGTCCATTATCTCGGCCCCTCCTCATCCTTCTGGGTGACATACTCCTCCAGGCTATCCTGCCCATGGTGCAGCCCCAATACAAATAAATGTTTTTCCCTGCTTCCACATTCCACAGCACATTACACCACTGTGCCTGGCATGCACTGTCCAGACAGAGCGTGACCTCCTTTTAAAAGTGTGTGAAATGTGTTCCTTTTTGTGATGGGAAGTCTTCACCTGGCCCCACCCACAAACAAGAGGTGTTTACACATGCAATATTACTCTGACTATCCCCTCTATAAATTACATATGCTGCCTCCTCAGTATCACATGTAACAAAATGACTTGCTGACCAAGCAAAAGATGGTCATCCCTGTTCCATGGCAATCTCACATACTCAAAACACACAAACCATGTTACACTTACCACAGTCTAGCTATGGATCTCCTCCGTTTCCACCTAACAATATGTTTGTTATTAAATATTAACTGTACCATTTCAGCACTATCCTAAGTATGTGTTCATGCACACTAGTATATGCATAGGTATATGATTGTTATACTGGTATTGTCCACATCGTTATCTATATGACTTTCCACAAAGTAATTCTGTGCTTAGTTTCTTCGAACTAACGTATATGGTACAACGTCACCAAAGTCACTCAGTGGGATTGCAACAGGTGAAAGCATTGCACGCACATGCTGGTGTGCATTTTCGAAGACTTGTTGCAGTTGCGTGCTCCTGTCTTGCACTTTGTTCGGCATCCACAAGATATGAGTTCCAATCAGATGGCTGGGATGGACGACAGCTTTTTCCATACAGCCTTCAATCCATCTGGTGTTTCTTCTCAGCTATCAGTTTCTGCAAGGCTTCCAACCTTCATGATAGGTTTGTTGGCCCAGAGCCATATCTTCACTTGATAATTGGGCTGGGCAATGTGTACTTTCAGGGCATCACTGGTGTAGGGCGAGGCCAATACCAAAATGTTTCGGGGTCAACTTCCTATGTCTTCATGCTGCATATACACCACTGGTGCAATACTACAAACCCTTATTTTTACCTGCTCTTTACAATTATTTTCTGAATCCCCATGGTTTTCATCAAGTCATTGTATGCCTCCAAGCAGGACAGACCGGAACGGGTGCAGGCTTTCTGGAATAATGCTTTCAACATATTCCTGGTCTATTCTTCTGTGTGCAGAGCTATAGCCAGGGGTGTCTTCACAGTCCATTCCAATGTTCAGAGTTGCATGAATCATCTTTAGTAATGCTGGATCCGAATTCTCCACAAGGAATGCCACATCCTCTACAGATTCGAAGGATGTGTTGGAATTTTCAACACGATAATCTCTTGCTGGTGTTCTTGTAATGTACACTAGTAGTCAGACCTAATACTGTACTGGGATACAAACATCGAGGCATTTTTCCATTTAGAGGATGGACAAAGCTGCCTCATGACCCATTGCATTTCTGAACAGCATCATAGAATGTTCTTCACTTGGGAATGTAACTCTGAGGTACGTACATGGACATCAGCTTCTTAACACAGATTGTCATATTTCTCCCACACATGTTTCATCCATCTTATACATATTTCCCAACTTTAGGCCTGATGTAATATCCATGCACAGTCCATCCAGAATTGTATCCTGGTCATGATCAACTTTTGCTTGGTCAGACTTTTTCCTTCTTTCTCTGAAATTCTACCCAACACTTAATGTGGTACTTCCCATTGGCAGCTATAACATCAACAGCATCTGTCAACCTCATTCTCATAGCAACATCCTTTTGTGCCAATTTGATTATCTTTTCAGATAAACTGAATGTTGCAGCATTGAGTAATTATTTACCGCATTGTGTTTGGCAAAACATACACATATTGTGATCATACGACGGTATTGAACTGTGCTTGACTGGCTTCTGGCTTGTTGCTGGAAGTTCTTCAGGCCACGTCTGTTGCTTTTGTATAAATTGCTTCCTCCAAGGTTTTATCCTACCTTCAGATTTGAAGTTGCAGTCGTAAGTTTTGTGCCATTTGAGAACATTTCCTTGCAAAAGGTCACTTTCAGACTCCAGTTATATGATCAGTAATAGGAACCGAGTCAAAATATTTAAGCTTTCTTCACTCATTGGTAACGTTTAAGAGCCTGGTCTGTCCATCACCTGATAGAGAGGGGTGCAGACATTTATTGCTCTCCTCTTGGAAAATGATACACTGGGAAATTTCATCTTCTTCCCTTTTGCGTTTCGATGAAATAGGTTGATTCATCTCCATGCCTTAGTTTTCAAACAGAACCCGAAGGAAAAATTGATTTGCCTATTAGGTTACCTTGTGAAGATCTGAAATAATTGATATGGACACCATGTAAATTCAATACCAAACTGATTTTAGACACTGAATTATCACAAAAATTGACCTTGACACTGATCTGTAATATCAAAGCCAAGTGAAATAAATGGATATGGATTTACAATTGAGTGTCTTAAATCTCTCTCTCTCTTAATCCCAAAATAATAGAAACAAAATCAAAATTTTACAAAAATCGAATGACATAGCAGAACTGGCAAACTTTGTGAATATTTTCCTCAATATGACATTGAAAATGACCTTCAAGGTCAAATACTGAAATAATGTCTGCATGCACTATTTGATAATGTTGAGACCATTATATACATATTATATATATATATATATATATATTAATATATATATATATATATATATATATATATATATATATATATAGAGTCAAGGCTCGTGGAAGTGTTAGAACACTGAACGGATCAGGATGCAACAGAATAAAAGGACAGAGAGAGAGAGAGAGAGAGAGAGAGAGAGAGAGAAGAGAGAGAGAGAGAGAGAGAGATGGGGGTGGGGAGGGGTGGATGCCAACAGCGGTGTTGAAAGATACAATAAAGGAAGACCGAGACAAATAACGGGTGTGGGGAGAAATGAGGGGTAGGGGAGGATGCATAGGGTGGACAAGATGGTACAGAAGCAAACACTCGTGAAGGAAAATTTAAAATTTAGGAGGAGCTGGGCTTGAGGGTGAGCGGGAGGGGGAGTTAACAGGGGTAGAAAATATCATGGTGTTTTGTGTGGAATTATCTGAGATGGTGGTGAATAGCTGTCTTGAACATATGAAGGGAATGATGAGATTGAAGAGAATATGTAAATTGGTTCCACAGGTGGGGAAAAAGAGGAGCGAATGAGTGGAGGTGAGCAGTAATTCTGGATTTTGGGAGTTTCATCAGAAAGGGGTTGCTGGTGGACTGCATCTGCCCTGCAGAAACCTGGAGGTGGGGGGGACAAAGCACGGAAAGAGCAGAGAGAGGGTGCAAGACCAGAAAGGAGGAGGTAGAAGACAGAGAGACCACCAATCTGTCTGCGATGGCCAAGTGATAGGCCTACAGACTCAGCTTTATTGCGGGAGATTCCAATAATCTTGAAGGCCTTGGTTTCTACAGCATCAAGCTCGGCAAGGTCTGAGGCAGGTGGAGAACTCAGAGGGGAGAGCAGTACTCTATCAAGCTGCAGATTAAGGTCTTGGCAGTGGATAGGAGTTCAGGTGTAACAAGGAAGGACTTTGCACAATGGAGGATGCCTAGTCAGTGACTGCCTTTGGAGGCCAACTTAGAAATGTGGTTTGCCCAAGAAAGGTCATAGCTGATAGTGAGACGCAGGAGCTTGAGTCACTGACCTTCCTCAAGAGGATTATTGAGAAAGTAGATAGGAGGTTTTGCCAGATGGTCCTTTCAGAGAGACATAGTGAGAGTGACATTTGTCTGGATAGAAAGACATATTCCAAGTATTTGACCAGTTTGTCATTTTTTTAAGGTCTGAAGAGAGAGAAGAGACTGCATCTTGCCTGTCTGAAGGATGAGGGATGTTATAGCAGAGGGTGAAGTTATCAGCAAATAGAAAAATAGGATTTTCCAGAGTCAGAGAGATTGTTGATGAAGATCAGGAATAGGACTTGACAGGGAGAGTCTTGATAGGGAGAGGAGATGAAAGGATTCTGTTGAGAGCCACACGTTGATTACGATATTCGAGGAAATGAGGAAGTCATGTGTGGAGTTTATCTTGGATGCCAGACAGAGAGTTTGGAGAACAAGGTGGGATGGCAGACTGTATCAAAAGCTTGAGAGTCCAGAGACTGTCCTGATCTCATGTCTGATTTTGACGGCCTACTTCCATTGTTGGGAGTGTAGGAGCAGTATGCCTGAAGTAGAGTGATCTGGTCTGAATCTGAATTGCTGATCTGAGGTGAGGCCATTGGAGAAAAAGAATGATTTCATATCAACTGCGATGATGGACTCCATGACCTTGCTGATGATTGTAAACAAGCTAATTTGTCTGCAGTTAAGAGGATCAGTTTTTGCAACTTTTGATGCAATGCAGTGATATTGGCTGATCTCCAAGCAGATGTAAGATGACTTTGTACAAATGAAAGGGTAAATAGGGCAGAGAAGATGTGCAAGAGCAGCAGAGTAAGTTATTTGGACAAGTCAGCTGATGTTGTCCGGTCCAGTCGGCAGAATCATCATTGAGGATTGACAGAAACTGCTCCACCTTCTCAGGTGCAAAAGACAGTGTCCATGAGCAGTTGTGGGTGACTGGTATTGGGGTATAAAGAGCAAAGGGTCGGGGACACAATATTTGGCAGCAAGTACAGAATTGAAGCATTTGGCCTTCTCACGAGCAGAGTCGGCTGTGGTGCCATTTGAAGAGAGGGAAAGGATGTAGGGGGTAGAAAACAGACTTAAAAAGGCACTTCCACGTTTTAGAGGAGGGAGACAAGTTTGAAAGATCAATGTTGAGGTTGGACAGATATTTTCTGGCTCTCTTGAGAGTGGAAATACATTCGATGCAGGTCTTCTGGAATGATAGGAAATACATATCGATGGGATACCAAGTTTTATTTACATTTGACAAAAGGTAAGGAACTAGTTATGAGAAAACTTCAATATTGGTTAATTTTTCATTAAAATGACCTTGAAATTGACCTTCAAGGTCAAATTTTGAGATGGAATCTCCTCACATTCAAAACCTTGTGTCATATAGAAGACATCTCCAGGGGTACTAACATGTAACAAAAATGTCGTGACAAGTTTATTTCAAGATTTTGTCCGGCTGACTCGGATGTGTGTTAAGTTGGGGACCCATCTGCTAGTACTGCTTGGTGGATGTTAAATATCCCACAGTGTCTTCAATATCCCAAGAGTATGCAAATTATCCCGGGAACACTGAATAAGGGACTAATTCCTGCCACATTCAGTCAAACATCTGGCTTTAACAACGGGTTCATGAAGGACTTTGGCCAAAAACGTTCCCCGGTCAACCCCACAAGAATGTGGAAATAATTGGGGCCATTAAATAAGGTAGTCGTGATACTAGTAGTGGATTGTTGATACTAGTAGCATTCCATATTTATTACTGTTCATTTGGTTGCAAATATCTCAGTGGTGGAATCAAAGATGTATTATACAATATTTACAATGAAACATATTGTAATCAACCATCACCTTTTTGTCTTGTCTTTATCCATGGCCACTAGTCCCGCCTACACCTCCAGCCTGTACCTTGCATGGTCTTGTGTTACCTGGTGCAAACGTAACACTCACGTGCAATTCAGCAGAAGGTGTGCCACCACCAGTTTACTCTTGGCACGGACTGACCAAAACCTTACCAAAGTTTTCCATCCTCGGTATGTACCAACCATTAACTTGCATGCAAGTACTCAACACCTGGCAACTGGCAAGAGGGGAGGGGAAGGGGGAGATCAGATTCAGGAAAGTCTTGATACTTTCATAGATTGGCAGATGCAATTTAACACAAAGGAATGTAAGATGATGTGAATGGGTAAGAATAATGAAAATAGAGATTACATGATGCAAGGGGGCAATCTTGGAGTGTGTCACACAGGAGAAGGATCTGGGGGTGGTAATAGATATGGGAAGTAAGCAGACAGCACTGTACCAGGTAGCTCTAGGTAAAGCAAATAGGGTTTTAGTTTGTATTCGTAGGGGGATAAATTATATATCAAAAGAGGTGGTTTTAACACTGTACTGGAATTCAGTGAGGTCTTGTCTAGAATATTGTGTGCAGTTTTGGTCACCACATCTCAGGAAGGACATAGCTACAATAGGGAAGGTTCAGCGAAGAGCTACTACATTGATTATGGGACTAGCGAGATTCAGCTATGAGGAGCAGCTGAAGGAGACAGGACTTTATACATGAGAAAGGAGGTAATTACGAGGGGATATGATGGAGATGCTTAAAATAATGAAGGGTAGAGAGAAAATAAGTGCAGAATAGCTCTACGGCAGAATAGACAGTGATCGGAGCAGGGGGCCATAGCTTGAGAGTAAAAAATGGAGAGTGAAGACTTTCACTCAGAGAGAAGTTAGTGCATGAAATGGTTTCCTTGGAAAGATAGTGGCAGCAGAAACAGTGGATACGTTTAAATTGGAATTAGATAGGTACCTCGAGCTAGAAGCATTGGAGATAGAGAGGAATAGAGATGTTGGCAGGACTTGTAGGTAGCTTGAGTAGGGATGGGTGATTGTATACATCTCTGCTGAGTGTGATCACCCTAAAGAACACACTTCCCTCCTTATCCCATTTTTTATTGTTGACACCCTTGTTATATGCCATCATAGCCTACCACACTTTTCTCATCCCCACTCCTCTCCCCTTTCCCCCAATGAAATTAAGTCATTTTGACGGATTTATTTAATCTCATGTTCACGTGGAGCAAGCACGTTGGGTCGACTGGCCTCCTCCTGCGTCTAATTTCCTTCTTGTTATTCCTGTTGTTATTCTTTGTTGTTAACTGACAACTTATTAATGATCACAACACACAAAATATAATTTTATCTCGTAGTTATAGGAAACTGGACTGTTATGCCAGAGGTTGTGCATTAAAATTTAGTTAAAGGTAACAATAGTCAGGATTTGGTCTCGAAGCTAGTCTCAGGAGAATTCATACGGAGAAACAAAGCTGGTTAGCTTGTCTGTATTCAGGTATCCTGAGTTGTCGACATCACTGTGTCTTTTTATCCTGAAGATTTAACCTTTTATTTGCAATAGGCAAAAGGTGACGATGACGACCCTGTTACCTGCAATAAATAACTGAAATCCACCAATTAAATTAATGACATCGACTCTTCAGGATTAATCATTAGGAACTCTTTAAGTTGGTGTGATAAGTTTATTTTGAGAATAATTAAATATAATTTAATTGATCCATGCGATAACTTGGCCTTCATTATCTTCAAACCTGAGCAAAAATCAATAATAATCAGTGCTGCAGCTCCTCACACTATGAAACATCATCATGATGGAATAGTCTCCTGCAGAAACAAAAAAGGAATCTTCAATATTTGAGGAAACCAAAAGTTGGATTTCCTTGAAATCCTCAGAAAAATGGAGTTTGAATAAAGCATCCAAAGGTGTTTATATTTTGACAAGTGGGGTATGCTTAGACATTGCAAGCAATTGCTAACCATGCTTCAAAGGTAGGTACATAATAAATAGAAGCTTTATAATTGGAGGCAAGCATCACCGACCTCTTGCTATATATAACTCTACATGGCCAAAAGTATGTGGACACCCCTTCTAATTAATGGATTCGGCTATTTCAGCCACACCCATTACTGACAGGTGTATAAAATCAAGCACACAGCCATGCAATCTCCACAGACAAACATTGGCAGGAGAATGGGCCGTACTGAAGAGCTCAGTGACTTTCAACGTGGCACCGTCATAGGATGCCACCTTTCCAACAAGTCGGTTCATCATATTTCTGCCCTGCTCGAGCTGCCCCGGTCAACTCTAACTGCTGTTATTGTGAAGTAGAAACGTCTGGGAGCAACAACAACATCTCAGCTGTGAGGTGGTAGGCCACACAAGTTCACAGAATGGGACCGCTGAGTGCTGAAGCACGTAGCATGGAAAAACAATCTGTCATCGGTTGCAACACTCACTACTGAGTTCCAAACTGACTCTGGAAGCAACATCAGCACAAGCACTGTTCGGCGAGAGCTTCATGAAATGGGTTTCCATGGCTGGGCAGCTGCACACAAACCTAAGATCACAATGCACAATGCCAAGCATCAGCTGGAGTGGTGTAAAGCTCACCGCCATTGGACTCTGGAGCAGTGGAAACACGTTCTCTAGACTGTTGAATCACGCTTCACCATCTGGCAGTCCGACGGACGAATCTGGGTTTGGCAGATGCCAGGAGAATGCAACCTGCCTGAGTGCATAGTGCCAACTGTAAAGTTTGATGGAGGAGGAATAATGGTCTGGGGCTGTTTTTCATGGTTCAGGCGAGGCCCCTTAGTTCCAGTGAAGGGAAATCTTAACGCTACAGCATACAATGACATTCTATATGATTATGTGCTTCCAACTTTGTGGCAACAGTTTGCGGAAAGCCCTTTCCTGTTTCATCTTGACGATGCCCCCATGCACAAAGCGAGGCTAAGATCGGTTTCTCGATCCAGAAATGGGTTGTCGAGATCGGTATGGCAGAACTTGACTGGCCTGCACAGAGCCCTGATCTCAACTCCATCGAACACCTTCGGGCCGACTGTGAGCCAGACCTAATCACCCAACATCAGTGCCCAACCTCACCGATGCTCTTGTGGCTGAATGGAAGCAAATCCCAGCAGCAATGTTCCAACATCTAGTGAAAAGCCTTCTCAGAAGAGTGGAGGCTGTTATAGCAGCAAGGGGGGGGGGGAGGTGACCACAACTCCATATTAATGTCCATGATTTTGGAATGAGATGTTGGATGAGCAGGTGTCCATATACTTTTGGCATGTTGTGTATCAATTGAGGTTTTTATTTCACAGTTTACAGTTATAGAAATTTGCAGTTATAATGAACTCACTGGAAATGCATATGAAATGTGGCAGCAAAGTACCATACGATTTAAAAAAAAAAAAATGTTTGAACTAACATTTTTATTAAAGTATATACATTGTAATACTTACCACTTTGCCGTTCACATTGTATCAGGTCATTCACCTGCATTTTTTCATTTATTTAAATTTAATTTATGGATGTTGTCCGATAATTCTGTGAATTTTTCCGGTGTATCGGCTTCGATGTCCGTCAGCACACAAAATTTCAGCTTCTACATCAGCCGGAAGCGACCCAACATCAATATCAGTCATTCATTGAGTCAGTGAGTGGTTAGAATGAGCTTTATACATTACATGTATTATCATGAATATTATTAGCCCCCATTGGATTTCGTCCAAAATGGGGGCTTATGGATTTGGTCTCGATTTTTGTGTGCGTCCGCAACCATATCTTGGATATGTATGGAGCGATTTTATTCGTACTTGGCGCAACGACAACCCATGATGGTATACATATGCATGTCATTTTTTTCGAGATCAAATCCAAGATGGCCGACTGGTGGCCACTTTAGTTGTAAAAAAAAAACCAGTGTCGAGTACGTCCTCAACGATTTCTCAGACTTGCATTTACCGATGTTCTACAAAGTTAGCACACAGATAATGAATGATGGCTTCCATGTGCATGTCATTTCTTTTCGTGATCAGATCCAAGATGGCCAATTGGCAGCCATTATAGTTGTGAAAACCCCGATGTTGAACATCCTCAACCATTTACTGACCTGCATTTACCGATGTTCTACAAACTTGGCACACAGATAATGAATGATGGCTTCCATATGCACATCATTTTTTGTTCAAAGTCAGATCCAAGATGGCCGGCTGGTGGCCGGCCATGTATACCTAACCATTTCTCATACATGCATGGTCCTATTTTGTTCAAACTTGGCACATGCACAGTACATGAAGGCATACACGTGCCCCTCACTTTCTTTTGTGAAATGATCAAAGATGGCCAACTGGTAGACCAGTGGCCATTTTAGTTGTAAATAAATATGGGCGAGCCCTTTAACTCTGTACAGCATCATTACTAAAACAACGGGGCTATGACATTTTATCTTTTTTTACTTGTTTTTATTTTAAAGATTTCGAAAATTTGTACATACAGCCACATTTAATCTTTTTTTGACATCTAAATTTCCATTTTTGTTTTTAAAGTTGACAGTGAATTGAAATTGAAATCAAATTGCATGGAATGCAGGACAAGGCCATTAGGAGACATCAATGTACTTTTGCTTGAATGACGAAGACATGAGTAGACATGAACAAGTTAATATCGTATATTGGATTTGAACTTGTGATTACAGGCTCAGATGGTGACATCTGATGGGAGCACAAAGTTGCAGCCTCAGATGAGTTACAGGCTCAGATAAGAACACAAAACTGGCCAATCCAGTAACTGTTATTAGCTTTTGCCACCAAAGGTGATCGGAGGTTGTTTTCACCCCTGTTTGTCTGGCTGTCTGTCTGTGAGCAGGATATCTCAAAAAGTTATGTGTGGATACGGATGAAATTTGGTGGACAAGTTGGGTGTGAGACAGTGCCCAATTGATTACATTTTGGTGAAGATTTGGATTCGAGAATTTTTAATTTTTCAAGTGATTCTTCACCATTGAGAGTTAGGGCCAAAATCGATATATATATATATTATAGCATGATATCTCAAAACGTTATGGACTGATTTGGACAAAACTTTATGGACATGTTGGGTGTTTGACAGTGCCGAATTGATTTGATGTTGGTGAAGATCCGGATCTAGATCTGGCCTATCGATGGGATACAAAACGTAAACTGTTCGGCCTGGCGGAGGTATGCGCTCTACCGAGTGCTGTTCTCGTATATTTCTCTATTCCTGTTCTGGTAATCTCTTTATAATTCCCTGAAATCGATTTTATATCAATACTTTTTGTTTATTCATTTTATACTCTAATGAAGTGATTTTGTTAACAGAAGAATAGCTTGGTGGTAATTAATGTGAAACCCCTTTTTCTACGCTCATTAACCTTCCTTACCTCTCCCTCTCCATTTTCAAGTTACTGTGTTTCTTACGTGGTCCTCTCTCCTCCTCTTTGTTCATCCCCTTGCTGCATCCACTTGTAGTCTCACTGCCCCACTGTCTCAGTGTGTTCCCTTCCACCCTCTATTACCTTGCTCTTCCATGAGCCTTGACTTTTTTATGAAAAAAAGACAATGCTGGTGAAATTCTGTAAATGTTGCAATTTTTTTACACAAGGGTATTCCTTGGCATGAGGAGGGAGGAGGGGTGGGAGTACAGGATTGACAAATGAACAAATTATCTGTTAATTACTCCTCATGGAGTCACTAACAGATAATTTCTGTGAATCATGATGTAATTCTATCTTAGTGTATTCCTTGTGTGTGTATGTTCCTCATATATATATATATATATATATATATATATATATATATATATACGATCCTTTCCCTACAATTTGCTCTCCTGCCCTCACTTTGATCTTATTTCTATTCCATGACATCCTTCACTTTTAATCTGTGTTAGGAATGGGGGTTCAAAAAGTTATACGAATCAGATGTTCACAATAATCCAAAACATGCCAAAAAAAACCAAACATAACGAGCGATATAGAATTTACTGTAAATATAAAAATATATTTAATATATCTTCTTTAATCTATTTACATATATATTGTGAAATGAAATGTTGGTCGACCTTGCATTATTGTAAGCATCTCGTTTGTACATTTTGAACACCCCATGTATTCTGTGCTTTTGTGCTTTAATCTTTCATTCTTTATAATCAACATCCATCTATTTCATAAATGTTTTCTGCTTTTTCCCCAGACCACACCCAAGTTATTCTCCTTTGTAGAAACCATTTTCTCTTACCTTCAGCTAGTAATTCCCAAACGCCTCATTGTCTGCCACGACCACACCCATGCATGTCTCTCCTTTCTTTCTCCTCTCCACACCCCCCCCCCAGCAACCTCACTCCCCCTAGTTTTCTCTCATATCTGATATCCATTCTCTATTGTGTGTGTATGTGGACAATATATATATATACTGTATGTATATAAATTTTCTCTCTTTCTCTCATATCTCACAACAATAAAACCCGTCGCTTCACTGAAGGGGATGGGGAGCAAGAAAGAGGGGAGAATGAGGAAGGGGAAGGGAAAGAGAGGGGTGGGAGGGGAGTGAGTGAGTGAGGAGGGAGAGAGAGAGAGGAGAGAAGAGGAGAAGGAGTGTGAAGGGGGAAGGAGAGTGATGAAGGGGGTGGGGGAGTAGAATATTTTGGTCCATCCATCCATCCATCACTTCTATTTATCCCTTCCTCCATCCATCCCTTCCATCCCTCCTTCCCTCACCCATTCCATTAATTTCCTCCACTGATCCATCCTTTCCTCCACCAATCCATCCCTTCCCTCCACCCATCCATCTACCCCTTCCATCCATCCATTCATCCATCCATCATCCCTTCGATCCATCGTTCCCTCCCTTCTCCATCCATCACTCAATCCTATCCATCCTTCCCTCCATCCCTTCCCATCCATCCATCCATCCCTCCCCATCCATCCATCCATCCCTTCCCATCCATCCATCCCCATCCATCCATCCCTTCCCATCCATCCAACCAGTAATTCCTTCCCATCCATCCCGTCTCTCCATCCCTTCCTATCCATCCATCCCTTCCCATCCATCCATCCCTCCCCATACATCCATCCCTTCACATCCATCCATCCCTCCCCATCCATCCATCCCTTCCCATCCATCTATCCATCCATCCATCCCTTCCTGTCCATCCATCTCTTCTCTCCATCCCATACATTCCTTTCCTCCATTCCTTCCTTCTATCCAACCCTTAATAAGGAACAACACTGTGGGGCACAACACAGGCAGGTGGTTGTGCAGATGGACAGTGCAGAGGGACAGTGTGGCTTGCAGTGCGGCCAAGTGGCTTAAGCACTCAAGCGAGCACTCCAACAAAAAACAGGTGATAAGGAATAGCAGGCTTGGCAAGTGATTCGTGATCGCAGATCCGTCATAATTAAACACCTCCCGGAGATGCCCAAAATGTCAAAATATGTCCGAATTGGACAAATGAACACTTTTTTTGCAGTCCAAACTGCTGCTAAGTTCAATTCTGGAGTTTAAATTTTGTAATTTGGTTCAGTTGAAGAGATTCTAGAGGTTATAGCATGTGTAGAAATGAAATAAAGCTACAAACGCTGGTGTCTTCCAGGTGTTTATAAGCATTGCAATGTATCCAGCAATTTGTAGCTGTGATGATCAGGCATTCGATGATATGAGTGAGGAAAGTGAAGAAAAATCTTTATCGTCAAGAAATCATTGCGGCCTGTTCCATTTCAAGGCATAGTTGAGCAGGCCAAAAATCATGGCAGCTTAAGACCCCAGTGAGGTTAACTAGGAGACACTCACACACCACCTCTCTCTTCTCTCTCACTCACTCACTCACTCACACCTCTCTGTCTCTGTCTCTGTCTCTTCTCCTCTTTCTCTGTCCCATCTGCTCTTCTCTCCTGTCTCGATCTCTGTCGTCTCTGTTCTGCTGTACTCTGTCGTCTGTCTCTATCTGTCGCTCTGCTCCACTCTGCCTCCTCTGTCTCTAGTCTCTGTCCTCTGGTCTCTGTTCTCCTGTCTCCTGTCCTCCTTGTCCCTGTCTCCTCGTCTCTGTCCTCTCGCTCTTCCTGTCTCTCTCTCTGATCTCCTGTATCTTCGTCTCCTCTGTCCTCGTGATCATCGTGTCTCCGTTCTCCTCTGTTCTCGTCCTCTCTGATCTCTTCGTTCTCTGTCTCCTTTCTCTCTGCCTTCCTTCTCTTCTCCTCTCTCTAGTCGTGTCTGTCCTACTGCTTTCTCTCCACGTCTCGCTCCTCTCTCCCTGTCTTGTCCTCATCTCTTCCCCTCACACTCTCTTTCTCTCGCTCGTCTTTCTCTCTCTTCCTCTCTCTCTCTCTCTCTCCTCTCTCTCTCTCTCTCTCTCTCTCTCTCTCTCTCTCTCTCTCTCTCTCTCTCTCTCTCTCTCTCTCTCTCTCTCTTCTCTGTCTCTGTCTCTGTCTCTCTCTCTGTCTCTGTCTCTGTCTCTCTTTCTCTCCCTCTCCACCTTTTGTTTTGCACCATCTTTTTGTCTGCTCCATGCATTTCTCTACAACCACACCCATGTTTGCCTTTGCTTCTGTCTCGATGCACAGTGGCCCAAAGGACTGTTCTTCTGCCTTCATAATTTATTGGTCATGAAAGAGGCAAAATTTCCAAATATACTTTTACATACAACAGCTCAGTGGTTGAATAGGTAAATTAATTTGTCGACGGATCATCATCATCAATATATTTTCTATTTTGAATGTTTACTTCTCTCTACTAAAGAAGGTTTACACATTGATCTGAGAACCACATGTGGTATTTGTAGGAGAGTCGAGTGAAACCCATGTGTAAAAAGGATATAATGCTTGTTTTTTTTACAAACCTGGTAAAAAGGTTAGAAGAAGAAAGCGATGCCCACACAATCACTTAAGCTCCTGTAAATAATGTTCAGGAATGAAAATGTCAAAAATGCACCACTCCAACTCGATTTAGCCACTACACTGCGATTCATGAAAGGAAGGATTATATAATCATCTTTGTACTGTTGTCATCCCAAGAGGTGTAAACATTGCTGCTGAAATGACATTTCGCCTTTTACATTCAGCTGAAACCTGATCTGCACGCCATTGCGATTCAGTTACTAATCCTTGGATCGATGGACTGGATAAACAAACAAACAAACAAAAACTTTCACTTTCACAGTGTTTGTAACAAAGAAAGTTGTATAATAATGAAGTAGTTAAAGTATTTGAGAGAAAAAGGAGAATGTTCATGTTCACGGTTTTATTAACAGATAAAATCACATGCCTTTTCTTATTGTTCAAGACCAAGGTTCCATATGTAGCATATATGTAGTACGTGCAGATTTTCTCAACCACCCCCGGTCAAAAATGCTACAGTTAGGACTATAGTATATGACAGTAATACTCTCATATACTACAGTAGTCTGCAGAGAAATACTACAGGAAAGGAATGGTATTTTTTGCCTGGGGCAGCTTGAAAACTTTGAGGTGGAATGTTAAGCAAATGGGCTGGTGGGGTAATTTGAAAATGTAATCATGAAAGTTTACATTATAGTGTGGAGAAGTATTTGCAAAGGATAATATACCATCACTGAGGATTTTTGAAATTAGTTGTAGTATCAGTAAGTATGCTTGATGTTGACTTCATGGTTAGGGGGGTGGGTTTGGGATCCGATGATCCTGAATTCAAACCCCACTCGGCTGTTTAATTAATACCAGGTGGGGTTGACTCTGCCTGTCATCCTTCCAAGGGCAGCAAAATGAGTGCCAGCTTGCTGGTATACTGTGTCGGGGGTGGCGACCCATCCAGGATTGGGTTTAATAGCCAAGGAGTCTGCTTAGGCAGCAGCAACGCTCTGCACAGAGTATGGTCCCGATGGATGGATCAGTAAGTAGATGGCATTTTGTTCAAGGTTTTGAAATACAGACAAGTAAATGCAAACATAGCCAGCTTTGCATACCTTTGAATGATCTCGTGTTCTTGAGGAATTTCAACCTTACTTTCCCTTGCTTGTAAGCTTATGTGACCGACAAACATCATTGTACATCGTAAAAGCCATTCGGTGAATAAGCCTATTGTTGCCTATGTCATTATTTCTAAATAAGACGGGTCGAGTTCCATGAACGTGTCAGGAATATGGCAAGAAAATAGGAGAGCAAACTGATGAAGGTTACAGCAGATGCTTCACGCACAGAGGAAGATCCATTTCAACCCAATCGATGTTGGAGATTGGGTGGGGGTGGAGGTGGAGGAGGGGGGAGTGCTCTACCTCACATGTGGGTGAGGGAGAGGAGAGCACTCGACCTCATGTTAAAATGTGCACCTGCTTTATGAACACTAATGCCTGAATATTTACTTATATACATTATTATGAAATAGTTACCATGAAGTAGAACTACCTATTAACTGATGAGGGGATTTGTCGACCCTCGCATATCTTGACTGGTATATTTCTCTTGCATCCACTAAATTACTTTTCAAACTTTCAAGAGATATGACACAGTGATTGTTCAGCAAAAATTTTAAATTGTTGGAGGAGGATTTGCATTAAATATGCTGATGAAAAATGTCGGAAAACGTCACCATTTTGTCAGTTTAATAAATTATATACATATATATATATGTATATATTTGGAGAGGATAATGGCAATGGTTGAGCTGGAGATGATGCTATGCATTGCGGGGGACTTTAACGCACATGTGAGAGTAGCGGAGCCGGGTGAAGAGGAATGATTTGGTTGGGGAACGAGGAATAGAGAGTAGAGAGATTCAAGTGCTGGTGGAGGTGGTGGCGAGGAATGACTAGCTGGTTCATTCTTTCAAAAAAGCCACAATATTACCTATAGGAATGGACAACATAGAACATAACTGGATTTAGTGGTGGTAAGGAAGCAACAGTTGTGGAGGGTTAAGAATTGTAATGCAATGCAAGTTACCACCCAGCACGAGCATGTGGTATGGATGAAGAAAAGGAAGGAGGAAAAGAACAGCGGTCGGAAGATTATTAGGCGGGGAGGTATAGGAGAAACTTGTAGAGTGCAAGGAGAGGATGAGGGCCAGGTATGATCAACTTAACGTATGATCAGAAAAGCAACATGGAGAGTTGTGGATAAGGCGAAGAATGACATGGAAGAGGAGGTGTATAACAAGTTGGAAGAGGATGGTGGGAGGACGATGATATATAAATTGGCTCGTGACAGGGATCAGGATGCTAAGGACATGAAGGGGGGTGGTGATTAAGGATGGTAGTGGGAGGCAAGTGACAGAGAGGGGAACATTGTTGAAGGTGTGGGAAGGATATTTCAAAAAGCTGTTGAATCGGGAAGGAAGCAACAGTGAGCTGGAGCTACCATGTTATGTAGAGGGGAAAGTGGATTTGGTGGAGATCATAGTGGAGGAAGTGTGGACGGCATTGAAGAATATGAAGAAGGGAAGAGCATCAGTCATTGATGAGGTGTGCTCAGAAATGATAATTGCAGCAGGAGAAGTCGGAGTCAGTCGGACGAAGAGCATGTTGAATATATGTATGAGAGAGGGTTCAATTCTGGAGGATTGGAGAACAGGGTTCATTGTGCTGATATGGAAGTGGAAAGGAAGATGCTCAAGATCTGGGGAAGTACAGGGGCATTACTCTCCTTTGTCATGTCATGAAGGTGCTGGAGAGGATTCTGGATGGGAGGATAAGGAAGAGGGTGGAGATGGAGATTGGAGAAGAGCAGCAAGGGTATAGAAAAGGGTTAGGGGGGGGGGTGATGGATGGGATGCTCGTGCTGAGACAGCTGGTGCAAAAAGAGGTTGGCAATGCAAGGTGAGATGGCATTGGATTGTGGACCTGGAGAAGGCTGAGACACTGTCCTGAGAGAGAGAGAGTGATGGTGACACTGAGATGGATGGGAGTACATTGGAAGTAGAGTTAAGTTGGTGGAAACGATGTACAAGGGAATGAAGGGAATGGTTTTGGTTGGTCCTGCGATGTATTAATTGTTCAGCATGAACATCTGTTTGAGGCAGGAAAGCACTCTCAGCCCACTCATGTTTATCATGGTGATGGAGCTGGTAAGCAGGAAGGTGAGCTTGATGGGTCATATGGGAGGATGCTGCATGCAGACAATCTGTCTGTTGTGGTGGAGAGTGGGTGGGAGTTGTAGGGAGTACTGGGGGAGTGGAAGGAGGCATATGAGAAACATGGGCTGAAGATGAGTATGGAGAAGACTGAGCTGATGTGGGCTGGGCAGCAGAGAAAATAAATGAATTTCAGAATAGAGGGGAAGGAGATCAGACAGGGAAATAAGTTTGAATATCTGGGAGGAACAGTGATCGGGGATGGTTAGTGTTAGGCAGAGGTGTGGAGGAGGATTCAGGTGGGTACCAATGCACGAAGGAGGGTGTCGGGAGCAATGGCAGACAGAAAGATATCAAGGGAATTCAAAGGGAAAGTTCTGATGTCATGTGAAACGCCGGCCTACCTTTACGGTCTGGAAACGGTGGCATTGGCAGAGACAACAACAGAGGCTGCAGGTTTGCGCGAACAACTGGTTCAGGAGGATTGTGGGGAATGAAGATGGTGGAAAGAAGGAGGATGGATGAACTAAGAGAGGAGATTGGTGTGCAGATGAGCTTGATGGAGAGGTTGTTGAAATGCTGGCTGAGATGGGCTGGACACTTGGTGTGGATGGGGGAAGCGAGAATGGTAAAAAGAGTGGATAGGTTGAGAGAGCAAGGTAGGAGGAAAAGAAGTAGACCTCGGTTGAGATGGGAGGATTGTATGAGGAGGGATATCAGTAAGGTAGGGGTGTTTTGAGAGTGGAGGGAGTTGGCTGATGGCAGAGGGAGGTAGAGGAGTATCATGGTCAAGTCAGTGCAGAAGCTTGGTGCCAACGGACCTCACCCCTTATAAAGGGAGGAAGAGGATAAGAAGATATATATATATATATAT
>CM068956.1:90154021-90193783 GCA_035128595.1 Eptatretus atami | reverse complement strand
TATATATATATACATATTCCAGATATGAAATATCTCTCGAATAAAAAAAATTTCTGGGGAAAATATTCCTAATTCTAGTGAATTTTTTTGTGTGTTTCTCAGGCAATTGTGAGTGCAGTATATTGTTTGTAGAACATTTCTAAACATCCTTTACATCATATGTATAGCAACAACATTGGGAGACATCAATGTACTCATACTATTACATGTTATGTATTTCAACAGTCATGAATCGTAGATCCTAACAAATCAAGCAGTTTGTGGGATTTGAACCTGGGCTCTCAGTATCGTGATGGGAACACCCTCACTTACTGCATTGCTACATTATTTTATCTTTTTATCCTGATGCATATTGTGTCTGCTGACTCAAACCACATTTAAAAATGTCTTTCGTCCTGTTTATCAGTATTACTATTTTCTATTATGATCATTAATACCCTTATGTTGTTATATTGCTGCAGATAGGCGTCGTGGAACCCTGCTGTTAAGGAACCTCTCGGCATCAGCTGCTGGGAAGTACATTTGCTCCTCATTGAATCAGGCCGGGAAATCCAACTGTACCATTACCATAACTCTGCCACAACGTGAGGCATACACAATGCCCAATTTATGCTGAAATACACCACACTACAATGTGTGTTCACCCTTTGCATGCTAATGATTTGTCAATTCGAATAACCAGGGTGAAAACCAGACTTCAAACACGTTATGTTAAAATGTACTCATTGTACCCTGAATACATTTGAACTGTCTGTGCAAGCTTGTAGACTGCCACCATTATCTTTATAAAATCTAAAATGATAACTCATTCTCTTAGAAAATTAACTGCTTTATCATTTGCCATTATTCAATGTTCGGGGAATGTTGGAACAGCAAATGAGGGGAAATCATTGGATGCGTACAACCAGATTCAACGGTGTAATGGTTAGTGTGTCTGCTTTGACTCTGTGAGGTTGGTGGTTCGTACCCTGGTCGAATCATACCAAAGACATTGAAAACGGTACAGGCTGCTTCCTTGCTTGATACTCAGCATTTAGAAAGGATAAAGCATGAACAAACAACCATCGGTTGGCAACCATTGTGCAGGCTTGATGTGTCTAATGGCCCCTTCCCTGCATTGGAGTTCTTTGTAAGGAAGCATGTTATATTGTCAGATTGGTTGTGTGAAGTTTGGCCTCTTACAGTGGTCTAGCTTCCATCAATAAGCAAATTCACTTCTAAACTATGTGCAGTGCAGTACAAGGAAAGGTTATTTTGGCAACTGGTAATTTATGACATCACAAAATTACTTTTGTCTGAAAAAAAAACAAAAACTTGCTTCATGCCCCTAAAAAAAGGCTTTTTTTCATAGTAAGAACCCTTCTTCACTGAAGTAGAGCAACACATACTTATTGAGCCTTTTGTCAGAATGGCATTTGTGTGAGTGAAAAAATGAATACTCTCGTAAAAGAAAATATAAAAATGCTGAGTAGAAGGAAAATTGTTTTGCACATTTACTTTGCAAGGAATTTGCATTTTTGTGTAATACAGCTTTTCAACATTGTTTGTATTCACGATACACATGTTAAACAACTGTGGTTCCATGTTTTGACTGATTTCATTACCTTCAATCAAATTTCATGGCTCTTTGCTCTGATCTCAACATTTCAGGTCTCCTGTTTTTTTTAGAAGCCTGGTGTTGGCTTAGTGGTTTGGGTGGCAGGCTTGGAATCTTAGCATCCTGAGTTCAAACCCCATCAGCCCCTGAATTAACACCAGATGGGGTTGACTCAGCCTGTCATCCTTCTTAGGTCAGCAAAATGAGTACCAGTGAACTGGTAATAGGGGCATTGCATCAGTGGTGCTCCCATACTCAGTAGCAGTGGCAATGCACCATTGTTCATAGCCAGTTGAAAGCATGAAATCATGCCACCACAATAAGCAGAAGTATAATTTTTTATTTTTTATTTTAAAGTTTATTAATACCTCCCTAAATTATAGGGGAAGGCTTATAGCTTTTGTAGAGCTTGTTTCCACAATTAGCACCTCCAATTTTTAATGATACCACAGAATTTACTTGACCCCTAGAAGTACTAAACCACCATTTAGAAATGGGTTTTTTAAATTTTTTTCTTCCTGCACTCTCAACACTCCAAATTTCCAAACTGTATCAATTTCTGAGCCCTATCACGGGGCCGGCTGGGACTTTCGGAATTAAATTTTACATCAGTAATGTGAATAGAAAGAATGTGGGCCGACCTATTTTTGACCTTGACCTAATTTTAAGGTGATGACCTAATTGTAGAAATTTAAACATTTTTCACCAGAACTCGACTATGGGTTTTTTTTTTCATTCGGAATAAAATAGCCCTCTTTAGATAGCCTGGAGCAAGGTGCATTTACGTTCATTTTTACATCATATCCCTCCAGGTTAAAGGTCAAGGTCTTACACCCCCTCGGAGAACTAAAACACCATTAGGTTTTTTTCCCCTCTTTTCTGCTAATTTACAAGCTGTGTCTCGAAGCTGGCTGGGACTTTCAGAATAAAATTTGCATCAATAATGGAAATAATAAGTGTGCAGGGTTGACGAAATTGCCCTCACTCGATAGCCGAGAGCAAGGAGCATTTACGCTTAATTTATATCATACCCCTACATACTTTGGTGATCGCTTACCCTTGGTGATTGCTTTTCGATCGCAGATATCTTGATCAGAATGCCAGCATAGAGCATTGTTCACGTATTCCATATGCTCTTGCATGTTAGCCTGACATTCTAACATTCAGCTCCATATGACAAATTTCACAGCATTCACCATATTTGTTGTTTGTTTTCCATCTGTGAACTGTTATACATATATATATATATATATATAATATATATATATATATATATATATATTATTATTATATATACAGTCCTGTTGAACAAACAGCAAGTCAAAGGTTCCTGGACCAGAACAAAAAGTAGAGAATTCAAACAGCAGGAGTGAATCGACTTGTGTTTTAATTATTGCACTTGACTACAGCAACAAGTAGGGGATTGGGGGGGGGTGATGGTGAGCTTCCAGAATATTCTGGAAGTTGATAGAAAGTTTCAGCCCGTTATGTAAAATATTGATTTTATAGCCTACAGTCTTACCCAGGAGGCCAGAAGGTTGATAATGTTATGTTGTGGCGGTATTTTTGAGGTTTGCATTTTGGATTTAACCAATATGAATCACCTTATAAGACTTATTGAAAGGTGAAAAAAGGAAGGGGTGTGAAGCAATCTCACTTGAGAGGAATAGAAGTTTGATCAAATATTGTACCATTGTATACATGATGTGTAGGAATCTCTGTATGACATAAATAAATGTTCTTCCATGATATTGTAGCCACACATCAACCTAAAGCTATCATTTTGGACCTTTGATATCTTAACCTCCAACCTCAACTCTTTTGCCCTTTGACACTTAGCCTTGTATGAACCAAGCATGGGCCTGATTGCTGGTGCTGCAGCAGGTGGACTACTTGCTTTGCTGTTACTTCTTCTGCTCCTTGCCTGCTCTTGCCGTTCATCGGGTTCTCGCAGGCATGCCCATGATGATGACATCCCAAATGATATCCGGTACAATTTACTGTTTGCTGTTTACTTGACATTTTGTACATTAATTGATCAAAACGTTTGCAGATAAAAGGTAATAAGCACTCTCAGTAATCTTTTCATTATAGGAATTTATCATTTTTAATCTAAATGCCAGAGATGGACGATGCATTGCATTGATGTATATTATATGCTGTATATACATATCATATATATATATATATATATATATATATATATATATATATATATATATATATATATAATTATCATGGATCTGGACGGTTAAGCTTAATCACCCCCAACCAAATTGTGGTGGACAGGCGGTTAACACCGACCAGGCCTGGATAGCCGAGCAGTTTTGCTAAGGAGACGGACACCTGATCCTCAGAGATTATGTCGCGCGCGGGAGGGGCGGGGCGTGGCACTGGCGAAGCGATGGATGCACAGATGGATGCACAGCACAAGGGGTTTATACTCGAACCCCAGAACAAATACATGGACACAGCAACTTAAAATATACAGGGATTTAATAAAAATCGAAATATTTACAAGGGTATAATTCAAGAAGTAATAATAATAATAATAATAATAATAATACATGAAGTAAATTAAGCCGAAGTCGAGGCGCCTCCACACACGGACTCCAATACAGACAAGAGGAAACAAAAGAAAAGCAAATCCTCCCTTTATTCTGGCACTTAGCTTGGTCCAGAGATGATCTTCATGGAACTTTGGAATTGAGGCATTTCATCCTGCATGGGTAGACGCACCCAAAATGGCGCCGAGCCACTCTCTCGCAGCGGGAAATGTATGTGAGGTAATTTGTGAGGCGGTATTCAACGCCAGGCTCAGAAACCGCCATGCTGCTTCTTGCGTCGATCGTCCTCACCAACGCCGCAGTTTTGCAGAATGGTGTCATCTCTTTCCCCCGATGGCTCGACATGATGCTTTGGCGCTGGTCCCACACAATTCAGCCAAATGTCAATGGCTAGCGTCTTGCTCCACCACACAAGCCAATTTGCCTCAGCACGAATACGAGAATCGTGCCATCTTCTTCGTGTGTCGAAGGAAAGCTAACCGTCATGCCCTGTTATTACAGGCCATCTCCTTGCTACGTTCTCTCTCGACCGCACGTGTCCCTCACACCGAACTCGTGCATTCGCTCCCCATGTCTCTTCGACATCACGTCTAACAATCATCCACCTCCAGGCGTGGTTTGCTGTATGAAAACCCGGGAAGGCAGGACTTCTCGCCTGCTCAGCACGCAGCTCTCTTGCTGTTGTTGTTGTTGTTGTTATAAAAATACACTTCTTTCATGGTGGGCTTGTAAATACAAAAACATAGGAGAAAGTCGCAGGAGGGAATTACACACTGGGGAAACTTGGCCTTAATCCCTATCTAATTAACACCACACCACCCCCCGTGTGGTGACACGTAACACTTAAGCTCACAGTCTCCCTACTTAATTTGCATTGAGATGTCAACTACACATCAACGAACCAAGCAACTCTCTTCCTAACTTTGCGATGAAATATATATACACAGGGGGCTGCAAAAGTAGGTATACAGTAAAGACTGTACTTGTTTTCAATACTGTATACCTACTTTTGCAGCCCCCTGTATATATATATATATATATATATATATATATATATATATATATATAGATATATATATATAGATATACATACATACAAAATCATTTCATTATTAATTTGACCTCATGTTGGCTTAATGGTTAGGGTAGTGGGCTAGGGATCTGAGGATCCTGAGTTCAAATCCCACTCAGCTGTTGAATTAATACCAGGTGGGGTCGACTCTGCCTGTCATCCTTCCGAGGTTGGCAAAATGAGTTCCAGCTTGCTGGTATCCTGTGTCGGAGTGGAGACCCGTCTAGGATTGTGTCCAATAGCCAAGGAGACTGCTTAAGCAGCACCAATGCTCTGCACAGAGTATGGTCCTACCGGATGGATGGATGGATCTTGGAGCCGGCTGGGACATTTGGAATGAAATATTTAATCAATAGTGTGAATATAAAGAATGTGGGGTTGACCTAATTTTTGACCTTGACTTAATTTTGAGGTTATAACCTAATTATAGACATTTCACATTATGCACCATAACTCGACTAAGGTTTGTCCAATTGGAATTAAACTGCCCTACCGAGATAGCCCAGTGCAAGGCACATTTCACCTTAATTAACATCATACCCCACTGGATTAAAGGTCAATGTCACACCACAAAGAATATCAAACCACTATTTAAGTTTTTCTCCCTTTTTTCTGCCAATGTCCGAAGACATTTCAAGATGAGATTTTGCCTCGATAATGCTCATACAAAGTATGTGGGGTTAATTAATTTTTTTTGACCTTGACCTAATTTTAAGGTCTTGCCCCAATCAAGACATTTTAACATTTTTCACCAAAATTTGATGAAGGATTGTCCGATGGAACAAAATTGCCCTCTCGAGAAAGCCTCGAGTAAGTTGCAATCCAACTTAATTTACATCATAGCCTCCGGGTTAAAGGTCAAGTTCTTAACACCCGAGGAGTACTCAGCCACTCTTGAGGTTTTTCTTCCTTTTTTCTGCCAATGTCCTGCTTTGATTTTCAGAATGAAATTTTGCTCAATAACGGGAATATAAAGAGTGTAGGGTTTTTATATCTGTACTAAAGCAAGATCTACCCCCCCCCCTACAAATGTAACAATATAGATACACTAGAAACTTGGATGCACACCGTAAAGTGCATGCCTGTCAGGCTGAACAGTTTTTGTTTGTATACATTGTCGAGGCTTGTAGAAGAGCTAGTAAACTGAACGTATTAGGACGTAATGGAGAAAAACAGGACGCAACACATGCATGGGTGGACAAGATGAACACAGAAGATGCACGGGGTGGACAAGATGGATACAGAAGGAAACTCCAATGAGGGAAAACTGGAAAATTGTCAGGAGGTGGGATTTGGGTGGGGTTAACGTGAGTAGAAAAGATCATGGTTTTGCATTGGGACAATCTGAGATGGTGGGAAACAGCTGTCTTGAAGACCTTGAGGGAAGAAAGAGATTGAAGTGGATGTGGAAGTTGATTCCACAGGTGGAAAAAAGAGGAACAAATGAGTGGAGTAGAGCAATGATCCTGGATGTAGGTAGTTTCACTACAAGGGGGTTGATGGTGGACTGTGTGAGCCCTGCAGGAACTGGTGGGGAACAATGCATGAAAAAAGCAGAGGGTTCAAGACCAGAAAGGTGGTGGAAGACAGAGACCACTGACCTGTCTGCGATGGCAAAGTGATAGGCTCATCGACTCAGCTTCATCCTGGGAGATTCAAATAATATTGAAGGCCTTGATTTTTACAGCATCAAGCTGAGCAAGATGTAAGGCAGGGGAGTCAGCCCAAAGGGGAGAGTAGTACTCCATTAAGCTGCGAATGAAGGCCTTTTAGGTGGATAGGGGTTCAGGTGTGCCAAGGAAGGACTTTGTGCGGCGGAGGATGTCCAGTCGGCAGAGGACAACTTTGAAATGTGGTTTGCCCAGGATAGATCATGGCTGATAGTAAGACCCAGGAGTTTGAATGACTGAACTTCCTCAAGTGGATTGTTAAGACAGTAGGTGGGAGGATTTTCCACATGGTTCTTTCAGAGCGAGGTCGTGAGATTGAGAGATTTGTCAGGATTGAAAGACATATTCCAAGTGTTTAACCAGCCTGTGATCTAAAAAGAGGGAATAGGCTGCAGCCTGCCTGTCTGAAGGATGAGGGATGTCATAGCAGAAGGTAGAGTCATCAGCAAATTGATGAAGAGGATTTTCCAGAGAGTTAGTGAGATAATTGATGAAGATCAGAAATAGGACTTGACAGGGAGAGTCTTGATAGGGAGAGGAGATGAAAGGATCTGTTGAGTGTCACACATTGGCTATAAGAGTAGAGGAAGTCAATAAGCCATGTGTGGAGTTGGCCTTGAATGCCATAGGCAGAGAGTTTAAAGAGTATGGCAGGATGTCAGACAAAATCAAAAGCATGAGATATGTCCAGAGAGACGGCCCTGATCTCATGTCTGACATTGAGGGCCTCCATCCATTGTTGGGTGAGGAGCAGCAGTAAGCAAACACAGAATTGAAGCATTCAGCCTTCTCATGAGCGGAGTCGGCTGTGGTGACATTTGAAGAGAGGGAAGGGATGGAAGGGGGGCATATACCAGAGACAGACTTAACAAGGCACAACCAGGTTTTCGAGGAGGGAGACAAGTTTGAAAATTCATTCTTGAATGTTTGCGTTTTTTCATTCCACTGATCAGCCGGATCAACTTCTGGACCATAACCAAAATCGAATTGGCTTATTTTTGTCCCCTACCAATCTCATCCACCAAGTTTTGTTATAATCTGTCCACAACATTTTGAAATATTATGTGATACATCCTTTTTGGTCCCATCTATCAATGATGAAGAATCACTTAAAAATTAAAAAAATAATTCTCATTTCAGGATCCGGATCTTCACCAAAATTGAATCAATTCGTCCTTGTCACACACAAAGCCTGTCCACCAAGTTTCGTCCCAATCCGTCCACAACTTTTTGATATCGTGCTGTATATCATTTTTGTCCATATCTCTCAATGGTGAAGAATCACTTAAAATTTTCTCGGATCCATAGCCGGATCTGGTTCTTCACCGAAATCTAATCAATTAATTCCCTGTCACACACCCCAACCTGTCCTCCAAGTTTTGTCTGATCACTTTTTGAGATATCCTGCTCACAGATAGACAGACAGACAAACAGAGGGGAGAACATAACCTCCGTCTACCTTTGGTGGTAGAGGTAATAAATATGTCATCAATTAAACAATTAATTAGTGATAGTCTTAATTTGCACTAATTTGAATGTTTTACAGAATGTATCTAGGAGTTTTCAAATTTTCGAGTGCCACTATCATTATTTCATAGAGAGTATACGATAACAACTAACGTAATGATTTTACATTATGGGATGTTTACCTAATGTGAAGCCTCAACTTTGGAAAAGTTAAATCTCCGTATCGTAATGAACAAAGCCCACGTTAATGGAAAAAATATTTACACGACTTCAACTTCAAGTGCTAACAGGTGTTGCACCATAGAGTACACATGTAGGTTTTATTCAGCCCATGTGTAGTCTGCAGCTTTAGCATACCTATTACATAATATAATTTCATCTTTTCATGAAAGTCAGTCATGAAGCTAATCTATTGTAAAACATTCTCAATTGTTCTTTTTCCCCTTTTTTTTCATTGAAGGAACCTCAGTCATATGCTAATGTTTCAAACTTGCTCTTCAATGAACTTAACATGATGTACAAATGAAGGGTGAAATACCTTAACTACATAATATGTGCTCCACTAACAGTATGGATGCAGCACCACCTCAGCGAACCCCGAGCAAGACTGGTTCTCATGGTCCCTCTCGTCGCCCATCTGACCATGGATCTGGATCTCCTGGTATTCGTTCAATTCGTCGTTCAGGTAGTAGTGCTGCGAACGGCCCGAGCTATGGCAGTCTTTCCCGCCTTCCGTCGAATTCTGGACCGGCTGATCGTCCTTCGTCGGCAAGTGGCCAGAATGCCACTGAACCTCTGACACCCCCACCATCATATGTTGTAGATGCAAGTTCCGCAGCTGTAGTTTCCTCCCCCCATCCAGGATCTCAATGTGGCTCACGATCTACACCAGGAACAGTTCGGCGTGGACAGCGAAGGAAAGCCGCTGACAACCAGGTGATCTCGAGTAATAATACGATATCTTCTAAGTGTGATCGCTTTCCTAACCATTTTTGTTGGATTATGATGGTTCATTAAATGAAGACCTTTTTATTGTAAGCATTTTACGACCTAACTCAACCCTCTTACTTGCATGTTACTGTGTTTCTTCCTCTCCTTTCTCTCCTCTCTTCCTGTTTGTTCATTCTCTTGCTTGTGTCCAACTGTGGCCCTCCTCTCCCATTTTCAGCACATTGCCCTTTTTTCTGTCATCTCCCTCCTCCATGAGCCTAAATTTTGTAGTATACAGAAAAACCTTTTGTGCATGACCCCTCTTCAAATCTTCAATTATTTTACACAAGAAGATTAATCTTGCCGGTATAATTATTTGCAATATAGTGGAGTTGAGGTGGGGTGGGGGAGAAGGGTAGGAGAACTAAGAAAATGAAAAATATTTGGTACATCCTGCATTTGACACATCTACCTCCCATGCGGTGCATATCACCAAATAATCCATTTAAGTAAATCTTTTGGTGATATAAATAACTTTGAATACAAGTAAATAAATGACACACTTTCAAGAAAGCTTGTTCATTGCCATTTTGTCGTTTAATAAAAAAATTATGCAAAAGCATACATACAAAAACATAGGGACAATACCCCTGGGCGCTCACCTGGTAGTGGCTGGGTAATATAACCAGACAACCACTGGTAGGCATGGATGATCCACAAAATATATAATGGAGAAGAAAGTAAATACCTGTGGATTTTTTTTTAATGCCATGTACAAACTTTGGTACATCACGGGTGGTGAAGATAATAGTCAAGTTTCATCGGAATTGCGTTTGTAGTTTCAGACGAGAAAGCAAATGCATATTTTGGGGGGGGCATCCCCATGTAGAAACCTGAGACCCCAATTTTTTTAATGGCATGAGCAAACGTTGGTACATCATGGGTGATGAAGGTTGTGGTCAAGTTTCATCGAAATTGTGTGTGTAGTTTCGGAGAAGAAAGCAAAAACCTATTTTGGGGGGCAACCCCCGTGGACCCCTCTAGGGCCCGATTTTTATGTATTTTTTTAATGCCATGAACAAACTTTGGTACATACCCGGTGCTGAACGTTGTTGTAAAGTTTCATCAAAATTATATGTATAGTGTCAGAGAAGAAGTTGAACGTATTTGTGGACGGACTGACTGATGGACGGTTGACGTGCCATCCCATAAGCTCCCCGGAACTATGTTCCAGGTGAGCTAAAAAGCAAATTAAAATAAGGGTCCATCTGCATATTGTTTTTGAAGATGGAGATGTTAGTTGAGACAAACAATATTGAGAAAAGGAGGGTGTGGATACTGTTGTTAGGAAGGGGAGAGTTGATAAGGGGAAGTTGTAGGGGCATATTTAGGGGAACGAGGCAGGATGGAGGAAATCTACAATTCAAACAATTATTGCAGGTGTCTCCTTAATCCAAACGAAGACCATTCATATTTCAACTTTCAGTAAAGTTGTTCCGATAAATAAAAGAAGCAAAGTAATAACCACAGGAAGAAGAATACAAATAATACGAGACAAAAGAAGGGACGAAGAGAATATAAAGCTGTGGCATAGGAACGCCACCAAACTCGTCATCAGACTCGGTGGCAAAACAGTTGGAGTGTCCACTCTGAGTGTGGAGGTCAGCTGTTCAAACCCTGTTCAAGTCCTACCAAAGACCTAAAAAATTTGATGTGCTGCTTTCTTGCTTGATGCTTGGCATTTAAGAAGGATAGAGCACTGACAAAAAAATGTATATTGGCAACTGCAGTGCAGGCTTTGATTGGGCTTAAGTGTTGAAGTTCCTTCTGAGGGAACTCATGATCCAACGTAGATATAAACAACTGAATTCAAATGGACAAAAACTTGCTGATTACAGATGAAACTAGAAGGGCACTCAGTGGAGTGCACACCTCTGCCACGTAATGCCTGATCCATGAGAACATATCAGGCCCATTACATTTTTAAAATATCATGCTATACAGTACTATATCGTTTTGGCCCTATCTCTCAATGGTGAAGAATCACTTTGAAAATTAAATAATTCTCGTATCCAGATCCGGATTAAGATCTTCACCAAAATCGAATCAATTCATCCTTGCCAAACACCCAACATGTCCACCAAGGTTCATCCAGATCCGTGCACAAGTTTTTGAGATATTCTGCACACAAATAAACAAACAGTCAGAAAGGGGTGAAAACATAACCCCCTTCACTTGGGGTGGCGGAGGTAAATAGAGAAAAAACAGTCTTAAGAAAGGCTTATCAAGTCTGACTGTAACAAACAATATGAACGTTCAAGATCCAGCATTAATCTTCAACCATGGCACATGCAAAGCCTTGCAACAAATGGACTTATTCATTGAAATTAATGCATAAGATAGTTATTTTAGATAGCATCAAGAGAGTTTGCAAGAAGCAGAGATATTAAATGTTCGGTCATTTGTTGAGTCAATATATTTGGCGAAAGAGCAGCAAAAAACATTTGTGATAATTTTTTTTCATATAAAGTCAGAAAACAAAATTTTGGTAATTTTCCACGCACCGTCAGAATATAATTCAGGTTTCAGCTGCAACTCCTCAAACCTCGAACCCATGTAGGTGCAGAATTTACTTCTCCGAGACAGCTAGATACAGAAAGAGAAATAAAGAGTAAAAGAGAAAAAAAGAAAAGAAAAAGCAAGAATTACAATGAATAAAGAGAAATGTGAGAAAGTATGAAGAAGTGTGAAGCGAACAAAGATGTCGTTAAGAACCCGGATTGATAGATTTCAGCAGTTACTCCCCAGGCTCAAACACAGCAACAGGTACATGCCACCAGAGGTCCATCAGCGGAGAAGCACAGTTCACACAGAATCAGGATATGGTACAAACATAGTCAAACAGAAGACCAAATACTGCTTTGGAGTCATCAGAAGAAGCCTGAATAAATATAGAGCAAAGATGTGAAGACCATTTTCTACCCAAAGTAGGAAAAGGAATTTGGAACCTGATATTGGTGTTGGTGATACTTTGATAACTCTTTTTTCCTGTTATTAACGCAATGGATCTATGACGCTTGCATCTTGTTAGCATCACAAGTTGCATAGTTGTCTGAAGATTCGTTTTAAAAGTTGTCATGATACAGCTTTAAGTCAGGGAAAAACCAAGGATACTTCAGTTGGATCTTAACTCCTGTAATTTTAGACATTGAGAATCGGGCCACAGAGTAAGAATAATAATTTAAGTGCCTTTTGACAGATTATAGACATAATCAGTTCACACAAGCTTAAGCAGGAATTTAGATTTTGATTTGTATAATGCTTTGTATTGTATGTAAAAATCAGTATCACAAACCACCTTCAAAAGGAAAACATTCACTGGTCACATGGGAGTACAAAAACACATAACAACTTATTATGACAAAGTGAATTAACCATGACACTGTTTAACAACCTCTTGAAAACATTAAAATATTCTGCAAAGCTTTTTTGAGTTGATTTCAGTGCTGTTGCTCACACAAATATAATTAGATTTTCTCCTTCCTCTTTTCTCTTAGGAATCACCTGCTGCAGACAGCATCTCTGTCACCTCTCTTCGCAGTTCTGTGCACGCCCCTATCCGTCCTTCTCGCTGGAAACAGCCTTCAAGTGGGGGCTCATTGCCTCCAAATCTTGGTGCTCCAGCCTCGCCCTATACTTCTAGATCAAGTCAAGGCCAACCAGTATCACCTCATATTCCTAGGCCCAAACAAGGTCCACCGAGCTCACCTCATATTCACCGACCTACTCAAGATCCACCTGCCTCACCCCATATCTTAAGGTCTAGCCAGGCTTCAACTGCTTCACCACACCTACAAAGGCCTGCTCAGGGCCCACCAGTGTCACCGAGAGCACCTGGACTGAACCAGACCTCTGTGCTTCTATCTCGTCCTCCCCTGCCAAAAGCTCACCCACCAAGTCATTTTCCACGAAATGCACCCGACAACCAAGTACGGCTTGATGGGAATCCTGCTATGATGCCCGTGCATGACTGCAGTGGGTCTTTGGTTTGATCGCTTTCCAAACATTCACCGTGTTCCTCTTTTATATCACTAGTAGTATCTGCTCCCGCTCCCTCTGGGAGCAAGATGATTGTTTTTCAAAATTGGCATCATTTCCCACTCTCAATACCCCCTCCCTCCAACAGGGGTCAGTGGTTAAACCACTTGCACTATTCTGCATGTACAGCTGAGAATTATAAGTCATGTCTCCACACTCGTGGGGAGGTGGGGTGGTAGGTGGAGATTTATTTACTTACCTTGACCTGAGCCTGGGTATCCTAAGCACGACTGAAAAATTTGGTGGAGGTTGGCCGAGCTGTTTTGGATTCTATAATGAACAGACATACAAATCCACAGACAGAGAATTGCCTTATTTTAGTATGATTTCCATGTATCGTCAGAAGAACAATAGGTAAGAAAGGATTAGGTTTATTTGTTGGTAAACCTATAAAAAGTTAGAGCTGTATCGCATATGCACTTCTCAAATAACCCCTTTGGAATGGCCACGAGAGGTTTCAAAAAGCTTAAAATAACACCCAGCCTTGGACAGCTATCTCAGAACTTAAGGATTTGTTGTTAAAGTTTGTTTTACTGAAAAGCACAGCCGAAGACACAAAAACTTCAACAAGCACATGACCAGAAAAAAACCATCTAGGCCTGTAAAACTATAATACTGTGAAGTGCAGCATTGTAGTCAGAGCACAAGACAAAAGATTACTGACACCTACTAAGGCTTTTGAAGCCTCACTCTTGATAAATCAGTTGACACAATCTCCAGGTAATTCAGGTCTTGGTTTCAACCATACAAGGCAAGAAGGAAGCATGTCATCTGTGGCCAGACAATTTAGAAACCAGAAAGATGAAGTAACAGGAAGAATTAAATCGAGGAAAACAATGATACATTGTGTGAGATGTACATTGTAAAATAAATATATGAGAACCAGTCTGAGGGGAAACATAATCGAATAACTTAACTCTTTCAGATGCTAGAAATATGATCTGGGTATGGAAATCCTGGGATGTACAATGAATTGTAAATAACGTTTACAAATTAAAAAATTGTACTGCGATTCATAATTCTCAAGACTTTAAAAATTGCAACAACCGTAGAATATCAATCACTTGTGACCTGTGCACATTACTCATCTATCGATTAAACATTTCATCATTACATAACAAAGCAGAATGTGTTGTAAGAAAAGTTATATTACCCTAAGATTCAAACTTAAAACATTGTTTCATAAGTGATGCAGCAGAATATGATTTCCTTAACATGTGATGCATACTTTGAGTGTATCTCTTATCCTGTCTTCTCTCCACCCATTATTCAGCTGTATATCTGCACAGGGTCAAATGTACATAAATGTATAGTATTATACAAGGAAAAGCTCGTTAACTATACTAGTATTGAAGCTAATAATAGGGCGAAAACGGAGGATAATATTTTTTAAAAATTGTCCAAAACATCAAAGTATCAATAACTGTTTTTTTTTTATTACGCTATACTGTTCAACATCGCTAACTTTTGCTTCATGAATGTCGGTTAAAATACAACAATTATGGTGAATAAACAGCATTATGAGTAATAGTTGAGTAAAAACAAAACAACACCAATTGTATATTTACAGTGAACTTCATATTCGAGAATGTCGATGAATATAATTCAAATCTCTAAATTAAGCAGAACTGCACCATTTCCTAAAATATTTGTGCATTTCAAAGATGATATACCTGAATGTGTACATACAGTACATGTATATACAGTACATGTATATACAGTATTGAACAAGAAAAAGAGCAATCAGAGATTGCAGACCCTTGCCAGGACTTGTTTTGTGTAGTTTTGTGTTGTGTAGTTTTGTGTGGTGTTTGTGTACTGGTGTGTTACGTAATTAATAAGAGACATAATTAGAACTGCCACTTTATAAATGCTGGCAGTGATGACTGCTTCAGCCATTTCAGAGAAGAAGATTTTTGAAGGTTTTTGAAGACACCACACAAAACTACACAACACAAAACTACACAAAACAAGTCCTGGCAAGGGTCTGCAATGTCTGATTGCTCTTTTTCTTGTTTTATTTGGGATTGTCTCTCTGTTTGTTTGTTTGTTTTGGTGGACAGGTTGTGTGGTTAACAAGGATTAATTTATTCGATGTTTATTAGGATCTGGATGCAATTCCTGATCCGAGAACTTTTAAAGTGATTCTTTCATTATTGAGTGATCGGGCCAAAAACGATATATAGCACAATATTTCATAAAGTTATGGATGGATTCCAACGAAACTTGGTGGACTGGTTGGGGATGTGACAATGACGAATTGATTCGATTTTGGTGAAGATCCAGATCCAGATACGAGAATTTTTTGAAGCGCTTCTTCACCATTGAGAGATTGGGCTAAAATGATATATAACAATATTTCAAAAAGTAGAAGCAGAGAGAAGCTCACGTTTTTGGTGTTAACCCTTCTTCAGAGTAAAGAGGTCTGGCAAAGGGTCAATGCCTGAAATGTCATTTTCCTCTTTCTTAATTCCCACAGCAGTTTGCACACTTCTATAAATGTCTGTTCATTCCATCCATTACTTTTCCTGTCCACTGATGCAAATTGACAGAAATTTTCCTTCATAAAATTAAGACAAATTTTCCATACCATTTTATATTAATTTGAAGTGATGTTCAGGTAGTTTGGATACATGTTTTGGTTTCAAAGAGATAAAGAAAAGCCCCAGCCAAGCCAGAATTGCACAAGTATTACTCGACTGAATTTGCAACAAGCAGGATGTTTAAGACATGCTGGAAAGTTGGTTGTGTAATTTTTGAGTGAGCAGGTGGGGTTTGTCCATGGGTATGCATGGCACTGCCTGTAGGTGAAATTAATAGCAATGTAAGGTGAAGCAGTGAGCAGGTGTAGTGATTTGGAGCTGTATCAGCAGTCCATTGTTGTTTGCATCTCTCACCCTTTGTTTGTGCCTTACAGCATTTTTTTGTATTTGTGTGGGTAGTTCATTTGCTTGGCCAATTAGATCACCTTTCAGTGTTTAATATGCCATGCCTCAAGGATAGATCTCTGATGTTTATTGGGTTGGCCATATTTTCCAGGATGAGAGTCCCACTCAGATCAAATTTGTGCCCAGATAATATACAATGATACATGATTGCTGACTGTGTCACCCTGTCTAGCCATGTTGTTTGTTCTTACAATCTTAATTTTTCATTACTCTAATTTTCACTAATATTGAGGTTGCTGTAGTCCTCACATGTGAAACAATACACCACCCCATATTTGTCCCCATTTGAAATCCAATCTTTTATTTTGATAATATGTGAATTATGCATAGAGGTCTATATGCTGCACTATTCTGTGCAGGCTGCACTATTCTGTGTATTCTGTGCATGATGACTTAGAGGTGTGCACTCTTGCCTTTAAGCTATCTAGCCAGTGTTTGAATCTTGGCCTAGCTATATGTAAGCTATTGTTGTGTAAATGGCTTTGAAGGGTTAATAATACATATAATAAAGCAGTTATTTCCTTGAAATAAATGTCTATCATTAGTGTAAAGCAATTAATTGTGATATTAGATATGTATCGTTTGTATGTCTAGTTAGACGATGTCGACCCATCCTGTTGTCTGTGGCTAAAATTACCAAAACTTTTGACCCTATTTTTACTGTTCTGCCCTCTGTAGTCTGTCATTTGTGTTGTTTTTAGCATTGTGATAGGCTGGCGGCACAACTTTTGGCAGAAAACGCCACCAGGGCATCTTAATCGGACCATGATATTTCAGAGCTTTGGGGTGGAAGGTCACAGAGGGGTTCCTCAGCCCACCAAACTGGAGCAGCGTCCAATGGTGAGTGAGAAGGGAGCGGTGTGATGCTTCATCCAAGATGCAAGGAGTGGCTGCCATAAAGGCAGGTGTGTAGAAGGGAAGGGAGGAGTCCCCCAGAATTGACATCTGAGAAGCTGTGTTCCTCAGCTCTATGTTCCAGTCAGAGACATACCTCTGCCCACACCAGAACCACACCCTCTCCTCTCTTCTGGTCCAGATACCGCAGGAATGGCATGGGACATTTTCCGACCAAACTGCTGGGACTGGAGGGGAACCAATCCTGCATACTGTGTCTGGTTTGTCCCGACAGCTCTCTTTTTGTCTTGTCCTTCCCAAATTTGTCTATTTCATGTCTTGTGTCTAACTGAACCCTAATGCATAGGCTAATTAAGGAATCCCATTCGGTCATTTGGTTTGTGGGCACGTATTGGTAAAGGGTTAAGAGGATTGTGTATTTATTATATACTGTATTACTTCCTTGTGTTTCCCTCTCCGTGACTGTTATAGTTAAATACACCTAGTCTCGGGGTGAATTGTGTTTGTCATGGTTCTCCTTGGGTGATTAAAAGAAAGACCTGTTGAGGGATAATTGGCTGCGGTTCTCTACACTGCGCACCCAGACTGCGTTGTGCATCAGGCTGACTCGGCTTAATTAGCATATGACGTGTGACACCTATTCGGCGTAAACCCAGGTCGATTTAGATTTCCAATCCATATGGTGTCATGGCATTTAGATGCGTGATCTGGTGGGAAAGACCTCGAAACAGTTGACTGTCACATTGAGGTGACTTGCTGGATTCGAATCAGGCAACTGGGACAACTGGGACGAACCCGGCAACTGTAACACTATTATTCCGGTGTTTCACAAGCAGGGTGACTCATCAATGTATGTGCCATCCCTCGGATTGATGTTAAACCGGGCATCCTATCTGCCGGCGTTAGTTGGGAGACATTAAAGATCCTACTGTATCCTTCGCAAAGAGTAGGCGAGCTATCGCCAGCACCATGAACAAATTCCAAATTCTGCCCTGACGCCCTGTGTCAGAGTGACAACCCATCCAGGTTTATAATCCCAGCCATGGAAACTGCTTCAGTAGTACTGACGTTCTGTATAGAGCATGGTTCATGATCTGATCTATTCTGTGCAATATTTATTATTGTGCCATTTATTTCTTAAAGGACTAGATTGCATAGAAGCACATACTGCCCAATTGTGTACACCTCCTTATGTTTTGTAACACTTGGTTTTTCAAAGCTGGGGAGTTTATTCCCTCTATTATCCATACTCGAGCATGTCACTAGAAGTTGATTGTGTAGGGCATTGAAAAGCAAGTCATATGCAAGGCTTAGAAATAAGGCCTGAGGAAGTCTGTAGGTCACAGAGGAAAAGTTGGCTGAGACCGGGTCTGCTCTCTTCTCTTTGTTGCAAAATTTGTGGAGCAGCGCTGAGTGCACTGCATTCCAAAATTATCTTTCAATGACTGTTGTTTTTTTGTTTTTTTCAATTTATAAAGTGGCCTCAAAAGTATTCACCCCCTACCAATTAATTATAATGCCACATTTAGATGAATTACGAATTATATTGAAACAAGTTTTCCAAGTGAACTTTTTTTTATGAATAACTGAAGAGATCAAACTAAATAAACACTGTTATAGTTGAAGGAGGTTACATGTCAGGAATACCTGCAAAAAACATGTACAAATCAAAATTCACTGGTTGTAACAGTATTCAGCCCCTTAGATCAGTACTTGGTGGAAGCACCTTTTACAGCAATGACTACTCTGAGTCTTTTTGTGTAGGTCTCGACCAGCTTTGCACAGTGAGATGGTGAACTCTTTGCCCATTCTTCACGTGAAAATTGCTCTAGTTCTGCCAAGTTTGGTAGGGATCGTCGGTGGAATGCAATCTTCAAGTCTCGCCATAAATGTTAAATTGGGTTCAAGTCAGGACGTTGACTGGGCCACTCAAGAACATTCATTTTCTTCCTATTCAGCCACTCCAGTGTGGCTTTAGCTTTGTGCTTCGGATCATTGTCCTGCTGAAATGTGACTCTCCAATCCAATTTCAGGTTCATGGCTGACTCAGGCAGGTTTTCATCAAGGATTCTCCTGAACTTTGTACCATCCATTGCCCCTTCTATCCTGACAAGCTTGCCAGTCCCTGCTGATGAAAAAAGCCCCATAAGATGATGCTGCCATAACCATACTTGACAGTAGGGATGATGTTGATGGGTTGATGTGCATTGTTAGGCTTGAGCCAGACGTAACGCTTTGAATTTCGACCAAAACATTCAATTTTTGTCTCGTCTGACCACAAAACATTTCTCCACACACTTGCAGTATCATTAAGATGCTTTCCCACAAACTCCACATGACCTTTTAGATGTGTCTTTTTCAGTAATGGCTTCTTTCTTGCCACCTGTCCACAGAGGCCAGCTTTGTGAAGGGAATGGGATATTTTTGTTTGATGAACATTGACTCCCATCTCGGACATAGAGCCTTGCAGATATGTCAAAGTCGTTGCTGGATTTGCAGTGACATCCCGAACCAGTTTCCTGTTTGCCCGGCTGCTGAGTTTGGATGGACGACCTCATGTGGGTAGAGTCTAGGTAGAGTCTGGGTGGTATGATACGTCTTCCACTTCCTAATGATGGATTTCACCGTACTCAAAGGGATAATGAGTGACTTTCATGTTCTTATAACCCTCTCCTGAACGGTGCTTCTCCACCACTTTATGTCTGTCTTCTTTGGAAAGCTCCTTCGTCTTCATGTTTGCCTTGTTGGTTTACCAAGTGAGTTGCACCTTAAATCTCCTTAGATAGGTGGGGGAACTTAATTATTCAAGTTAAACTTCTGATTACATACAGGTGAAACCTATTACATTAATTTTTTAACCTTTCAAACAAATAATTTGCTCCTGAAGTGATTTAGGGTTAATTTGGCAAAGGGTTTGAATACTGGTACAATTGAGAATTATCTGATTTTCAGTGTTAATCTTAATTATTCACGTTTTATCTGCATTTTTTTTTAGCTTCATCGCTTTTGAGTAGTTTGTGAAGACTCTATATTAAGTTTGATTGGAAAGGATCATGAAATAAGCTCAGGTGACGTCAAAATGTGAAAACTTTGGAGGGGGGTGAATACCTTTGCAGGCCACTGTATTCCAGAACAATGCTTTTCATCAAAGAAAAACACAAAGGGTAAGTCCAGTACATAATTATCATCCTTACCTGTTAAACATGTCGTGTCCTGACTGAAATTTCTTGGTTTGTAGAAAACGATTTTTTTTGCAGATAAGAAACACCTTCCTTCTTCACACCTGGGAATAATTTTAACACTTACATCTCCAACACTCACTTTTTATTGAGGCCTAATTCTTTTCGTCATCATAAAATACTAATCATGAGACCCAGATTCATTACATCCCCCAAAGTATAATCTCAGGTTCTTGCCCTGTAACATTATTTTGATTGCAATTTTGTTTCCCTTAAACATAATGTTCATCCAATTCATTGGAATTTCTGGTTGTATTTCCTCCGAGCAGGTGGATTTTCAATCTCTTTGGCACCTCTGAAACAATTCCTGTGGCAGTCTGCTCTCAGAACTTATTATTGGGTTATATGTTTTCCAAGTTTACATTAATCACTTGTCAGCCTGTTATGCCAATCTTTAGTTCTTCTTTATGGGTGAGTCCTCTTTGTGCCACACAGTGCCTTTTCTCAGTCATCTTCACCTACATCCCTTCACTCGTGCCAGCCTTTCGTAAAATCAGGCCTCAATCCAACACTTGGAACATCTTTTACAATGTGTTAAAGTGTTTGTGTTGTGCTCAGGGGTGGGGATTTGTCTGAGCATTTCCTATCAAGATGGTGGGTGTGGCAGAAAAAAAAGCTCAATCAAGTTCTTGACGTTCATGTCTTTATTTGATGTCCCCATGTTGATATGGAATTCTGATTATCGTTTAATATTTCTATAATATCCCATGAGACTTTTCGGTTTTTTGGTGACCTACTTGTTTGTTTTCATCACATCTTCGTTTCATTTGTATTTTTGGTCAATAAGTTTATGACGTTCATTACATAGAGATCCTTCAAACTGCAGGGCTCACCATGGTCCATCCGTGCTCCAAGCCTATATAGTCACATCTTTACAGTGAATGGACTTACACTAGTCTGAAGCGTAAAAACAATATGTACGCATCTTTAGTCCTTCGGTTCTCAGATTATTTCTTTTGTTGGACATGTTTATTATTGTGCAATCGATGGAAATATAATCCAGGGTGCTGTATCACCCTTCTCATTTCGAAATCATATTTATATACAGATAAATACACATCCTCAGATATATGTATCACCAACCAATAATAAATTTTTAACAATGAGTTTCATTTTTCAAGGCTAATCCTTTTTTGTTGAAGGTTTACTGCCTGCTGATGTTAACCCCCTTTTCCTTTGCTCGACCTCACATCCTAAATCTTTCTCCGAAATAATTATTTTCAAGTTCTGTTTTTATGAATGCCCGAGGTGTTTCCAAAACCTCGACAAAATTTTTTCCATCGATATAAGTTTTCGGTTTTTTGTTTTTTTCGAAAGTGCTAAGTATTGAACCTTATTCAAATCTAGAACCAGATTTTTAGTGGCTCATTGTACCCAAAGCATTTAAAATTTGATTTGCTCTCTTATTGGGCAGATAATCCCAAGTTTGAATTTCTTCCTTTCCTCACAATGAATCTCAGCATCAAACAAATTTTAAGTACACAGTATGTGTTTGTCAGTAAGTAAGGTGAAATATTTTTGACATCAGTAGCACACTGCTAATCTTTAAGCATCGTTTGACAAACGTTGGAGATATGTATACAGTATTATACCTAAAATATTCTTGGCTCAGTTGTGTATGATAGATTATATGTTAATGATGTCACACCATTCAGAACAATGTAGTTTTTCACATTACCTGTAAAAGTAACACTCCTGGTGTTGTCCGTCATGTTCCACAAACTATAATAATGTGATCAAAGATTATTTCAGCAACTTTGAAAAAAATCAGCCTCCGCAATCATTGCTGTTGAGATTCAAATTGCACGGGCCGAGTCTTATATCGCGTTTATTGCCAGCAAGCTTGTGTGTCAAACATTTTGTCAAAAATAAGTCTGGGAGTCATAAATCCAATCGTCAACATATTTTGTCAGCTTTTGATTTTCCTCTTTCAGATAACTTCCTATTTTCATCTCGTGTGGAATTTTTCTCAAGCTTTGGTCCATGTATATCTGTTAGCATTGTTATTGGTTTTTGTGTTGCGATGGTGGTATTGTGGACAAGTGGTGAACATTTCTGTATCGAAGAATCATTCCTGGACAGGTCGTTGCTTTCTCACAGGATGCGGAGATTTGTGCTGAACAGCCGTGGGAATTGAACCCGCACCAAGGAGGGCAACACAACAAGGCTTTACCCACATCACCACCAATACACTCTTTGTTTAGCTTATTCTTGTGTACAATCAATGAAATCATATATTTTTCTGGCTATTCGTGAATCTTGATGAATGTATGCCTTGAAAAAACATCAACAAAAAATAAGGATGGAAATGCTAGTTTTGTATTGAACAATCCTTTCTACATTGATCCTCCCCCAATATATGTACAGTGATACTGCAATTAGGCCTACATGAAATAAACTTGAATAATATTTGTATGTAAGGTTGAGCTTAATAGTGTAACGTTTCATCTAAGTTACCAAGACCAGAGTTTGTGGTTCACCAAAGTTGTATTATACAAACATTTTCATTTGAATTTAGCTTCACCGGAATTGGGAGATTGATGCCAGAATCGTGGTAGTCTCGGCCTTCTTTTGGCAAGCCCTTCACTTTGAAGAGTATTATTTCGTTTTGGACTTTACTTGGTAAGATTTAACCACCAAGAAGCTCAGGGGTGAGGATTCTTTGCGAGTTGTATTAATTGCTTTTCTGTGGGAGCCATGTGAGCAATAAACGGTTAAACGCACGTAATGATTGTGTTGAACATTATAAAAAAACAGCACCCATGTTGCAAAATCACGGAAGTTTATCTAAAAAAAAAAGAAAAAGAAGAAAAATGAATAAAGTGCAGTATGTAAGTGAGTATGAAGTGTCTGTGTGCTTTGAACAGGTTTTCTTTTAATGTTACAAGCTGTTGTGTGTGCATTTTTACAGTTGTTTACTGACTCAGATGAGCTTATACACACACCACCGGCAGGACAAGTACATTATGAGATACCTGTGTATTTTTACATGAATTACAAGGACATTATCATCAATACTAATAAATGTCAGTGTGTGATCATCAATATTAATAAATGTCAGTGTGTGCCTTCCTACTCCATAACTCCAAAACCATGAAACCTCGCAGCCTGAAACTTTGCATGCATTCTAAAAAAAACTCCAAGGAAGTGCATGAGTGAAAATTGGGTGTTTGGGTGAATTAAAACACCCCTTTTGAAGATAATTAATGGCTTTATTTAATTATATCCTTTATCAAGTGCTCCTCAGCCACCTCACTCCCTGGGGGGCTTAAGGAGACCCCTTGCTGGGGTCTGAAGCAGCCATATTTTTTTGGCCTGCTCAACCATGCCTTGACTTAGACCAGGCAGCAACGATTTCTTCACGATAAGTTTTTTTTCTTCACTTGCCTCATTCATGATTTTGAATGCCTATTCATCATAGCTACAAATCACTGGATACATTGCAATGCTTATAAATTCCTGGAGACGCCAGCCTTTATGGCTTTATTTCATTTTCGCATATGCCATAACCTAGAGAATCTCTTAAACTAAGCCAAATTACAAAATTTAAGCTCCAGATTTGAAGTTAGCTGCAGTTCCGACATTAACAAAGTGTACATTTGTCTAACTTGGACATAGTTTGGACATTCGGATTTAGCTATCACTTGCCAAGCCAGCCATCCTGATCAACCATTGAAATGGAGTGCTTGCTTGAGTGCTTAAGCCGCTTTCTGAGTGCCCTCCAGTTGACGGTGCAGTTTGTGTCCCGATTGGGATATACAGTCAGCAGTTGCTACAAGGTAGAACGTGTTCTGAGAACGCGTTTTTGCTACAGCGCAGATTTAATTCAACAATGACAATTGCGCTACATCATTCTGATATGAGCAAATTGTTCACTCTGCGGACGCTTTTGCCGCGCCACATCAATCTGAGCGAGTTGTTCGTGCTACGTCATTCTGAGTGAGTCGTTTGTGATGAGCACGATCTTGATTGCATGAGAAGTTCTAAGGTGCAGATGGAGGTGGAGAATGTCCTGAAATGGTACAAGAAGGTCTACAAACAGAAAATGTGTGTGTGTGTGTGTGTGTGTGTCTGCTCCATAACTCCAAAACCATGAAACCTAGCAGCCTGAAACATTGCATGCTTACTAAGGGAACTCCAAGGAAGGCAAAGAATGAAAATTGGGTGTTTGGGTTAATTAAAACACCCCTTTTGAAGATAATTAACGGCCTTATTTAATTATATCCTTCATCAAGGCTCACCCTTGGTCACCATGTTCTCCCTCACTAGAATCTTTATTCGACATTTTTTGGGGCCTGCCTAACAATGCCTTGACTTGAAACAGGCCGCATTGGTTTCTTAACGATAAAGTACTCAAACATTTTTTGTCACTTTACACACACATAGCATCGAATGTCTGATCTTTATTCCTATGAATCGCTGTATACATCACTTTTGTAAATGCCATAATTTTCAAATTCGGAGCTTGGAGTGATTTTATGCATTATATGATACGATTTTCCACGATCTACTCTCATGGACTAATTGAAGTATATCATCAAAATATAATTCCTGTTTTGAGGATCGGATCACGTGGATTAAATAACTTTATTTACGGTCCACCATGAAACCCCTTCTGGTGAAACTACCGAACTTGAGGATCACTGCTCACCTCCACTCATTTGTTCCTCTTTTTCTCTGGCTGTGGAACCAACTTCCACGTCCTCTTCAATCTCATTCTTCCCTCCAGGTCTTCAAGACAGCTGTTCACCACCATCTCGGATCGCCCCCAATCCAAAACCATGATCTTTTCTACCCTCGCTAATCCCACCCCTACCCTACCCTCTAACCCTCTAACCAAATTTCGAGTATCCCTTCCTGAGAGTTTCCTTCTGTATCCATCTTGTCCACCCGATGCATTCTCTTCTGCTGGCCGTCGGCCTCCCGTTGTCCTGGCCTTCAGCTCTGCTGTTTGTGTCCCCCCCCTCTCTTTGTTCCTTTTGTCTTGTTGCATTCTGATCCATTCAGTGTACTTGTACTGTACTAACTATTCCACAAGTCTCGACTATGTATACAAAAAAAAATGGCTGGGTTAGGGGTAGCCATTGCAGGGTTTACCTCTCTTTGGTGTTGCCAAACCCACTGCTCATATAATACTAGGATAGCACAAGGTGAAAATCCCATGTACTGTGTTAATTTATCAATTCTCTCTTCCAATATCCTTTGAATTAATGTCAAAGTATACTAATGACTCCTAATGTACCCTTATTCAAAAAAAAAAAAAGACCAACAGAGTATATGGTGCTTGACCTGAGTCTTACCATCATTAGCTTTTTGCTGAAAGTTCAATGATAATGAGACAACCAAAATGTATCGTGGATAGAAGACTCGATGGGAACATCATTTGTATTAACACCTATTAAGATTCACCGCTGTGCCCCTCACTAATGATGCAACCAACGGACCGCACTCATAAATCCTGGCCCCATGTGCATTCTCTAACCACGACAATGAATCACCACGAAGTTCCAATCCAGTTGCTTTGTTTTTATTGAAATTAACTTTTGTTTTTAGGGGTCACATTCATGGTGCTACCTGCATATATTAGTTGAGGTGTGACTGATTGTGCCATGAGGAAATTTCAAGAATCTTAGTTCAGCTAAGATTAACCGTCTTCTAATGACAAAGGTCAATATCATGTTGGTTAAACACGTTTTCAGACAGCTATGATTTAATTCACATGTCATACAATGTCAAATTTGGAGCAGGCCCATGCAAGCAATAAAAAGCTTTGAAAAGGATATTTTACAAATGGCATTCGATCTATGAATGAGTATGGGAATGATGCAGTGCAGTAGTCCATCCTCTCTAGCAGTTGTTCTGAGCCAGTGATACCATAAGTGCCAACTCATGGGGCACTCACAACGTTGTGGTGGAACTTTTTGTACTTCTACTGTGTGTGCCTTTCCTTAGAGAAAGGCTTTGAGTTTTGTCCAGCAGCTCGATATCAAGCATGTTAATTATTGGAAAAGCGGTAAACTTGTCTCCTGCCTTGTTATATGTTTCTGTGTATTATCTCTTACACGAGCCTTGACTTGGTATCCAAAAAACAAACAAACCTTGCATAGGAATACCACGTGACAATCAAACCTTATGAATAGTGGAAAATACAACACAAAATGTTCGATCCTGGCATGACCAGAGAGTGGTTAATGAACCCTTTTACAAAATAAATGTCTTTTTTTTGTATCCATAGCCAAGGCTCATGGAAGAGCTAGAACACAGAATGGATCAGGATGCAAAATAATAAAAGAAACAGCAGAAGGAGAAGGAGGAATGCCAAAGGGAGGGCCAAAAGGAGGGAGAAAATAGGCAGAAACGGACAAACAAGGGATGTGGATAACGACAAGGAGTAGGGGGGAACACAAGGGGTGAACAAGATGGATACAGAAGCAAAACTTTGGAAGGGGGTGGGAGTAGTTTAACGGGTGTAGAAAATATCATGGTTTTGGATGAGGGATTGTTTAAAATGGTGGTGAACAGCTGTCTTGAAGATCTGGAGGGAAGGATGAGATTGAAGAGGTGTTTCAACAGGTGGGATAACAAAAATCTTCCATGAGCCTTGGCTGTGGATACAAAAAAAAGACATTTATTTTGTAAAAGGGTTCATTAACCACTCACTGGTCATGCCAGGATCAAACATTTTGTGTTGTATTTTCCACTATTCATAAGGTTTGATTGTCACGTGGTATTCCTATGCAAGGTTTTTTTTTTTTTTGGATACCAAGTCAAGGCTCGTGTAAGAGATAATACACAGAAACATATAACAAGGCAGGAGACAAGTTTACCGCTTTTCCAATAATTAACATGTTTGATATCGAGCTGCTGGACAAAACTCAAAGCCTTTCTCTAAGGAAAGGCACATACAGTAGAAGTACAACAGATAAAAGAGAAACAAATGAATGGAGGTGAGCAATGGTTAGGGATTTTAGTAATTTCAGTAGAAGGGGAATGCTGGTGAACCATGTGCATCCTGTAGATACCTGGGGGGGAGGACAAAGCACAGAAAGAGCAGAGGGTGCAATACCAGAAAGGAGGCGGAAGAAGACAGAGAGACCACCAACTTCTCGGTGATGTTTAAATGATAGGCCCAAAGTCAGCTTCATCGTGAGAAAGACCAACGATCTTGAAGACCTTGGTTTCCACGGTATCAAGCTGAGCCAGGTGTGAGGCAGTGGCACCCGCCCAGAGGGGAGATCAATATTCCATCAAGCTTCGGATGAAGGCCTTGTAGGTGGATAGGAGTTCAGGTGTGCCAAGGAAGACTTTGTACAACAGAGGATGCCTAGTCAGCGACTGCCTTTGGAGGCCAACGTTGAAATGTGGTTTGCTCAAGAAAAATCATGGCTGATAGTGAAACACAGGAGTTTGAATGACTGAACTTCCTCAAGAGGATTGTTAAGAAAGTAGAAAGGAGGGTTTGCTAGATGGTCCTTTTGGAGAGATATTGTGATAGTATGAGATGTTTAAGGATTGAAAGATGCATTCCAAATCTTTGCCTAGTTTGTGATTTTTTTTTAAAACTTCTGAAGAGAGGGAAGAGGTGGCTCTCTGTCTCTCCGTCTTATCAGTTTACGAGCGTCTAAAGGATGAGGGAAGTCATGGCAGAGGGTGGATTCATAGCAAACAAATCAAGAGGATTTTCCAGCGTCAGAGAGATCATTGGTGAATATTAGGAATAGGATGGGGCCTATAACACAATCTTGGGGTAGTCAGGCTTTGACAGGGAGAGGAGAAGAAAGGATTCCATTGAAAGCCACACATTGGCGACGACAGTGGAGGAAGTCAGTAATCCAAGAGTGGAGTCAGCCTTGGATGCCAAAGGCAGAGTTTGGAGAGCAATGTGCGGTGCCACACCGTATCAAAAGCTCAAGATGTCTAGAGAGATGGCCCAAACCTCATGTCTGATATTGAGAACCTCCATCCATTATTGGGAAAGTGGGAGTAGCATGACCAAGGTCGAGTGACCATGTCTGAATCTGAATTCATGATCTGAGATGAGGTCATTGGAGAAATGGAATTATTTTATGTCAACTGTGATAATGGATTCCATGGCCTTGCTGATGATTGGAAGCAAGCTAATTGGTCTGTAGTTAAGAGGATCCGATTTTGCACCTTTTTTTTTTACCTCCTCCATCGAAGGTGGGCGGAGGTTATGTTTTCGCTCCTGTCTGTTTGTCTGTGAGCAGGATATCTCAAAAAGTTATTAACAGATTCGGACGAAATTTGGTCAACAGGTTGATTGCCGAACAATGACAATTCGATTCGATTTTGTTTGAGATCTGGATTCGGATACGACAAGTTTGAAATTTCTAAAAGTGATTTTTCACCACTTAAAGATGTGGCCAAAAACGATATGTAGCACGATATTTCAAAAAGCAGTAGCTGGATTATGATAAAACGAGGTGAATGTGTTGGTTAGGTGACAAGAACAGGCTGATTCGATTTTGGTTAAGGTCCGGATTCAGATCCGACCTATCAGTGGGATACGCAATGTAAACTGTTCAGCCTGGCGGATGTATGCAGGCGTGTGTTTCACTAATGGCACCAAGTGCCATTCCATTTCACTAAATGTCGCTCTAATGAGCGATTTTTTTTTGTATGCCTACCTGCCTGTCTGTCTGTTTGTCTGTTTGTTTGTCACACAATTTTGGCCTCAGTTTTCAAGCAATCGTTCTGAAATTTTTTGTGTGCATCGGTGACCCAATAAGGACAGCAACACTTAATTTTGGTGGAGATCAGAATCTGGATCTGAAATTTTTAAAGTGATTCTTCACCATTGATAGGGCCAAAAACGATATATAGCACAATATCTCAAAAGGTTATGGATGGATTCCGACGAAACTTGGTGGACAAGGCCAATTTGAGCCAAATTTTCTAAAATCCTCAATTTTCATCCGATTGACTTGGAGTTTGAAAATGATTTACATATCAGGTCACTGAATTCAACCACCTATTATTTTTGAGGTCAACATCAACCAAAAGGTCAACATAGGTTGAATTTCTAAAATCCTCAATTTTCATCCGATTGACTTGTTTTTTGGAAAGGATTTATACATCAGGTCACTGAAGTCAACCACCTGTTAATTTTGAGGTAAACATAGGCCAAAAGGTCAACATAGACCAAAAGGTCAACATAGGTCAAATTTCTAAAAATCTCAATTTTAATCCAATTAACTTGAAATTTGAAGAGCATTTGCATATGAGGTCTCTGAATTCATGCAACAATTATTTTTGAGATCAACTTTGGCCAAAATGCCAATTTGGGCCAAATAGAGCCAAATTTTCACAAATCTTCAATTTTCATCCGATTGATTGTGAAACTTGAAAAGGATTTCCTTGTCAGATCAATGCATTCAACCACCTACTAAGTTTGTTCATAGGTACAGAGTACTCAATGGGTACTACAACTTTGCTTCAGGACATATTGAACTATCTCGGCTAAGTCAGGGGTCAAAGGTCAATGAGTGCATTGTTCGGGCAAAATGACCATTCAAAGCCCCCTTGCTCATACACGGGTTAACCGATTCGATTGCAATTTCGTAAGTACTTAGTACTAGATTAACTCAGATCAGGGGTCAAAGGTCATCGGATGCTCGGTGACCCATGGCCGCCTACCGGCTTGTTTGTTTATTTCTCTGTCTGTTTATTGCCTACAGGTCATAATTCTAAACCAATCATCATGAAACTTTACCAAGTTGTAAAGGTAGTCTCAACTGAGAAGCCGACTGATTTTGAGGTCAGAGGTCATCTTGAGGTCAAATTTCTAAAATCGACATTTTTTCATCCGATTGATTTGAAATTTGAACAAGATTTGCATATTGTGGCACTGGATTGGGAAACCAACTATTTTGGGGTCAAAAGGACAAAGGTCAACTCAAGTTCAAACTTATAAAATCATCAATTTTTATCTGAAAATCATCAATTTTCATCCGATTGACTTGAGAATTAAACAGCAATTGCAGAATAGATTACTGAATTGGGAAACCGACTATTTTTGAGATGAAAAGGTCAAAGGTCAACTTAAGATCAAAATTCTAAAATCAATTTCAATCTGAAAAAAATATCAGTTTTTATCCGATTGCCCTGAGCTTTGATTAAGATTGTCAATTTTAATCTTAATGAAATGGACAATTGATGTATCCATGGAACCTTTGGAGAGGGGGTGGATTTTGCAAGTATCATTCTCTGCATGGTCTTTTTCTTGGTTGTTTGTTTGTTTGTCCGGGTGATATCTCACCCATCCTATTATCCAGGAAGCTGAAATTTGGGGACAATAGTGAAGATGTGTTTTGGCAAAAACAGTATTTTAAAGTTTTTTTATTAATACATCAAATGATTAATTACTTAATTATTATAAATTTATTAATCACTTATTTATTTTATTTCTCATCTGGGTAATATCTCAGGCACATTTTTAGCTAGAAAGCGAATATTTGGACATGACAGTGACCAAGTGATTTGGCTATAAAAGAGTATTTTTGATCCATTGATTAATCAAATAATCGATTAATTATTAATTTGTCGATTAATTACTTAATTTTCAAAAAGTTACAGATTCTAAGGAAACAGTGGTGGTTTAGATATGCTACTTGGCAATTAATTGAGAAATTAATTATTTTACGATTATTATTTATTTATTTATTTTTATTTTGCAATTAATCAATTAATCAATCAATTGTTCTGCACCGCTCCCTCCCAATTCCGACTCTATGTGCTGCAAGGTGGCATTGCTGGGTGCCGAAGGTGCCCCGGCATTGTTGCATGCTGGAGTATTGTTATTTATTTATTTGGCATGGGGGCAGTGAACTTTGAATGTACCGGCACTTGTATGTTTCTCTTTGTGAGTTTCAAAGCAAAATATATTTGATAACACCTGATTTCTGAGCCATTTGCCCTATTAACGTGTTTTCTCAATTACAGAGCCAAATTTTTTTTCCACCCATCACAGGATGATTGGCAGCTGTTTATAACGATAAATGTTTATGTACATCTCCCTGAAACATCTATAATGAAACGTTGTTTGATAATTATTATTTTTTAATCACCAAAACAAGGGCGAAAGCTACTCAAGGTTTTTGGGTTGTATACAGTACGTGCTGTAGTCGGTAATCACAGTGACTCCAATCTTCCGATTTATGAAGAATTGCCGATATCGGCTAAGCACTAATATTGTTTGTGTGTGTGTGTGTGTGTGTGTGTGTGTGTGTCTCTGGACCTGTATGGGTGGTGTTTGTCTCCAGACGTGTCAGGACAGAGTTTGTCTCCAGACGTGTCGGGATGGTGTTTGTCTCCAGATGTGTCGGGATGGAGTTTGTCTCCCGATGTTTCCAGATGGAGTTTTTCTCCAGGTGTTGTTTATCTCCGCACAGTGTTTGTTTGTCTCTGGACCTGTCCAGGTGGTGTTTGTCTCCAGATGTGTCCGGACGGTGTTTGTCTCCCGAAAGCTGAGCTCCAGACGTGTCCGGGCAATGTTTGTCTCCGGATGTGTCTGGGCAGTGTTTGTCTCTGGACAGCTTGGCTCCAGATGCATTCAGGAAGTGTTTGTCTCTGAATGTGCCTGGACAGTGTTTGTCTCCAGACATGTCTGGGCAGTGTTTATGTTCGGATGGGAGTTTTTCTCTGGACGTGTCCAAATGAGAGTTTATCTCTGCACAAATTGGCTCCGGACGTGTCTTGGCAGTGTGTGCCTCCGAATAGCTTGGCTCCAGATGCATCCAGGTGGTGTTTGTCTCCGAACATGTCTAGGTGGTGTTTGTCTGCCTACGAATGTGTCCGTGCGGTGTTTACGTCTGGTCGGTGTTTGTATCGAGACACATCCGGCCTGTGTTTGGTTCTGAACATCTTCGGGCGATGTTCATGTCCGGACAGCAGTTCAGCTCCGGACGTGTCTGTGTGGTGTTTGTCTCTCGGCGGTGTTTGTTTCAGGCCTGCCTTTATCTCTGGAAATGTCTGGGCTTTGGTGTTTGGCTCCAGGCAGTATTTATAGTAAGACCGGTAGAAAATGGATTTCAGTCATTATTTTGTTTGCATCTTCATTGTTATTCCATGCAGAATCATTTTGATTAGACAGTATGAATCATAATTAACGCCCCATTATATGTCTGCCTTCCCTTCCTCTCACCTCTCACCTCTCATTGCCTTCCCTTCCCCCACCCCTCCTCACTCTCCCTCTCTCATCCTCTCTCATCCTCTCTCTCTCTCTCTCTCTCCTACACTCCTCTCTTCCTCCCCCTCTTTTTCCCCCTCTCAGTATTCCTGTCAGTGAAGTGATGGGTAGTGTTTGCTAGTCTATCAATATATAGCATTAGATGGTGTGGCATGTGGGATAGTATAGTGTTGGGCTGAATAAGAAGCTGCCATATGGCTACCACATCTATGGTGATCAATAATGCCTCCATCTCCTAACTGACTCAACGTTGTCTTATTACAGTGGATGAGGTGGTTTATAAGACTGCTTCAGTGGCACTAAACTTCTGGGATTTTTAAAACCGATCTTTAACACGTTAACTGCAAACTCTTATAGTATGCACGACTCCCATTTGCAAGACAAGTATGCATATATGCATCCACTTTGTTTTCAAATTTTACCTTTCAATGAGCAAATCTACGCTTATTTCTTATCCATTTCTGGGGAAACCCCATGTCATGAGAAACCTCGTAGCAGGCAGTGGGATAAGATTTTCAATTTCGTTTGCCAGGCACGAGCTATCTGGTAGGATTATTTTTAGCACAGAATCGACATTGGTATTATGTCATTGGTGATGGTAGATCGTGTGCAGAGTTCCACATGTTTTTTTCTTGTTTGCTATTTGTCATTGCCCTTAAAAATGGCACATATGAATGCAGATAAAGGGGCAAAACTTCTCATTGAGACTGATCAGGATAATCATGATTATTGCAGAGTTTTATGTTCATGGAATTGCTAGCAGATCGTTTTTTGCATTTTCTTGCAGGCAACATATTCCATTTACAATACAATGGCGAAATCTGTTCTACGAGAATATTCGTAGTGGCAGAATCTGGTACACCCAGCACGACAAGTGTTACATGCAGCAGCCACCGAGCTGCCAGAAATATTACATTCAACCAAGTAAGCACACTGACTCCATGAAACGATGCTGACGTCATGTACATGTTTATAATACATCATGGGCAGAGACAATGTGCTCGCATGGCAGGCGGCACTTGTTGCTGGCAGGTTGTGTAGCAAGCGCTGTGATGGGACTTGATTTGTGCCCTGCTGCTTCGTCAAGTTAGAGCTGCCCCGTCAAGTTAGGGGGTTCGATTCAGTTTCATATATATCTATATGTATATATAATTATATATATATTTATATATTCATATTTATATGTACATAGAGTGCCAATAGAGAGTCTACACCCCCTTTCAAAATTTAAACCTTTGTTGCCTAAAACCTGGAATTAAATTGCATTAAATCAGACTTTTTCCACCTTTATTTACACATCATAACCCACAACTTCCAAGGGAAAAATTGTACAAATTTCAGAAAATTAATTTAAAATACAAAAAATAAAATTGGTTGTATAAGTGTCCACCCCCTTGAGTTAATATTTGGTGGAAGCACCTGTGACAGCAATTACAGCTGTGAGTCTGTTGGGATAGGTCTCTACCAACTTTGCACACCTTGATTGGGCAATATTTGCTCATTCTTCTGTACAAAACTGTTCAAGTTCAGTCAAGTTGCATGGGGGGCGTTGATGGACAGCAATCTTCAAGTCATGCCACAGATTTTCGATTGGATCTAGGTCAGGGCTCTGACTGGGCCACTCAAGGACACATCTTTGTGTTCCTTAGCCACTCCAATGCAGCTTTGGCTGTGTGCTTCGTGTCGTTGTCATGCTGAAAGCTGAATTTCCATCCCAATTTCAACTTTCTTGCAGAGGGCAACAGGTATTCCTCTGAGGAATTTTCTGTATTTTGCTCCATATATTTTCCCTTCTATATTGACAAGTGCCCCAATCCCTGCTGATGAGAAACATCCTTACAACATGATGCTGCCACCACCATGCTTCACAGTATGGATGGTGTTCTTTGGATGATGTGCTGTGTTGAGTTTGCGCCAAACGTAACGTTTTGCATTTAGGCCAAAAAGTTCCATCTTGGTTTCGTCACACCGCAAAACATTTTGCCACATGGCTTCAGAATCTCCAGAATGTTTTTTTGCAGACCTCAAACGGGACTCAAGGTGGGCTTTTTTCAGTAATGACTTCCTTCTTGCCACCTTACCATACAAGCCAGACTTGTGGAGTGTTTGGGATATTGTTGTCACATGCACACAGTGACTTGTCTTTGCCATAAAGGCATGTAACTCTTTCAAAGTTGCCATTGACCTCTTGGTGGCCTCTGCTCAGTCTACTCCTTGCTTGGTCATCCAGGTTGGAGGGACGGCCTGATCTAGGCAGGGTCTTGGTGGTACCATATGCCATCCACGTCTCCATGATTGTCTTAACTGTGCCCCAAGGGATATTCAAGGCCTTTGAAATATTTTTATACCCATCCGCTGATCTGTGCCGTTCAACAACTTTATCCCGGAGGTCTTTTGAAAGCTCCTTGGTGCTCTTGGTTGAGTCTTTGCTGTGAAATGCACTACCCAGCAGAGGGCACCTTCAGGAACAGCTGATTTTATTCTGAAATAATCAGAATCACTACAATTTAGCACTTGGTGTTTGATTTTGAAGGTGATTGGTTACACCTGAGATAATTTACAATTACTATTAAAAGGGGGGTGGACACCTATCCATCCATTGGGACCATACTCTGTGCAGAGCGTTGGTGCTACTTAAGCAGTCTCCACGGCTATTTTGCACAATCCTGGCCAGGTCACCACTCTGACACAGTATACCAGCATGCTGGCACTCATTTTGCCAACCTCAGAAGGATGACAGGCCGAGTTAACCCCACCTGGTATTAATTCAACAGTAAAGTGGGATTTGAACTCAGGACCCTAGGATCTCAAATCCACCACCCTAACCATTAAGCCAACACTAGGCATGACACTTCTCCAACCAAGATATTCTAATTTTGTAGTTTTAATTAACTTTATGAAATGTCCATTGAATTATATAACACCGAGGAGAGTGACAGTAATAGTCAAAGCAAATAAGTACTTCCCATCACTTTAATAACTATCCTTACAATGCACAAATGTTCTGGCAGGCTATCTTTGAGGTATACCTACTCGCCTTTGAGCTCTCTGGGTTTGAATGCTGACCCAGCTATAAACTGTCTTCCTGGTGTTAAGCATGCAGGGCAATTCATCAATGTGCCCGCCATCCCAAGCTCGGATGCACGTTAAATTTGACGTCTTGTCTACCAGCATCAGTTGGCGGTCGTTAAAGATCCCACAGTATCCTTCATGAAGAGTTGGCAAACTATCAGCGGCATCCTGAACAAATTCCACATTCCTCCAGGGGCACTGCATCATCCGCACTGCTGCACCCCTGCGAGAACCGATGCGAACCCGCAGCCACGAGTTGCACATGAACGACGACGACAATCGACAAACGTGATGTGAGATTCTCCACCATACTTGGTCTGCATACTCTGCTTTGGCCCATTTACATCAGGTACGGGTTTTAATTGCTTTTTCCACGATGGAAATGAAGATCCCATACCATTGGAAGTCTTGCAGTTTATTTCCTGCAATTTCAAAGCACAGAACTGGAAAAGTATGAACTTTCATAAAGGCTTCAACATCTGCTATTTATGTTGCCAATTCACAAAGCCTTCCTTCTTTAGGCAAAAACTGCATTCCCCATAGTTGTGGTATAAGATTACTTCACCTCGTGATCAACTCAAACCACAACCGTCTGGCCTCACGATCTTCCGCCTTGGTCAGTTCCACGTCAATCAGCAGCCATCATGATTGGTAAACCTAATTGGGTCTTCAATTTTTCTGCTCCAACCTTGGAGTCTGTATGCTATACTGGAACGTGTACTTCTTAAACACCTCCATCCAATCTCACCTGCACCCATTACCCACTACCGAGCATTTTCACCACCCTTACTCTCCCCACTATCACCATCACCATCACCCTCACTTCGACCAGAACTTACTTTTTCTAAAAGGCGTTATATTAATTCAATGCTGAAAAAAAAATTCACATCCTTTATTCAAACAATCCTTCAAATACAAACAGTGCAAACAGTTGTTCAATGTTTGATCGCAAAGCAACGCACAACCTCCCTTTTTCATGAGCGCTTATCAGTGAAGCAATGAATCGCTCAGGTGCCTGAACTGCTGATAACCTTCTCTGTTGATTTGTGTCATAATCATCCCCTAAAGTGAGGGTTTCTGGTCAAAGAAGGTGAATCATTAAATGCTTCCAACAAGTGTATTTCCAGAATGTTCTGGGCAGTGTACATGCTATGTTTAGTGCGATTTGATGCTGATATATTACTGTTGGGGCCTATATGCATGCTACTACTACTGCAATTACTATTACTACAACCATGAGTACTTCAACTGCCCCAATGTTCTCATGGGGTCAGCCGAGGAAACTTTTTGGCCTAAGCATTTCATGAACTGGCTGGCCAAGACTGATGGTCAGACAGAAGGTGGCAGGAATTTTGGATGTGGCCAGGGTGTCAGTAATTGTTGAAGTAAAATGTCTCAGTGATTGCAAAATTACTTATACAATAATAATAATAATACTATTGATATTAATATAGTGCCTTTTGCCTGTGGACACAAAGGTGCTGAGTATATTGTCTCATTATTCACTCATACATCTGATAAATATCAAGTTTCTTACAATCCATTGTGTTGTTTCAGGTACATTGATGTCACTGGAGAAGAAAATTCCATCAATAAGTTTAAGAAGTAAATAGAAACGAAATAAATGAAAGTTTTTTTGGGGGGGGTTCCACTGGAGAGGTTACCACAACCATGTCCACTCTGCTAAGGTCACTTCAGAAGACAAAGGCTTCTGTGCTGGGATCAAAAAGTCAGTTGTTTACTGGACGGAGTACATTGAAGAGGATGCAGATTATGTAAAGTTTTGTGAAATGAATAAAGTTTGTCAGTGGTACTACACCCATTATGTATGTTGGGGTGACACCTTTTGCAATGACCCTCATATACAATGATTGACAGGAAGTTTTGTTCCATCAATTGTACCATTGTCTTTGAAAACATTTTCAAAACTTCACAACTTCCCTTAATGTCACAGATCCTGTTGGAAACAAACGTTTTTATTTTGGCCAGAATTCTAATAATGGCAATGGATGTGCTCAAGGCAATAAAATTTTGGCTATTCAAATTGTGGGACAAAGATTCAATGTGTATTTCTGGGATGAAGGGCCGAAATAGGGGGGGGGGGGTGTTTAGTGTATACTTGGTGTATGTGAGGAGCAAATACGTGTCATTCATGTCTGGTGGGTCAAAGTCGAACGGACATTAGCAAGAAAATCGATCACTATCTCAGCAAGTATTACCTGTATGTCGCCCCTGGCACAACGTTATTGATTGGCACCACAGCAGCTGGATTTGAAAGGTATTTTTAAACGGAAAATTTTTCACTCATCAACCAGAGCAGCCTTTGCTGATTTTGGGACCTTTGCTGATTGGTGGGTGACTTTTTTCTGTCATCGGGCCAGCGGACTAGTGTCAGGATCAAGCCGTCAATTAGTCGAAGCCTAAAATTTTGTGACCAAGATGAGTCATGCGTTAAGAAAACAATGTCTCAACGTCAACATGAGCTTCACAGGTATAACCTCTTATATTGCAGAGTGCACCATGTGACATCATCGTGCAATGTGCTGGTGTCATTGCATGATAAATGGTGTGATGAGCTCATCATGTTGACCCGGCGTATTTAAAAAAATGATACATCCATTGGTGTTCACACGTATCAGGTCAAATTTTGCAGTGGAAAATAAAATGGATTTCTGAAAGATTAATCCCTCACCGGCCTTTTCTCTAGGCTCCCACCCACTTCCAAATGTACAGAAACAACGTTGTACTTCAAATGGCAGCACTGTGGGGAGGGAGAGCAATTATCGAGAGGGTTGGAGGGTTCTCCAAGGTGTAAGCGATGAGAGGTATTGCACTATTTGTTATATGTTGCATAAAATCAATGATATCTAATTGATCTTAAAAATAAAGGAGTAACAATGCCACTGCTTATGCATTTGGCAACCTCAGTTTGTACGTACAATTGTAATCATGTTAAACCGAGGATTTAAATGCATATTACAAACCAAGGAAAATCCCATCTCTCTCTAAATTTGACACAAATTATTGTTTGTGAGTTGGGATCTCAGCACAGTCTCAGAGGTCCAATTGATTTTCCTAAAGGAAGGATGTGCTGTACCTCCATTGGTCAAGAAATACCTTCTTACTACGATGCAATGACATGGATGACCTGAGTGATGAGCCCTTGCAATTGCGAGCATTAATTTTTCTGCACATATTCAAACTCATGACACCATGGATGTGAACAGACAGGACTGCCAGCAACGTTTACCAAAATAAGGTAAATTATTCAACTACTGCACATATATTTGTAATCATGATTCCATTGTGATGACATTCACTTACTCACCCAGAGTCATTACACTTTGTTGTTAACTTCTAAAACTAGCACAGAGTACTGTTTCTGGTTACACAGGCATGCAGAGATTACAAATATAACAAGAAAAAGAGCAATCAGACATTGCAGATCCTCGTCAAGACTTGTTTGGTGTCGTGTATGGTGTGGCGTTTGTGTACTGGTGTGTTACATAATTAATAAGACATAACTAGAACTGCCACTTTATAACTGCTGGCAGTGATGACCGGGTACCAAGACGTCCCGCTTTGATTGGCACCTGACCCTGACCCATGATGTTTTTATCTATTATGCAATTGAATTCAGAATTGGACTAAAATAAATTCAATTCAAATCAAACGGAAGACCAAATAGGTACAGTCCTGCATTGGAGTAATCAGAAGAACATAAACAAGCAAAGCAAAGATGAAGTCATCAGGAGGAACCTGGATAGGATTCACATTCAGCTGGCTACTCCTCTACCATCAAACCCATTCAGGCAGAGCGAAGTGAGCCTTATTTAAAAATAATAAAAAATAACCCAGATCGAAAATAAAACAATTCTGGCTGCCAGACCATGTGTCCGATCAAGTTGAAATATAAAACATGTATTTCCCATCACTACTAGATCACAATTGTGAAGTTTCCCTTTGATTTATTAAGCGGTTCCAGAGAAAACATTATTTAATATTTTTCTTATATCCAATATGGCTGCCAAACCATTTG
>CM068956.1:90129524-90146575 GCA_035128595.1 Eptatretus atami | reverse complement strand
ATTCCATTAAGCCTGGCCCTGCCTACTCTGGTTCAAATGTATCCAGTTTCCTGGTGAGACAAATTCTTCTTCGCCCTTGTGTGTGAGTTCCAAGACATCCACTGGCAACATCATAGGTATTTGTGGTTCTTTAAGCACTCCACAACTTCGTATTCCTCCAAAGAACCTCAACCTCCTATCCCCACTTCAAGATTGTTTTCGACATAACTTCCACAGTATCCCTCTCATCCTTGAGCTTTTGCCATTAACATTTTTCCATCCAGTGCTGTTTTTTTTTTTTTTTCTTTTTTTAATAATTTTTTTTTTTTATTTTCATTTTTTCATTTTTTTGATGGTCATTCTCCCGGTTTTAAAGCTTACTAACATTCATTATGTTTTCACATCAAGTTCTGTGCTCTGGTTATTTAAAACTTGAGTCACTCTCGTTTAGACCCTGCAAGCCTGGATCATCCTTCCAGCGTACCATCAACAGACACATGTCAAATTTCTCTTTGTCCCACTCACCGCCAGCAGTTGATTAATAACAAGTCCAGCGATTGAGCGCTTTTGGGTACTGAGACAATAACAGTCCACCATAATTCCATGATCTTGCAAAAGTCAAGGTAACTTATTGCTTATTCTGGTTAAACAGTTCCAGATCCATACGGTACCAATCAGATTGTACCTTTAACCATCCACAGTTCCAGTCGAATGCATGAAATCCCCCAAGACTAAAGTGTTCTCGCCTGGTTTTGGCACTGATCAACCACAGGACTCGATAGCGTTGCCCATATAGAATGTGTCCTTCACTTGCCTCAGTCGTGAGCACACATACAAACACCAGGAAAACGACACCAATGGATTGATGAATCCTTTAGTCTTCATAATCGCTCGTTAACATGTCGTTATCCTCACTATCCATTGGAGTCAGGTTATTGACACAGTCTACAGCACTCTTTGGGTATGGCAATTTGTCGATACAGCTTACAATACGTCAGTACATTTTTAAGAACATATATTCATCAGACAAGTACACATTTATATGCACGTCTCATAGGACTTCTGACAGACAAATGCATTCCAGAAATCTCAACACAATTCGAGAATCTTTCGGCTTTATATAGCTTCCAGTTAGACACAAGTTTTGAATATATTTTCGACACTTGTCGCCATTCACCGGTCTTGACAATTCAGGTTGAACCTTATCTGAGTCTTTTTGACAGCTCCTTGCTTAATAGTGGCTTGCGAACACAGTATTCAAATCAAGACATTAATCGCACATTATAAGCTAGTACGTTCAAATCCAACTCTTAATGGCCATTCAAACAAGTTTCACATCCTATGTATTAAAAAGTTCAATCTGCCTTCAAACCCTAAAACCTGGGAAGATATCTTATCTTGATAGCGACTCGAGCTTAGTGGATCACCATCTGACATTTCTTTTAAATCACATTCAAATTGTTTGTGTTTTTTATAAATAATCTTTAGTATGAACTTCACATGACATGCAAATTGCTTCTAATATTCAACTTATCATGGCAAATTCAACCTGTTTACACTTTTAATATACAGGTGTATCTTTCCATACCAGAGGAGAAATATAATTAAGTTAATTCCAAATTGATACATACTTAAAAATGAATCATATCTCATTATTGATGTACATTTTATTTCGTGTTATTAATTACTATTTATTATTTTAATATCAAGTTTTATATCATCATCACAATTATTATTTTATCACCCCAAACCTCATTCATGATAAAACGTTATCGACAGTATTTCCATCGAGAGCAACCATGACCAATAGTAGTGTAACTCATCCACCATATCTCGCCACTATTCGTTCTCAGTAACCTCAAGTAGAGTGCTTGCTTATCATCTCATGTTGAAATCTTTGAACTCAGATTGTAACAGATGAAGTTGGATTTTATTCCTCTTTAGGGATATATCTTCCAGGCACTCCACGTTCCGATATGTGGCGGCTCAGATTAACCCAATGGAGACCGACCTCTGGATGGACACCATCACAGCACCTACCCGCCACATACTTCTGCAATTTGTACTCCAGGAAGAATCACGTGTGTTTCCTCCTGTCATCAAAAAGTAGTGTTGGGGTCCTGAAGGCTTTCTGCCCAAACTCATCACATCTGTATGATGACTGCCCTCTTATAAGGCAACTGAAGAAGGTACCTCCCACCAAAGGTTCTAATTTTCTTTTGCATGTGTTATGGCAGTTAATGATAGTTTTACCATGGCTATATGCAAATACACTCCTACAACCAAAACATAATAGGTACCCAAATGCAGTGGCGTTTCCACAGCACACAGGTGTTATGGCACTTAGACATGTTTATGGCCGTTTGGCTACAAGTGAGCGCCTCCACTTGCGGCTTGTTTTTACAGGTCTTGGGTGATAGCAAATTAATTAAACCATTCCTGTACTTCCGCATACATTATCCAAACACCCTCCTCACCAGGTAAGCTCTTGGTGGGGACGTAGAGTTTAGTCGCGACAACTCTACCATGAAACATGCGTTGATAGTACAGTTATATTGTACTTAAGCAAGTCACAGATCAACCTGGCTATTATTTCCTGACTACTATTAGGCTCACATACGGACTGTTCTAAAAGCGTGTTACATCTGTCCTATATACTGAATAAAAATATAATAATAGCAAGTGCCTGCCAGCCTATGATGTGAAAATGGAATACTTTGGACCTCTGTTTCTTGAACCGTCAACAAGAAAAATTTGAAATCTTGGCACACACAATAACTCCTACATATGGTTGATATTATACTGATTCTGGCTCACTTTTCCCCATTTTAAGTGAAGTTGGGATTTTCAGCGATGTCATTTTATTTTTTCCCTCAATAAACCCCTTTTAGTTATTCCCAAATTGAAGTATTTATTGTCTCCACTTTTCAATACCTGATCGGCACTCTTAAATAACCAATGCCAAAAGAAATTAAAGATTTGTTGATCAATGTAGTATTATCAGTAATGTTATTTCGTTAAAGGTGATCTAAAGAATAACTGAAACTTTAAGCCTAGGGCACTGCTTTTTTCAAAATAGCCAATGCATCAATTGTTAGATCTTCACTCATTGAACCTATAAAGAATTTGTCAATTCTCATTTAATTCTCTTAGATGTTAATTTCTTTTGCACATTATATTCCCATCTAATATATTATAAAAAAAATCATTTGAATCTTTATATTTTTTAGATACCTCCTTTTGGCCATTAGAATGATAAACTTCTCTTAATGCTCGTTTGTCGTACCTTCCTGAGCCTCAGATTATTTTGTGCTTAAGCCACGCCCCACTTTCATAAGACCCTGCCCACTTTTTCCTTAACTCCCGCCCTTTACTTTTCATGATGGTTTTATAGCCGCGTCTCTATCTTTTCTAAGCCCACCCACTTCACGATGTGTTTCCTTAGCCACGCCCCACTTTTCCTACCCGCTCCCATTTTTCCCTAAACCCCCCACTTTTTCATCGTATCATTTTATTTTCATAGCTATCGCCCACTTTTACCTATAGACCTCGCTCCCACTTCTAAGCCTCGTTTCCAACTATCTTACATCATTTCCTGTTCATCTCTGACTCATCTAAAGAAATCACTTACGTAAATTTCTAGAATGTTTTAGTGTTTTGTAAAATTTGTCCCAACGAAGGTCTTGCCTGCTTGCCCAGATATTTCCTCAAGGAACCCACCTCCCACCACTTCTCATATAAAAGTGCCCAAGCCCAGGTCTTCTCATTTTAAACATTGTTGCTTGGCCCACTTAAAACTTTGGGTTTTTGTTTGGATATTGTGTGCCTTCTCTCTTACTTATGTATGGACTTAATATCTTTCATGTGATGTACTGATTCAAACTCTTATCTTTGATGGTAAGATTTATTTCCTTATTTTCAAATTTGTATTTAAGTCTTTCGATTCATTAATAATTAATCACTTAATTAAATCTATTATTATTTTCTATCTCACATGGAAATTGATCTGAAAATATTTTCATTATTTGCCCACAACTGGTGTGTTGAAATTGTTTGCTTTGTTGAAGTCTCTTTTGTGTCAGCGACCAGAACCACATACGGAGTCCTAGACCTGAGTGTGTTATGATTTTGGCTTCTTTGGTAGTTTTACATCTTGTTATGATATCTAACCTTCAATGTTGATGAAACTGTGTATTTCAAATCCTTCTTATCTGTTGATTGTTAAGATTTATTTTCCTATTTTTCAGTTATTTATTTAAGTGCTATAGATCTCATTTTATTAATTAAATAACTTTAAATTTATACTTTATTATTTTCTCTCACAGGAATTGTATCTGAATCTTTTTTCTCTTCTTTGTATCTGAAAATTGTATCAGAATATCGAAATGTAAATTTACTGCTTTTTGCTACAACCTTGGAGTGTGCCGATATATTATTTGTCTATGTAAACCTTTTATGAGCGACCAAGCCCACAGAACTGAGCTTCGTCCTTGATTAACCCAACCATAAGAGTTTTATACCTTGGTAACCTTGTGATTGACCTAAGACCCACAGATACGTAGCTCACCTTTATTGACCCTATAACAAAAGTATACTTGGAGACCTTGGAATTTGATCCCAAGACTCTCACATGAACGATGCTCTTTCTTCTTAAACCCAACCATAAGAGTTTTTATACTTTGATAACTCTTGTTTAATATTGATCCAAGAGCCACAGAACGAGCTCGACCTGATGAGCCAGGGAATACAAACTTTTATTCCTTGGGACTCACAAATTTTTGTAAAAATCATTAAATGTAGTTCTCCTGCATGTTAAATATACTACCTTGGAGACTCAGGAACAAATGGTGTTCTTCCAAGATGTTTCTAAAATTGCTACCTGAGACTTCACAATTGAAAAATAAATGAAATATTATGAATCCTTTGTGGTTTTTAAATATGAAACTTACCTCGGAGACCTCACAAATTTAATAAATCAGTTATAAGATTTCCATGCTCTTGAGAGATTTAAATAACTACCTGAGTCTCAGAAAAAGTGTTCTGCCAAGATGTTCTAAATAGCCTACCTGTGAGACTCACAAATTTTTGAAAATAATTGTAAATGAGTTATCCTTGTGGTTTTTAAATATGAAACACCTCGGAGACTCTCATCAAATTTTGTAAAAAATCTAGTATAATGACGACTCCTTTTTGGAATGTTGGTGTTTTTTAAATATACTATCCTTGTAGATCTCTAGAATTAATGGTCTTCCAGTGGTTTCATAAAATATGCCGGCCTACCTTGTGGGAGAACTTACAATTTGATAAATAATTTTATCAGGAAATAGTATCCTACTTAGAGACTTTGAATGTTGTTTATTTGGAGACTTGAAATGTGTGTTCTGCTTGATAACTCTACAATGTTGATACATAATTTTGGTATTTCTCAATCAGTGAATGTTGGTTTTATACCTTGAAGACTGAAATTGGTTTTAATTTTTTGAACTTGAAATTTGCCTATTTCACTCTTTGGATCTAACCTATTCATATGTTTTCTTGTTTGATGTGCATTGATGGAGTCTAAGATCAATGAATAAGTTTGGGATGGAAAGTTGCAGTGAAATCTTACTCCCTCCTTCTACGTGTCGTTCCAACCTGAAAGCCTAAAGATCATGAGAAAGAGAATATAAAGCATAAAAAAATTTATTATAGGTGTAATTCTTCTATTTTGAAAAAGACATTTTGTTGCGATGGTTGGTTTTGTGTGGTGGAGATTTGAATTTAGTGTGGTTGGGTGTTTATTGGATGTTAGGTTTGTTGAGATTTTGAATTGTGGAGTTGGGGACACACACACCATCACACACACAAATCTACACACACACACACTACACATCACCACAATACAACAAACAAAAGTTTAGCCTTGATATTCAGTGTGACGTTCTGTTTGTGTTCCACAGATCCTAAAACTCCCCTCTCTTGATACACATTATATTACTGTTATACACTCGACTTGCCCTCGGTGTCCACATATGTTGTTTTTTTTACTAGTATGAGGTACGTATAGCGTCCAACCATCTCCCAATGCACTACACACACACACACTACCACATACACATCACACATACAAACAATAAGTTAAAGGCTTTGACTATTCATGTTGACGTTCTGTGTTTTGTGTTCACTTAAGCTAAGAACTCCCCCTGACAACATATATACTGTTATACACCTCGGATTCTTTGCCTCCGATGTTCCCACAAAGGTGTATTTTCTTAATGGCAGAGCTGAGCTGTTCAGGGAATTGAGGCATAAAACTGTACATGCACTGAGGGTGGACAAGGAGGATTATGTGCGAGGAATCTGTGAGGGGTAGAGCATCACCTGTGGTCAAGTGATTCTTGTCCTGCTTACAGGGGAATTCACGGATTGTGTTTCTCCAAGCCCGTCCCTCGGTGTACTGCAGTTAGAGCGGAGGGTGGTCGGCTCTTGACAGAGGAGTCCGAAGTGAAGGCCCGCTGGGCAGGTTAGTTTGAGCAGCTGTACCAGGCTGATCCACCCAGCTGTTGAGGTGGATGTCAGGGGTGTTACTTTTCCCATTGCTGATCCTCCAATCAATTGTGATCATCCACCTTTGCTTGTGGAAACACAGGCTGTGGTTGAAATGGGGGTAAAGCTCCGGGGATCTGTGGCATCCATGCTGAACTTCTCAAGGCTGGTGGAAATGCTGTACAGTTGTCATTGCATGCAGTTCTGTGATCTGCCTGGAACAAAGGCATCATCCCAATGGAATGGAAGAGGTGCCTTGTTGTCTCTCTCTCTCCGGAAGGGTAAGGGTGATCGTCAGGACTGCAACACCTCCTGAGGGTGACGCTGCTCTCAGTGCCGAGCAAGGTCTTTGCTCAGATAATTCTTGAAAAAACCCTAAAACATATAAAAAAATCTTCTCCAGAATGGCTGGACAGATCGAGGGGAAAATTGACAATTTTTGAAATTCGGCCTTTGTTGACCGTTTGGCCTATGTGGACCTCAAAATAATTAGAATTTGAATTCAGTGACCTGATTTGAAAATCTTCTTCAAATTTCAAGTTAATTGGATGATAATTGAGGATTTTAGAAATACCACTTTAGTTGTCCTTGGGCCTATGTTGACCTTTTGATCCACGTTGACATCAAAAATAATTGGGTAGTTGAATTAGTTGACCTGAAATATAAATCCTTTTCAAATTTCAAGTCAATTGGATGAAAATTGAGGATTTTAGAAATACCACCGTATTTGTTTGACCTATGTTGATCTTTTGACCTTTTGACCTCCAAAACAATTGGCTTCTTGCTTATTATTATTCACTAGAAAGGATGCGGTTATGAGGAGATATGATAGAGATGTTTAAGATAATCAAAGTTATAGATAAAATAAGTGCAGATTAATTATTCAACAGAGTAGACAGTGACAGAACCAGGGGCCATAGTCTAGTATAAAAGAAGAGGAGAGTAAGATGGTAGTAAGGCAGGGGCTTTCACTCAGAGAGTAGATAATGTATGGAATGTCTCCCTGGAAAGGTAGTGGCAGCAGAAAAGTAGATAAGTTTAAATTGGAATTAGATAGGTACCTGGAAGTTATGGAGATAGAGGGGTATGGGATGTTGATAGACTTTTATGTAGTTGAGTATTGATGGGTGATTGTGTACGGAGTGCTGTTGGTGGGGGTCTTGTTAAGGGGGTTGTATGGTTGATGTGTGTTTTTAACCAGGCCCATGCCCCCTCTCCGAGGGGAAGAAAAGAAAAATAAATACAAACAATTACAACAACAAAACAAAAAAAACTACAAAAAAAAATAACAAATTTTTTGTCATTAATTTTAAAAATTTTTTTGCATTTTCTTTCTTGGATCTTGGGTTGGTGTGGTGTTCGCGCAGGCATGATGGGCTGATTGGCCTCCACCTGTGTTGGATTTCCTTGTTGTCCTTGTGTTGACAAACTTTACCATGTGTGAAGTTCTTGAATATGGGTTTTAAATTGTGACTTGTAGGCAACAAACAGACAGACAGAACAAACAGACAGACAGACCAGACAGACAGACAGGACAGACAGACAGGACAGTAGAATATCAAAACCGACTGACCAATATACTTTAAAAATCTTCGATTTTGCAAGTAACAAACAGACAGATAAACAAACAAACAAACTGACCCAAATGCAAACCCTCTCCTTTGGCAGGGGTACGAAATAAAGATTACAAAAACATAGCTTAACCTGCCAGCCCTACCCAGATGAACTATTAAGTAATAAAGGCAACCTGGGGAATCTTTGGCATTCCGAAGTCTCTGCGCAAAGAAATCTGTACATTAAAGCACAAAAGACACAGATGAACATCCCCCAAAAAATAATGGTGGGAGTTTCTTTCTGTTGTTAACTCTCATCAAAATCAAACTGGCAGTCTCTAAGGCATTGAAGCAATACAAATAGCCTGGGTTGGCGAAAGAAACGACTCATAGTTTCTCCAGTAAAATGCAGGACACTGCTTGTTCCTGTCGATACCTGACCCCGAATAAGGGACACTGACTCACTGTCTTCCAAGAACCCTGAAATAGTGATAAAAGTTAACTAATATAGGCAGATGAGACTCCCAGTTTAACGTCCATCCGAGGGACGGCACACACATTGATGAATCACCGTGCCTGTGAAACACCAGCATGACAGTTTAGAGCAGAGTCTAGATTCATTGCAGGTAAGACAGCTTAGAGGCAAGGTGTCTAGGCCATCCTGCCAGCCCTACCAAGATGAATTATTTTGTAATAAAGGCAACCTGGGGAATTTTTGGCATTCTGCAGCAACCATGGACTCACAATGACAAGATATGGCATACGTAGATCCCGTAAAACGCGAAAACAGGCAATAGGGCACTTTCAAAATGATGTAATCCACCAGAGATTGGTCAGCACGCATGAGCAGAAAACACTAGTAATGAAGTCAATTGTGGTGGCCTGCATATCTTTAATGCCTGCAAGGTAAATATTGTAGAATGAAACGACTAAAAAAACTTTTAAAGAAGCCGAAAATATTTATAAACGTACCTGTGAGAAAGGGATGTGCCTCTACCCAACAAAATAATTGGAGAACTTCCTGTTCAACTCATCCAAAAAGTTGATATCTTGTTGTCCGTATTGCAAAAACTACCGATGATATGGGCCCGTACAAGGCCGAAGGTTTGTAGATGGGTGCGTTCTAACCAAACCTTCGTGCTTCTTAACACCGTTGACATTTGGGAAGGTCATATCCAGGAGCTTGTCGATGCAGAGGGTAAGTTTAAAATTATGATATTTACTAGTAATCATGTTTGGGAGGGGGAGGGAAGAGGAAGGGGAAGTTGTTTGGGCTGTGAGCACTGTTATAAATATTTATTTTTGTTTGGTTTCTGGGCCACAAGAGAAATTACACAAGATTTTTGCATCTATTGGTGAAAGTAGAACCATACGTCCATGTGTATGTTTATGTGTGAAGAACCACAGCCGCCGGAAGACAATTACATTAACAGGAAATAATAGGAATCTAACTCCTATCATCCATGGATATTTCTTGTATATCCTATGTTCTCGTGAGTCCGATTTGCATTTAGGAACAGAACAATTATGATTGTCCATTTTGCAATTGAAGACCTGAGTGGAAGAAAGAAGTACTGAAGCAAAATTATGCTAGATATGGAGAATCTGCCAGATACGGCGTTGCCCGGGTTATTTTTGAATGAATTTAATCTTCTGGACATAGGTCCCAGTATCAGTTCCCTATTGGGCCACGGCAGTCATTGCCTAAGGGGGTTGGTGAGGGGGAAACACACCCCCCCTGCCCGGAGGGGCCTCGCCACCTAGCCTATAACCTTCCCGGGGCCCGTCCCGACATTTTTGTTGCAGAGGTTTCCTCAGACTATCTTTCACCATTAAGGAGATTAGTGCATGCAAACAAACAAACAAACAAAAACTTCAAATTATATATGAGATATGGATTGTTACTATATGTCGATGGAGTTCTTGGTTATAACTGACTTTGGCCAAAATGTGACTTCAGTACTTCTTTCACTCAGCTCTTCAATTGCTGATCTTTTGTTTAAATTCTGAAAATTATGTTTAGAAGACGATTTTAATCACAGATTTTGCGCCAGCAACAGCAGGTTAAAAGTGCCCGGTGACCGAACCGAATCAGTTGCCGAACACATCACACACACACACACACACACACACACACACACACACACACACACACACACACACACACACACACACACCAACAACACACACACCACACACCACACACACACACACACACACACACACACAACACACACACACACACACACACACACACACACACACACACACACACATCGCCACAGCAAAAGGCCTCATTTAGCATTCATACCCCATTTTGGAAGTCCTGTATCACAGAAATAATAACTTTGTCTTGTTGACTGTGATAAAGACTTAAATGAATGGAATGTCAACAATGGATAAAAAGTCATTTGATTTAATGAGTAACTCGATAAGAGGCTTCCAAAATATCTTCTTTATATGCCCCCCATTATTCCCACGTTATTGTGGTTGGCTGGGGGGGGGGGCTTGACCAGATTATTTCACGAACTGGCTGGCCAGGCCTTATGTTTGACGAAAGTTCAGGCACGTATTCGGAATTTGTTCATGGTGCCAGCAATCCACTTTTCAAGAACGACACCATGAGATCGTTATCATCCACCAACTAGTTCTGGCAGACAGGACATTCATCTGAGGGACAGCACACACATTGATGAATCACCTTATCTGTGAAAATCAGGATGACCGTTTATAGCAGGGGCTGAGATTCGAACCCAGACATAGAGCATAGAGGTGAGTGTGCGTTACCTCTCGGAGGAGGAGGAGATTGGGACCATACTCTGTGCGAGCGTTGGTGCTGCCGAAGCAGTCTCCTTGGCTATTTGGCACAATCCTGGACGGGTCGCCACTCCAGCACAGGATACCAGCATGCTGGCACTCATTTTGCCGACCTCGAAAGGATATACAGGCATAGTCAACCCCACCTGGTATTAATTCAACAGCTGAGCGGGATTTAAACTCAGGACCGAGGATCCAAAGCCACCACCCTAACCATTAAGCCAACACCCGAGGATCCACTACCCCTAGGTCATCCCGCAAACCCTGGAATGCCATTGAGGACCTACAAAGATTATAGGGATGAAGCAGAAACAAAGATTAAGGTGTGTAGAACGAACCAGGTGAGTAGAAGAAAATCAATCACATCATACAATTGTTGCTGCATTGCAGTTGAAAAGCAAAATTGGTTTTGTAAATATGTAGTTGAAAACTAACCCTAAAACAGCTCAAGCGGACAACGTCATCATTCTTTATGACACATGTATGGGATTGATTTCTACAAACCATGACGGACTCTGAACGTTTTCCACGTCAATATCATGGATCAATCAATCTCCAGATCTCAGTCGCACGGGATCAAGCATCTGTGGAACTTCACGTCATAATGATTCCATTACCTTCGGATGTGGAACAAGCATATAATTGGCAAGTGTTACTTTGCCTCTGGTTTCATTAAGAGATTATAAATTTTTTTTATCCTCGGGCAAGGAGCATCCTTCATCATGACGATCTTCATTCTGGGAAATGATGCACAAAATAAATCTCATTTTGCTGTTGGCCATTTTGTCCTTCGAGATGGGAAGACCAGCAAGAGCCGCCGGTTCTATAATATGAGTAAACGTGATTGATGATGATGAAGTCCTTGGCTGCAATCCCAACGTTGCTTGGTAATTAGTCATTGTTATTTATAGGGAACTGATTGCATCCGGGAAGGATGAATCAAGCTTGTGGGAATCTGAGCAAATAATATATTTGATACTAACAAAGGGTTAAACAGTCTATGGCAGTGGCAAGCATCCACTCCCTTCATGCTCTTCCTCTTCCTCGCTCTTTCACCCTCTCACCCCTTCACACCCTAGTCCTTTCCATCTCACCATGACTACTCATCATCATTCTCTCCTTTTCTTCTTGTCTTTTCACTGCTCACGCTTTCCCTCTGACTTTTCGTCATGCGCCTTTATGTGTCATAATATGCACATTACCATGGTTACCAAATCCAGAATGATGGGAAAAGCCTTTTATCCTGCACAATATTTAACAAGATCGCAGGAAAATGAAATGATGAGCGGTGGAGGATGTGGAGGTGAAGGAGATAGGATGTGCGAAGTGCTTGTGGAAGAGAAAGGAAAACAGGAACAGAGGAGGTTGAAAGGAAAGAGAGAGAGAGAGAGGGGGGAGGAGAGGCGCATCGTGGTAAGAGGGGATATCTATACCAGACAGGGCGGGGCAGGAAAAAAAAGCGAGAGAGGGAGTGAGAGAGAGAGAGAGAGGGGGGGAGAGAAGGAATCGGGGCGGAGACAGAGAGAGAGAGAGAGAGAGTGCACGTGTGAGTGTGAGAGTGTGTGTGTGTGGGAGAAAGAGAAAGAGAGATCCAAAGAGTTAACAACAGAAACACCAAAGACAACAACCTTTAAAGAGAAGTGTTCAAGAGGCAGCAGGTAGAGGAAAGCAAAATGCTGTGCTGCATGCGAAGAACCAAACAGGTGAGTCGAGTGCCTGATTGTGTTGCAGATACGAGAATGGAATTGATTTATTTTAGCAGCCGATCCCTCTCGTTAACATAATATCTAACATGTACATGCTATACTATAAAATCACAGTTGGTCAATCAAATTGTCTGTTCAATTCATTGATATATACATATATATATATATATATATATTACGCCCACATCCCTTAAGGTGGCTTGGGGTATATGAGAGGCGTTTCCTCGACCTGCACGTCGTCGTGCGAGTGTCTTTCTGCACATTCTCATCTAATTGACGACTATGCAATTGCTTCATCAGGGACTCCCAACTCGATTACAATCCGGCGCTCCTCATTTTCATTGCTCTGCATATGGTCCGAAACCTGACCCTCGCACCATGAACGCTGGACCCCCCTTGCGTCCATTTCCCCAAGGCCCCAAACGTGACACAGTGTGACCAGCTTTTTCATATTGATTGCTAAAGTCAATGTGCCATTTCGATAGTGACGTGTGTATTCCATTAAATGAGAAGGGAAACGATACCTGCTCGGTCAACTTGGTATTCTGCATTTGCTTTCGCAAACATCTGCGTTGCAGGCGCAAGACTGTAAGAGAATGCGTAACTGAAGGTTATTATTATTATTATTATTATAATTATCAATAATAAAAACAATAGAGTACTCTAATAATTATATGATAATAATTGCAATAATATTAATAACATTTTACTATTAAGTACAACCTTCAACATCTGCCTAAAATGGAGGCACGCAGACTGTGCTTTGCTTGTAGAGCCCTCTCCATGTTCTGAAGGAGCAGCTTTTACACGTCTGCACCATTTGGTACATTTCCATTGAAAGTTGGAAGGTGCAGCTTTGCTAAGTTTCAGTTTCGAAGATGTTTTTTTGGATGAAAATGTTAATGGTGTCTTATTCGGGTACATTTGTGTCATAGTTGATAAGGTAGAGATGGTTCGTTGTACGAAAGAGAAGATTGTGTTGAATTTGATTTGATTGATTATCCTGCTGACAAAGAAGGCAAAATGTACAAGACCATTCTCTCTCTCTCTCTGTGATTTATTTACATGAGCAAGGGTTAAAATAAAATTAATGTTTAATAATAATAATAATAATAATAATAATAATTATCAGTGGTATGGTGAGAACTTTCACCGCATTCTCTCTTACAAAATCCTCATCCTGGTCACACCTGAACCGTACTTTGGCCCACAAATCTTCCTTGTTGGACAAAGCCTCGCAAGGTGTGGTCCTCCCTCCATTTTCCACTTGAATTCTTGCCACACACCTTCCCTCCCTTAATCGCTCACTTCTACACTCTGTCTTTTGAAGAATATTCGTCTGTTCATGACTTTCTCTCAATGGAATCACATTGCCTGGCGAGGGAAAAGTTTAAAATTAATTTCCCAACTGCTGGGTTCTGTACATGTGCTTCATGCAATCCTGATTTGCATCTCTCTGGTGTGACAGGTGGGGAGGGAAGTGGAGAAAGTGGAGACGTTGGCGGAAGATCTTGGCATCTCGACCAACGGGGATGAGCCAAACTATACAGTGGAGCTTCATGAGACAGAGACTGAGGAGCAAGAAGTCCAGAAAGAGAAGGTGAAATCTGATGATGAGGCATTGGGAGCAGAAGATGAAGGGCTGGGAGATGATGAAAAGGGGTCGTCGTCCGGGAATGGAGTCGAAATTGCAAGCGAAAGACATGGTCTTCAAAGTGATACGACCGTAGTTGGAGGAGAACAATCAAAGGCTGATGTTAAAGATATGGGGACGAAAGGAAAAGGTCACGTGAATAAGGACGAGGCACTCCAGCAGGGGATCGAAGATACACACGATGAATGTGAGCAAGTAAATGGCGGTGAAGCAGATGATAAGGAAAACAGGCAGATCAATGGAGATGAGGAAGAGTCAGCAGCTGCTGTGAAGATCCAGGCCAACCTGAGAGGTCACCTGGCACGCAAGAAACTGAAAGGTGAAGGGGTTAATGGAGAGGATGGCGGAAGTCTTCAGGATGAGAAGCAGAATGATATGGCAGAGGAAAGGAAAACCACAAAGGAACAAAACATAGAGGAGATAAAACCAAAACAGGAGGATGTGAAGGAAAAGGAGAAGAAAAAAGGTGGGGAAATAGAAAATGACCAAGAGAAGAAAAAGATGGATGATATCAAACATGAGGTGAAAAAAACAGAAAGCACTAAAGAGAACAAGGAGGAAGAGGAGAACGAAAAAAAGATGGAGAAGAAAACCGAAGTAAGCAACACGGAGGAGAAAAAGGATGACATGGATGTAAGAACAGTGCAAGGCAGGGATGAAGCTGCTGGGAAAGATGGAGCCAGGGTGCTGAGTGCTGCTGAAACCAAGGAAACTGCAGTGGAAAACAAGGAGGGAGCAACAGAGCAAAGCGCAGAACCAGAAACTGGGCCTGGTAAAGGTAAACGAGGAATCCCATCATTTCACTCATTCAAAAGTTAATGAATAGAATGTTTCATCAGTCATACATGTCATGGTCCTGCTGTTGGGTTAATGGTTAAGGTGGTGGTTTAAGATGTTAGGGTCTTGAGTTCAAGCCTCTGTTGACCATTGATACTACCACCAGGAGGTTGGCAAAACGAGTACCTGCTTACTGGTAACGGGGGGGGGGCACTGCATCGCAGCACAGCTGCATCCCAAGAACGATGCTTTGTCTCCAGTAGAAACTTGTGGCCTAATCAAGCCCCATGTGGTACAGTATTAGCGGTTCACGCATTCTATAAGCTTGTTTAGAGGCTTCGCCATGCAAGAGGCTTCAGTCGTTTCATGTAACGACTCGCTTTCATCATGTTTGCCACCCCTTCCACTTTCCATCGTATAATGCAAAAGAACAAAAATATTTCTTTGTCTGTCTGGTATATACTGTTTTTTTGCCTTGATAACTTCTCCCACCGGCCCATTCCATCCGTCTCCCACTTGTCCCCCATACACAGCCAGAGCCGAGAACAACTAACAAGGACGAGGAACCCACGGGAGAGTGATTTCACCGAGAAGGAAACGAGGGTCGTGGAGATAAGAGGGGGCTGCGTCACTGAGAAGCACATTGTCTACCCGATACACCTCGAGCGCAGCAGCCACAAGTCATCACCGAGCACACGACACGACGCGACGCGCACACTCAGCACCCGCTCCCTGAAACTCACCGACAAGTGGCCACAAGCCACCACCGAGCACTCACAGCGGCGCATCCCCATTTCCTAGTCAGCAAAAAGCATTTACCCGTCTCGACGTCATTTGTTACAGGATTCCTGGATTCGCTCCAAGTTACTAACGGAAGCAAAAAAAATGATTGCCACCTAAGTGGTTCAGATGATTGGCTTTCAGATCAAAACGGATAATAATTATCGATACCATGATGGTGTAATGATGGGAAAGTTACATATCAGAAACCTTCACGAACACATTTTCATGTTACGACTCATTTTAATTTGCAACATCAATTGCAAGTAGTTCGTCGAATGAAACTTCTTCGTTGCAGAATGTAACATTAATGTATAATTGATGGCAAAGCTTGTCACGAATGCAGGTGACTGTGAGCAGTGTCAAACGCATGAACACGTGATCAAAACAACAAACTTCAGAAGCATTCCAAGTGATCCGATTTAGTCATATATATATATATATATATTGTTGAAGGTTCGCAATCCCATCGGGGAAGACAATAAATAAAACAATGAATGAGAACAAGAAATCATCAGTTGAAAGCTGGAATCAGGCGCATGTGCCAACAGGTTATGCATTGATTAACTAATTAATTTGTTGCAGGTAGAGGCAGGTGAACGAAATACGGTGTGAATTGAACATTTGGGACGAGACGGACCACTTAGCATATTATTGTGGAAGAATTGCAATCGATGCATGGAAACGGTAATTAATCACACCTTTACACCTTCATCTAAGCGAGTAAAAGAGGTCGCAAAGTTTGGTCCTCACGTGTAATTGCTCAATTACTCGTCCATTCGTTTTGTTTCACCGCATGAAACGTCAGTTTATAAATATCTACGTAGGGAGTCATCATGGAGTATGTGTTCTGTCGTGACGGTTGTGTGTATGAAGTCGGTGGTAGTTGCGACTCGGTGAGTGAGAGTGCTCGAATGGGATTTTTTTGTTTTTGACTTGTCAATGCTTGTTTGCTCGCAACGAGTTTTCTTTGGTTATTTTCGACTCATCATGTTCTTTTTGCCTTTGTGACTCCACCCGGGGCCGTTTCCGAGGGTCACAATGGCAATGATGTTGTTTGGAACCTGCTTGATGGGTCACAATGGCAATGATGTTGTTTGTAACCTGCTCGATGGGTCACAATGGCAATGATGTTGTTTGTAACCTGCTTGATGGGAAATACATCACCGAATGGCCAACGGTTTCTATTTGCTTTACTCTTCACATCAAGTGGTCTTGTAAAACTTTTCCAAAAGTTACTTCTTTTCATCTTGCGTTGCA
>CM068956.1:90096705-90129514 GCA_035128595.1 Eptatretus atami | reverse complement strand
CGAGGGAAGCACCTGGTACACCTGGATCCTCACCCGGTACACCTGGATCCTCACCCGGTTGACCTGCACTTGGATGTGGCCTGGACCTGGATCTTCACCTGGACCCGGCACCTGGTTTATTTATTTATTTATTTCTTGCTTCATTTATTTGTCCGTGAGGTTCAGGCTCGAACTTTTGGTTAAACAAGACACAGAACATGCGACCGTCGCGCATTTACATCGATTCCTTTACGGTGACGTTGTCGATAAATAACGGCGGGAACTATTGTCATGGAACAGTCTATAGATGAGCTGCTGCTTTTGTCCCATTTCATCGGTGGTACGTTTGAGTGAGTAAATTAAAAAAAAAAACGAAATTGATACTTCGTCTTGACTCTCTTTCATCGGTGTCACAACTTCGCAGGATCCCCACCTTTAGTCGAAGCTGTCGAGCGAACATGGGTTCGAATCCCGACTCAGCTACGAGCTGTCATCCTGGTGTTTCGCGTGCCGTCCCGCGGATGGACGTTAAGCCGGACGTCCACGTGTGCCGGCATCAGTCGGTGGATGTTAAAGACCCCGTTGTGTCCTTGAAGAGTATCCCCCCCCGATGAAAAGTCGGCGAGTTATCGCCGGCATCCTGAACAAATTAACTCATTCCTGCCCAAACTCTCTTGCCAACACCGGCGATGTGAGGTGTGCGAGGTGTTCGTCCTGCACACACCTTGAGTGGTTTGAAAATTGCACGTCATGAATGAATATGTTCGTGGGTCCTACAGCTGAATGGCAATTTAAATGTGTTTTTCTCTTTTTCTTCAAATGATGTCATCCAAAGGTTGTGTTCAAAATGTTTAAACGGATGAGGTTGCTGCAAAAAGTTGTTTCAACGGGCACAATTATTCGCATGTTCTCGTGGGATTGGCCAGGAAAAACTTGACCCAAGTCTTTCACGAACCGGTTGGCAACGACTGACGTTCGTTCAACAAAGGTGAGGACAGCAATTTGGAATTTTTCAGGGTGCCGGTGATAGCTCGCCGACTCTTCACGAAGGACGCCATGAGATCTTTAATGTCCACGAACCATTAATACCACCAGATGGGACGCCGGTTTGAACGTCCATCCAAGGGACGGCGCACACATCGATGAATCGCCCTGTATGTGAAACACAGATTACTATTTATCGCTGGGTAGGGATTCGAACCCAGGCAAGACAGCACAGAGGGGAACAGACATACCTCGAAGTAATCCTCCCAGCCAATGCATGATTAGTAAAAAAATAAATAATTATATTAATGTTTCTTTGCCATCTTGATAAGTCTCATGATATTCATTTCCTTTTTGGCGTCTCTTGGACGACTGTGAATATCTCGCTCGATATAACCTGTTGAACATTCCCTCGTACATGTCTTCTTTCAGGTGGATAACCTGTTGAACATCCCTCGTACATGTTCTACTTTCAGGTGGATAACCTGTGAACATCCCTCGTACATGTTCTACTTTCAGGTGGATAACCTGTGTAACACCCTCGTACATGTTCTACTTTCAGGTGGATAACCTGTTGAACACTCCTCGTACATGTTCTACTTTCAGGTGGATAACCTGTTGAACACTCCTCGTACATGTTCTTCTTTAAGGTGGATAACCTGTTGAACATCCTCGTACATGTTCTACTTTCAGGTGATAACCTGTTGAACATCCTCCTCATGTTCTCTTCAGGTGTCTGTTTCCCCTCGTACATGTTCTACTTTCAGGTGGATAACCTGTTGAACACCCTCGTACATGTTCTACTTTCAGGTGGATAACCTGTTGAACACCTCGTACATGTTCTACTTTCAGGTGATAACCTGTTGAACACCCTCGTACATGTTCTACTTTCAGGTGTATAACCTGTTGAACACCCTCGTACATGTTCACTTTCAGGTGATAACCTGTTGAACACCCTCGTACATGTTCTACTTTCAGTGGATAACCTGTTGAACACCCTCGTACATGTTCTACTTTCAGGTATATAACCTTTGAACACCCCTCGTACATGTTCTTCTTTCAGGTGGATCACATGTTGAACACCCCTTGTACATGTTCTACTTTCAGGTATATAACCTGTTGAACACCCTCGTACATGTTCTACTTTCAGGTATATAACCTGTTGAACACCCTCGTACATGTTCTCTTTCAGGTGGATAACCTGTTGAACACCCTCGTACATGTTCTACTTTCAGGTGGATAACCTGTTGAACACCCTCGTACATGTTCTACTTTCAGGTGTATAACCTGTTGAACACCCCTCGTACATGTTCTACTTTCAGGTGGATAACCTGTTGAACACCCCTCGTCCATGTTCTACTTTCAGGTGTATAACCTGTTGAACACCCCTCGTACATGTTCTTCTTTCAGGTGGATAACCTGTTGAACACCCCTCGTACATGTTCTTCTTTCAGGTTTATAACCAGTTGAACACCCCCTCGTACATGTTCTACTTTCAGATGGATAACCTGTTGAACACCCCTCGTACATGTTCTACTTTCAGGTAATAACCTGTTGAACACCCCTCGTAATGTTCTACTTTCAGGTGGATAACCTGTTGAACACCCCTTGTACATGTTCTACTTTCAGGTATATAACCTGTTGAACACCCCTCGTACATGTTCTACTTTCAGGTATATAACCTGTTGAACACCCTCGTACATGTTCTTCTTTCAGGTGGATAACCTGTTGAACATCCTCGTACAGTGTCTACTTTCAGGTGTATAACCTGTTAACACCCCTCGTACATGTTCTACTTTCAGGTGGATAACCTGTTGAACACCCTCGTACATGTTCTACTTTCAGGTGTATAACCTGTTGAACACCCCTCGTACATGTTCTTCTTTCAGGTGGATAAACCTGTTGAGTTCTCCCAGAACGGAAACGTGTGTCAAGAGGCAAAGAGAAACCCAGATTACCAGAACGCCGCCATTTTGAAACAATTTTTATTCCGACCATCGCACACTAGGCCTGTCCACACATGTGCAAACGCAACATTGCAATACAACACACATCCTCCTCCTCAGACAATTTACACCCTTTTAAACCCTCCCCCGAGAACAATTATAATCTTAAATCCTCCAGAAATGCCCGTGGCCTTTCATACTCATGTCGTACACAACATGTCAATGAGAGCAATGAATACTTCAGTCGTTGTACATTACATGTTTCCCTTTCAATTATTTTTACAGTCACCGCAATCTGGTTGTTTTACTTTTCAATCTCTTTGTGGGTAACGCCTCCTGACGGACTCGTGAACAATGTCGACATTGGGGCCCTCAATGTCATCCACTGCAAGGTTGCTCTCCTCCGGTATGTGTGTCACTCCCCTGATGTTCACAAGCTTCCTCCACTCCTGCTGAAAACTCAACATCGCTGATGACTTTCGATGACAACATCGAAGCTCGGTGTCTTTTCTGGTCGGGATGTCGCTTCCACATCTGCTGCACGCCTCCAGGTGACACTTCCACGGTACGTGAAACAGGACCCGTTGTCTGACACAATAGTTTGAGGTTGCCTTGTGCAGCAAACTCTTCTCGCAATTTGTCAATCGTGACTTCACTCGTCATTTTCGAAGTGACATATACTTCAATCCACTTTGAGAATGCATCGACCAGAATGAATAACATCTTCTCTTCGATTGGACCAACACAGTCGACATGTAATTACGACCATGGTTGATTATATGCGACTCCCAAGGATGCAGTGGTGCTTTGGACGGAAATTTCTGGTATGCCTGCCATTCGTGACATCCTTTAACTCATTGCTCCAAGTCAGTAGCCATTCGTGGCCACCACATGTAGCTTTGGGCCAAAGCCTTCATCATTACAATACCTGGGTGGCCCTCGTGCAACATGTCAACCATCTGATGCCGGCATTGAGGTGGCTGTACCACCCGTGCTCCCCATAGCACACAACCTACATGAACACTCAGTTCCTGTTTACGATTAGCGAATGGTTTGAACTCTTCCTGTGGCAATGTGCCTGGCCAACCCCTGATGATGTACTCACGAATGCATGAAAGTACAGAGTCCCTGCCTGTCATTAGTCGTACACGCGTAGGGGTGATCGGTGAACTCTCCATCGTGTCCATCAAGAGAGACACTTCTCCCAGAATTGGAGCATGCAGCCCAGTCAATGCACGTGGAAGATGGCTCAACGCGTTGGCATTGGCCATTCCAGGTTTGTATACGATATGATAATCGTAGGCTTAAAGGGTTAATGCCCAACGCTGAACTCGAGGTGATGCCATTGTTGGAATAGCCCGCTTTTCCTTAAATAACCCTAGCAAGGGTTCGTGGTCTGTATGTATTTGAAAGGCACGGCCATACAGATAAATGTGGAATTTGTTAACTCCAAAAATTACTGCGAGCATTCCTTATCGACCTGCGAGTATCTGCACTCCACATTATTCAACGTGTGTGAAGCATAGCCGATCGGTCTCTCTGTTCCATCTGGCATTATGTGAGCCAGCATCGCTCTGACACCTTATGGACTGGTGTCATGTGACACCACTAGTTTCTTGCGATCATCGTAATGAGTCAGAACAGGTGTGGATTTCAGCAAGCACTTTGCTATTTGGAATGCTCCTTGTTGATCCTTCTTCCATTGCCACTTCACCTCCTTCCATAGTAGGCGATGTAGAGACTCAAGTTCAGATGCTAAATCTGGCAAAAACTTGCCATAGTAGTTCAGTAACCCTAAGAAAGATTTCAGTTCTTTTACATTCTTTGGTGCAGGTGCCTCGGTGATCACCCTGACCTTCTCATCCGTCGGCTGTATCCCGTTCACGGTTAACTTGTGACCGAGGTATGTGACTTCAGCAATGAGAAAAATGCATTTATGTCGCTGTAATCGCAATAATGGAATCTCCCGATCCCAACAAATCATCAAGGTAGACCACGACTCCTGGAATCACCACCAACAAATTTTCCATTGTGTGTTGGAACACAGATGGTGCCATTGACACACCAAATAGTAAGCGTGTGTTATCTGAATAATCCCCGATGTGTGATTATTGTGACAAATTCAGGTGAAGTTTTTGACAAAACCAACTGCTGGTCGGAGTGGCTCAAGTCTAGCTTTGTGAAGAGTTTCCCCCCAGATAGTTTTGTGAACAACTCATCAATGCGTGGAATGAGGTTAGTGTCTGAGTGAGCTGCCGGATTGACTGTAACCTTGTAGTCTCCGCGTATCCGAACTGAGCCATCTCCTTTTATAACCGGGACGATCAGAGCTGCCTAATGAGAAAATTGTACAGGTTCTATGATCCCAGCCTTTAGCAACCAATCCAACTCCTGATATTCCTTCCCTCTCAACTAAAATGGCACCGGGCGGGCTTTTACAAACTTAGGAATTGCATTTGGGTCAACCTCCGTTCCTTTCAGTTTTCCCAGCTCCAATGCGAAAAGGTCTCCATAGTCTTAATGGAGTTTCCTCAATTGATCACTGGCATTGAGGTTGTTCACCTCCTGCCAATTCAACCGGATTTCCCAGAGCCAATCCCGTCCCAGCAGACTGGGCCCTGAACCTCTCACCACCATAGAGGTCAACTCTGCCTTCTGTGTGCTATACCTTACAGCAACTTCGCATTCTCCCACAATATCCACAGTTTCACCAGCACATGTGTGTAGTATGGTCTGACTGGGTCGTCTGCCCTCCACTTCTCCTGGAATATAGCTAATCAGTGATACTGAAGACCTGGTATCTATTTGCATCTGTACTTCGCTGCCTTGTACCTCCAACCTCACAACCAGTGGTTTGGATTTTGCTTGGTTGCTCGATTTATGAAAAAGACTGTACGTGTCCTCTTCATTTTCCTCTAACTGATATGTCTTGCATTGAGACCTTTTGCTCGTTCCTTGTGGAGAGCTGTTCTTGCTCCAAGTTATGCTTTGGGTTTTGGGTTTCGAACGACAGACTCTTGCAAACTGACCCTTTTTGCCACAAATATAGCAGTCCACATTTCTAGCTGAACACTCGCTAGTTTGATTATGAGCCCTCCATCCACAGCGATCACATTTTACTGCGGACCCCTCTTCAAAAGATAAAGCACGAGGGGTCTGGCGGCCATTGAAACTCATCATCTTGTTTACTGCTCCCTGATCCTTCACCACTCCGGTATGTTCATGGAGATCCAATGCGTTCTTTTCCGCCAATTTCATTGACAAAGCCATATTCAGGGCCATGTCGAAATCCAACGTTGTTTCCGTAGGCAATCTGGATTTGATGCGATCGTTCATTACTCCAAAGACGAACCGATCCTGCAGCATTTCCTCGATTACCTCCATATTCACACCATACAGCCAATTTATGAAGGCTGCTACATCATTCGAAATGGACTCACCCCCTTCTTAACTGCGGATGTTCAGTTTGTAGCGCTGCACATTGCACAATCACCGACGACCTCGGTTTCTGGTGTTGTTCAACGACGATAACCAGCTCTGAAAACGGGATGTCTCCCAGTTTCCTCGGTGTGAACAAACTTGACATGAGCTTGTACGTCGGCGCCCCACAAACACTCAGCATTATTGACCGTTGTTTCTCCACACTCGTAATGTCGCTAGCTGCGAAATAGTGCTGCATGTGCTCCACATACAGGGAACACTCTTCCTCTTTGGCTTTAAACTCTCCAATCGTCCCAAATGTGGCCATGACTTCAGGAAGAGAGAACAAGTCAATCTCCAAGGCAAAATAGTTTATCCTCATCGCCAGATGTTCAGTTCTCCCAGAACTGAAATGCGTGTCAAGAGGCAAAAAGAAGCATGGGTTACCAGAACGCCGCCATTGTCCAACAAGCTTTTAATCCGACCATCGCACACCAGGTCTCTCCACGCATGCGAAGACGCAACATAGCAATACATCACAAGCCCCTCATACATGTGCTTCTTTCAGGTGGATAACCTGTTGACCTCTCCTCGTGCATGTGCTTCTTTCACGTGCATAACCTGTTGAGTGTCCCTCGTACATGTGCTTCTTTCAGGTGCATAACCTGTTGACTGTCCCTCGTACATGTGCTTCTTTCAGGTATATTGTTGCGGAAATGGGCCCTTTAATAGTGGGTTATTAAATATAGGATCAGCCCAGATCCCCCCTTAAATGCATGTTTAGCCAGGTCGTTCGGTAGTTGGACGTTACATGTGTGTCGGGGGGTGTGGCAGGCTGTCCGGTGTTCGTGTGGTGGTGGTGTGCCGAGAGGCGCTTCTTCTTCCTCCCCCCCCCCCTCCTAGCTAGCCCCCACCCGGTGCTCTGACAGTCAGTCAAGACGTGCCGGCAACCCATTGGCGGAGGGCTGCTGCAATCTCGAGCGATGGACCAATCACGGATCCCCGGAGGCGGTCCAGAAGAGCGAGCCCCAAGAAGGCAAGGGAGAAACTGCTAGTGTGTCGAGTCTGCGATCGGCTTCGAGAGAAAGGCCCGCCCCGAAAGGAACTGGCTGCTTTGTCGGTCTGGGAACGGCTAGTGTCGAGTCTGTGATCTGCTGTATGAGGAGAGAAGCTGCTTGTGTCGAGTCTGCGATCTGCGTATGAGAAACTGGCTGCTTTGCCGGTCGGGGATCGGCTTCGTGAGAGAGGCTCGCCTCGAAAGGCAAGAGGAACTGGCTGCTCGTGTCGAGTCTGCGATCTGCTTCAAGAGAAACTGCTAGAGTCGAGTCCGTGATCTGCTGTATGAGGAGTGGTTTTGGGGGTCTGCCCTCTGCTTCATGAGGAGAAACTGCTAGTGTCGGCGTCTGCGATCTGCTGTATGAGGAGTGGCGAGGTCTGTCTGCAATCTGCTTTTGTGAGAAAGGCCCGCCCGAAAGGCAAGAGGAACTGCATGAGGGGAGTCGGTGATCGACTTTATGAGGAGGTCATTGACAGGTTCATCCGGAGTCCAGTCACGGAGCCTATGACTGTCCTTACTCACTGCAGCTCGACACGTCTTGTGATCCCATCGATCCGCTGCGGAGCCCTACACCCCGATTGGCCTAGTCTGGTAAACAGGCCAGGCCTGGATTTGTATACTGGACCTTGTGAGAAACCAGCTGGAACACACCATAGATCTTTCGCTCTTGTGCTGTCGACCTTACGGGGGCTGGATGCGCCATGGCATGCGCGAGTGGTGCCGGGAAAAGGAGTATGAGCGCCATCTTTCCACGCTGCATGCTCGAGCTTGGGCGCTCAATCCGTTGACATTGGCTTCTCACGAGCCGCATTCGTGCCTTCGACACTTTTCCTCTCGTCCATGAGGCACTACCAAGTACTCCGTGTCTTGTCTGCATGTTGTCTAAGGTTTATTTTGCTAGGGCCCCCTTCGAAACCAGTATCCGTAGCTCCCCGTTAAGAGCGGGTTATAGATGAATGATAACGTTCGTGAATGTTTTGCTTGTGTTGTGTTTTCCCGATGTGTCCCCAAAAAATCTGGCTGGTTCATATGAAAGTTGCCGCCTTGAGTTTATTCGTGCCGTGCTGAGGAACAATCCGCTCGATTTGTATATAAAACCAAACGGGCTACGGACTGGCAGACTTCGCTCGGTCTCTGACAAACCCAGTCTGTAGCCGGGGTCTATATCCCCAACTGGCAAGGCCCAGGTGTACGTTGGCATCGTGATCTGAGGCACGTGACCCGAGACCTGTGCCGAACTAGCTGGCGTTATAACCCCGGAGATGGCGGTGCTGTTAAGTGCCGCCGAATCCTCAATAATATAACCTGTTGACCGCCCCTCGAACAGGTGCTTCTTTCAGGCATTTAACCTGAGCAACAATTCTGATAAATGTGGGATGTGACTGCCGACTCCCACTGTTGTGCCTCACAAGCAAAGCGTACTGCTTCACGGAATGTGCAGTTATTCAGTCGGTGGTGTTAAATCGGATTGCCTGTGTACTTGCATAAACAAAAGTTCGAGATTCCACTTCATCTTTTGACAAAAACCAGACGCTAGTCAGAGTGGTAAATGGGAGTTGCTATGGAGGCCAAATTTTGGGTTTTCGGTCCAACACAAAAGGGTTGGTTGGGCTAGTCATTGCTACAACCAAATAACCGATCCTGAATTGTTGCAACTGACCAAATGATGAAATGAATAATCTGGTAAGAATAATGAAAATAGGGATTGTATAATGCAAGGGGTAGCCTTGGAGCATGTCACACAGGAGAAGGATCTGGGGGTGGTTATAGATACGGAAGGTAAGCAGGCAGCATGGTGCCAGGTAGCTCTAGGTAAAGCAAACAGGGTTTTCAGTTGCATTCGGGTGGAGATCAATTATAAATCTAGAGGTGGTATTAACACTGTACAGGAACTTAGTGCGGCCTCATCAGGAGTATTGTATGCAGTTTTGGTCATTACATCCGAGGAAGGACATACTGTACTGTAGTTGCAATAGAGAGGGTACAGCATCGGGCTACTGGATTGATCCGAGTAATAGCGAGACTAAGCTATAAGAGCGGCTGAAGGAGACAGGACGTGATGTCATCCACTAGGAAGGGGACGATTGCGAGGGGATCTTATCAAGATGTTTTAGATAATGATGGATATAGAGAAAACATATGCAGAAGAAGGTTTTGCAGCAGAATGAGCACTGCCAGTTGCAGGTCCTATCTTTTGTGATATCCTATCTATTGTGGTCCAGAATGGGAGATAGGATTAAAATAAGGCAGGGGTCTTTCACTCAGAGAGTGGTGAATGCAAGTAATAGCAGTGACATATGACAGCCCTGCAAGAGTAGTGACATTAGAATCAGTGGATCGTTTTAAAATTGAGTTGGACACGTAGCTGGAAATAGTGGAGATTTTGGAGGGTGGTAGAGGAGGGTACTACGATGTTGGCATGATTGCGCAGGCTTGATGGGCTGAATGGCACTCTTCTGTGTTGTTTTTCCATATAAACGCAGGGGTTTCTGCCTCAATGAAGATGTTTGTTGTTCAACGTGTCCACATTAACCATCAGATGAGTCCAGGAGACGATTGAGCAGAAAATGATTAATTGAAGTTAATTGTGGAAAGTCCTATTTTTTTTGCAGTGGTGTCAGCAAAATCTGGTCCAAATTAGAATATCTGAATTATATTTCTTGACAATCACACCTGTTCAACCCTGAGAACAACCTATAATAGACAGACACACAGACGTCGGCAGTGTAAACTCAGCTCAGGGTTTTATTGCAAGGAGAGGGTTTTTCACCCGAACATGGGGTGTATGATGTCACCACAGAAGCAGTATCCTGGGATCCGACGAGCATGAGATGAGAGAGCATGGGGGGGGGGGGGGTTCAGAGCAGGCATGAGGTGAGATGTAAGCCCTGGGTAGAAGGCCTACAATTTGTAGAGGACGTTCCAACGGTCCATTTTATGGTAAATGCTCATCGTGACTTGGAAACGGGACTTCTGCTTACTGAGGTAACAACCCAAAGCATTGAGCTAAGCCCAAATTACCTAGCAAACCCAGATCCTGGTGTTATTGAGCTGAATTAAGTGTTTGCCAGAGTTGCATAACACATACGGGGTTGGGGTTGGGGTTGGGAGTGATCGTGTAGATTCTCGGGAGCTGTGCGCTACACAAACAAACAGCAGAATTCCGCATACCGGCGCGTTAGCCGAAATACCATCCAGCATGGTAGCTTAACCATGGACACCATAAAACGTGAGATTATGTACAAAATGTTAAGTTCTCTCAGAGCTGTTTCTCAAACAGGAGCGAGATTCATATTTGTTGTTCCCATTAAAATAGTCATAGACGGACATTAATTTTTTTAAGAGCATTTTTAAAAAGCCTCAGCTTTGGAAGGGAATGGGAACAAGTGTTGTTTGAGTGATTGTAGATTAGTGATGAGAGAAAGTAGAGAAAGAAAAAGAGAAAGAGAAGGGGGGGAGGAAGAGGGGGAGAGAGGGGGAGAGGGAGGGGAGAGAGAGGGTTGGAAAGAGAAAGGGGAGAAGAGAGAGGGGAGAGAGGGGAGGGGAGAGAGAGAGAGGGGGGGGGAGAGAGAGGGGGGGAGAGAGGGGGGGGAGAGAGAGGGGGAGGGGGGAGAGAGAGGTGGGAGAGAGAGGGGAGAGAGAGAGAGAGGGGGGAGAGTACCAGAGAGCTCTTTTGAGACTGAGCTGACTCATCAGTGCATCCCACTCCGCACCTGTCCTTACATTATAAACTTTTTTTAATTGGATTTTTTGTTTTTTATTATTTATTTTTTTAACGTTAGGTTGAGACTGCTTGCCGTACATGCTGCCTGTCACAAGGCATTCCGGCAAAGTAACACACAGAGCAACCATCTGCAAGAACCAGTAACAATCAGCAACCACCAGCCACTGCCACTGCGCGTTCGGTATACTACAGAGAGAAAGAGACAGAATGATAGATCGACATAGAAAGAGAGATGGAGAAAGAACGCGGCAGAGAGATCGAGAGCGACCTCCACAAGCCACCATACTCGAGGAAATATATATATACAGAGCATGACAGATGACAGAATTGAAGATCAGATAGTGGAGTCAGACTGGATATGACTACATCAGATTAGCATATGGTACAGCCAGCGATTTCTGAGCAAGATGTTTCCAATAACAAACAAGTGGAAGGAAGAAAGAAATGAAGAGAGCAGCTGATATTTGCAGAGTTTCCCCATCTGAGATTCCTCCCTGGAAGAAAGTTGTAGGTCAGAGTGCTTACTGAGTTCCACTTTGCAAACCCACTAATGTCCACAGTACACGCGGTCCAGCCAATCTGTTGGGGTTCTCGCTATTGCAAGGTAGATCCAGTTATTATACCAGTAATCATTGTCTGCACCCCAGCCTGGCCTCACCCCAGCTTTCTGGTAAGACCTAGGGGTCACCAGCCCAGCTCTTTTAGTCTGTTTCTCATTTGCATCACAAATGAATTTCATTATGTGCCATTTTCTTTTTGTAAATATCTCTTGGTTCTCAAAGTATGATCTCTAGGTTTCCCAGAACAATCCTGCAAAACCAATGTGCTTGGTGGAACATTCTCTCTCTCTCTTAAAATGGCACTCCTCTAAGCCCCAGATTTACTCAGGCTCTGACACATCTGATTACAGCGATAGCACTCAGCAGCTTCTTCTGGGATTGTCCCACTGGATTTCTCAGGATATTGGTAGTTTTCTGCCCTCTCCTGTTCATTCCAGGCATAGTACAATATATGGCTGCATTACATGTTGCCCTGCTTGCTTAGTGAACCCAGTGCATAGACCTTTATGAATTCACTGTGGAAAGGATTAGTCACAACAGGATAAGTGACAAATGGGGAAGGGAGCAAAGGACAAGGTAACGAGAAATGGAAAACCTCAGGGATACATGATGAAGCTTTATGTTGGATGTGTAAATAACAAACGTCTCCTCGGTTCTTAGCTTAGTGAGGCAAAGAGTGTGGTTGAGATCTGCAATCGAGAGTTGGTGAGGGGTGTGCAGTTAGCTATGCGTGTTTGGGTACGACTCAGGTGTATTGGCTAAGTGAGGTGATTCTCCATGCCACTCCATCACATGAGGAGGATAAATGAAGCAGTAAGCAGTAGCCAAACAACTGAAGTTGGAGGTGTTGCAGCTTTGTTCAAACTCACTTTGTTCACACCTGCGGGAAATCAAACATGCAGTTCAGTTTCTCGAATTGACAATTAACACTGGTGAAATACACAGGCACACACACACACACACAGGGAAATCTTTCTGCACTTGCAAGAACAAATCAAAACTTTCTATAACATGACAATTTTCAAATGTAACGAAAGACTATTTGTATTTTTAATCCACATTATCTGACCATCAAAAGACGAGTTTATTACTTCCCTAGTTTCGAAAAAATATCGAAATTTTCCCACTTTTCTGCAAAATATCTTCTGTTGACCTCTCATCGTTTATAATCTCCTGCAAAATTGGTTTGATGGAGGAACACTTTCATATTTCTCATGTAATGGTCTTTCAGCACCAAGTCCTGCGTATAATAGGCATTCCATCTCCAATAAAATAATGAGTAGTTTTTATAGTACACATTTTAAGTAGAGACTCGTGGTCATTTAAAAATGTTTTCATGAGGCCTACGGCCCGATTGAATATAATTCCCTCATCCTGAAGGAAAGATTCCCCTAAAGGTACACTGTGATTCCTTTGCAAAGGATTTCCTTAAGGTTGAGGAAATCCTTCGAAGCCGTTACTGTGCTCGGCAAACAATCAGAATAGAGATAGTCCGAAAGCAGGATGGAGCTGAAGAGATCTATAAACTGGCTTCAGGAAGCGACCGAATCACTAATGGAGGCATTTCTCAAGCAAAAGAGAGACAATACATTGTATAGATGTATGATGTGTGTTGTTGAAGTACCTCTATGTTTAATTACAACACAAAACTATAAATAGTGTATAATTGTTAAGAATCCCTCGATTTGGGTAAGACCTGGGTCCACAAGACAGACCGGGACTCCCCCCCCCCCCCCCCCCCGAGTCAAACGAGGCCCCACACGTCTCTATACGAGGTGGGATTGACGAGTTATGGACCCGGTAACATGCCACCTTCAATCTATTTATAATGTATGCAGTTGATCTATTCTCCTGGGGTCACCATCGGTATCAATTGAATTGGTATCTAAATAACCTGAACACGAAGTGATAAATGTTCGTACCATTAAAGTACCACTACACCAGCAGCACGGAGTAATAACTCGTTCAGGTGCACCTGCAGTACCTGCACACCTTTACATCAGCCCAAATACCATCAGTGGAATTGCCAGTTCGATGGAGTTCATAAATAAATTATTTAAAACATATTGCTGCGGAGATGACTCCTGGGGGATCAAAGATCCTTTGTATAATTCTAGTTATTCTTTATTACGTGTTTTAGATCAAGTTTCATTGAAGAACACATTTGGAAACTCAAAGGTTGGTGTTTAAGGAGGGGGGGGGGGGGGGGGGGGGGCAATGAAGAGCACTCCCTTGAGTGCAAAGAAGGTTTTAAGGAATACTTGAATATGCAATCATCCTCAAATTATGGATATCTTTAAGGGGAAACTTGAGGAAATATTGAAGTAAATCCTCAAATCTTTTCTTAAGAATGCTTTATGGTTACGCAAACCAGGCCATGTATGCCCTTGACATATGCAGACATCTCATGCAATCGAGTCATCATTGTAGTGTCCGATTAAGTAAATAACATTTTGGAGCAACAATGTTAAACACAAGTAGCTGATTATGAAACAAGCCAGTAGGCGACATGGCTGCTCGCTCTAGATGGAAAGCTTGTCGACGCGACTAGCCGATATTCATATACATGCTATCAATCAATTTAGCACAATAAATATGATTATCACCGTCTTAGTTTGCGCACAGAAACCCGCCTTGTGAAATTTCAGTCATGTTTCCAAAGAGACTCTAAAAAATGGCAGCCCTGTAATTCCATTTATGTATTCGCTAAAGATTTTATTTTTTTATATGATGCTGTAAGACATTCTCCTTGGGCACAAAAAAAAACAGGTCCTGCGGAGGTCCAGTTTCGGAGGTATTGATTTTTTTGTACAGTCCACAATAAGTGTATGATGTACGATAAAGTTAATAGTATTTTAGCTGTTGCTAAGGCCTAGGTCACATTTGCCACGGCGGCCGTGGGGTCTCCAAAATCTACGGCCACTAGCAATTATACGGCGCCGCCAGTATTTCCACGGTCACACAATGTAGCAGTCACATATGTTTTTATTTTTCGGGGAGCCGCACGGCGTATTTAGGCCTAAGTCACATTGCCACGGCGGCCGCAGTATTTCCACGGTCACACAATGTAGCAGTCACATATTTTTTTATTTTTCGGGGAGCTGCACGGCGTATTTATAAATTGTGGAGACCGAAAACGTGGGGTTGCCGTACGGTCTTTGATTTGATGTCGCACGGTGACCTTAGGGCGTTCCTGCGGCGGCCATAGAATTTTCAAGGCAGATGCAAGGTGCCCGCAAGGCGACCGCAGGGGACCGCAGGGGCCCTAAGGCGAACGTGCGGCCAGACGGACGGTAACGAATGGGTTAATTTTTCTTTTTTTACCAGTTTTTTTTTTCGGCTTGTCGAATTGCTACGGCGAACGTAGAAATGAAAAAAGTTATAACTCCACGTTATAATTGCACGGCGACCCTACGGCCTGTAAAATATAGCCATACGGGTAGGGCCACCCTGAGGCCACCTCAGAAACTCTGCGGCCGCCGCACGTTTCTGTCAATTCAGAGGGCGTACGGCCGCCGTATCCTCGCCGTAGAGCAAATGTGACTTAGGCCTTAGGTCTTAGAAATTGTGGAGACCGAAAACGTGGGTTGCCGTACGGTCTTTGATTTGATGTCGCACGGTGACCTTAAGGGGGCCCTGCGGCGCCATAGAATTTTCAAGGCAGACGCAAGGTAGCCTCAAGGCGACCGCCCGGCCCTAAGGCGAACGTGCGGCCAGACGGATGGTAACGAATGGGTTAATTTTTTTTTTACCATTTCTTTTGTTTTGGCTTGTCGAATTGCTACGGCGAACGTAGAAATGAAAAAAGTTATAACTCCGCGTTATAATTCCACGGCGACGGCCTGTAAAATATAGCCAAACGGCGTAGGGCCACCCTGAGGCCACCTCAGAAACTCTGTGGCCACCGCACATTTCTGTCAATTCAGAGGGCGCACGGCCGCCGTAGAGCAAATGTGACTTAGGCCTAAGCAACGGAGGTGTGCAAAGCAACCATTCATTTTTGTGTACATGCTAGCCACATTGTACATATTTCACCCAAGTTTCATCAAAACAGACTCTTTCTCTTAGAGATATTCGCATTACGTTTCTCGAAATGTTCGACATGTACTCACCCAAAACCTATCTCCTCTACAAATATTTTTTGTTAGGCTGCAAATTGGCATGAAGGGAGCTATAGAACTTGCGCACAAGAACTCTAAGCTTCGATTTTTCGATTTATTTTTTCGATTTTTTGACCACTTTAAAGGGCCGTTGCTAGGGCCCGGGGTCCTATATTCGAAAGCACACGATTCTCAGAAATATTGGTCCTACCTACCAAATTTCATTGGAATCGGTTGAGTGGTTTAGCCCCTAGGTTTGACCAAAGTTTCGCGGACAGACAGACAGATGGAAATGTCCAGAATAAGGGTGCTCTAAGAGCAGCCAAAACATTTTTATCAATGGAATACAGAGGCTGAGAACCTTCCGTCAATGTTTGCTTCAAATTTTGGGTGGCAGCTTTCTTTTGTAGTTGCACTGTATAATTCCTGCTTGCTTTGTCTATTCTGATGACATATCCATGTTTGGATCAAAATTATCAAGTGTACAGGGAAATGGGTGAAATTGAAAGAGAAGAATAGTCATCCTGTTTTCCATACATCTTCACCACCTCTTCAATGCTCTGAAAAATACTCTTTCTTTTTTTCAGGTGACTTCCCATCTCCCCAGTCACTCTTTGCTGATCTGGAATTGCTTATATGCCACATGTCTTTTAATCTTTGACAAATGCCAAATGCAACACGAATGGGTGTGCAGAACACCTGATTGCAAGTTTTCACGTAACGTAATTGCTGTATCCAAAAATGGCTCGGCACGTGCAACTCATGCATCCTTGGGTTTTTAAGAGGTGACACGAGGCATTCGAAGCTAATTCGTAAAAGTCTTTCCAGCATGTCTTTTAATCCTGGCAAATCTCACAGTCTGACCACATCACTCTGTAAAGATTGTGAAATGAACCCACATACCGATTTCCATGGTCATACACTGGTAAAGGTTCAGTCTCTTAAAACTCTAAGCTTCATCATCAGCCACAACCTCTCCTGGGCTGACAACAAAGCACCGCTGCACTTCAAAATACGAGTAAAGCAATTATTGATATTGATAAATAAGCAAGTTGGTTTGCCTGTTTGGTGGTCCTATTTGAGCACTTGCCTCATGATGCTGAGATTCTAGGTTCAAATTGCATACAATGGCTGGGTTGATTTGTCCATTGTCTCCTCACATGCATGTAAGTCAAGTAAAAATGCTCTTCGCTCTCCTAATGTCCTTGTCCGACTTGCAATATAAATATATACACTCTCTGCCATAAAAGACCTGAACATATATAATTGATAATGCAATGTGAAGGACTGTTTTAATGTTCATTCCAAGGACCTTTTTGGTACGAGGGATGTGCAGAACACCTGATTGCAGGTTTCCGCGTAACATAGTTGCCTCATACAATAATGGTTCAGCACATGCAACTCATGCACCCTTAGGTTTCTACAAGTGACAAGGGGCATTCTAAACAAATTCGAAAAAAGTCTTTCCCTTCAGTCAAATTTGAAAAAGCCACCAGCATGTGGATCATGCAAAAACACACTGATTATATTCTTTGACAATCCATTACAATGTCACTTCTGTCTGAAAATGAGAGGAATCAAATCATTGGACAACTTCAAGCAAGGTCTTCCATTGGCCATGTTGCAGTGCTCTTTAGCAAGAGGAGAGGAACTGTTTATGACCTCAGAAGATGTTATCAAACCACTGGATCAACAAGAGATAGGCCACGAAGTGGATGTCCCAGTATAATGACTCCCACTCATGACCGATATAGTTACACAACTCATCTACGCAATCAATTTCAAATTGACCAGAGTACTGCAAACACATTCCCTGGACCTCGCAGGACAAGTGTCAACACTGTCTTGAGGTGACTTCATAATGCTGTCCAGATTAATGCTTGTCTTCCAGTTCAACATCCAGAACTTGCACCATGACACATCCAAGCACACTTACAGTGGTCAAATCGGCACATATGATGTCTACAGAGGCAATGGGCAAGTGTTATGTTCATTGAGTAATCCAGGTTTCTCCTTGAAAGGCATGATGGCCATGCATGGGTCTACAGAAGACACAATGAGTGACATGCCCCAGTCTGTGTCCAGGAAGCCACACATTTAATTGAACATGGAAGTGCATGATGTGGCGTGGTATTGCTCCAACCTTTAACACCAACTTAATATGTGTGTTCCCGATTCTTCAACAACATGGACCAGGAATATTCTTTATATGTGATAATGCTACTTCTCACAGGGCCATCTGAACAAGGAATGTTCTTGTCAATGCCAACATTAACGTCATGACATGTTGACCTGCCATCTTGCCAGATTTAAATACAGTTGAACATCGCTGGGTATCATTGATAGTCATGTTTTAACCTTGCCAACACAGCCATAGACCCTAGATGCGCTGGAACAGGAGCTGATTCAGGCATGGAATGCCATTCCCAAGGCTCAGATTTGAGAGCTCAAATGGTCAATGCGATGATGGTGCAATGCAGCGATTGCTGCCAGGGGTGGGCATACCTGGTATTGAGATTGTTTTCACAGAGGGATCCAACATGGAAGTAACATTCACCACAATGCAGCATTATGTGATTATGTCTCAATCACATGGATGTGTAATTTTCAGCATTTATCTCTGTTCGAGGTTTGCACCTCATTTGTATCCCATGATGTCACATAAATAAATCGCATCAACAACAATCACGTGCTCGGTTTTGTATGGTGGAGAGTGTATATAGTTATATATATAACTATGGGTAGTATATTATATATTATATATATTATATATATATATTATATATATATATATATATATATATATATATATATATACTATATATATATATGGGTAGTCGATCCAGTGGAAAAATTTTTTTTGGAAATTTGTTCTACCTTATCACTTTTTTCCGTCGATATGTTTGTCTGTCTGTTCTGTCTGTCCCTCTGTTCGGTCCAGTGCTCCGTTAATACAATGGCGATTTTGATGAAACTTGGTTGGTAGGTTCATACATGACCTAGTTGTGTGCAAATGAGAACCGTTGCTATGGACACCACCGTTGCCTGCAGCGGGACTTTGAAATTTGAAAAATCATAAAAATTTATTTTTTCGAAAATCAAAAATCGGGCCACGAGCGACTGTGGGCAGTACATTCAGCCATATGTCAAAAATTTCCAGCCGGATCCTATGAAAACTGTCGGAGAAGATAGACATTGAATGAACCCTGGTCGAAAACAATAAAAAAACGAAGTTCGTTATATCTCAGAGACTATGTGGCAGATATACATGAAACTGGTATGGTAGGTTCATGGTATGTCCTAGTTATGTGTGAGAAAGAACCGTTGCTATGGACCCCGCTGTTGCCTAGCAACGGCCGAAAAACCGCTAAATGTGGGGGTATTTTTTACGAAAAAACATTCTGCACATTAACCCTTGAAGCTAGAATCATGAATTTTCTTGTGCTTAATCCTCAGGTCATTCCCATCGAACGGCCCATCGCGTCAGGTTCTATTGGGTAGTCGACTACCCATGTCCGCCTACCGGCTTGTATATATATAATATATATATATATAATATATATATATATATATATATATATTAGGGTGTTCCAAAAAAATGAAAGTTTGATTTTTGCTGCTTCCTGATTTTGCCTTTGTTCCAATACCCTATAAGAACTTATAGGTCAAAAATGAACAAAATTCCATGATATTTAGGGTTCCTCAAGTTTGCACAATTATGTCCATTATGGAGAGGGCATTTTGCACTGCAATGTCAAAAAGCTCATCTAGGTCTCCTTGGAAAAACTATTCTTTCATCCTATATGACTGCTGTGGTTTTTGAAAATATCAAAACAACCATATTAATTGTGAAGTGTACTGCGTTGTGCATATTCGACGGCAAGTTGTCAGTTACAGTTTGGCAAATTTCAACAATATTGTGCCAACTTGAGGAACCCCTAAACTTCCTCGAATCTGCTTCATATTTGGTGTGTATGTTTCTACTGTCAAATGGAACAAAGGCGCATCCAGGGAGCATGAATATTCATACTTTTATTTTTTTACCCCCTATTATGAAGTACTAATATATATATATATATATATATATATATATATATATATATATTATTATATATATATTGCCCTGTCTGTTTGTTTGTCTGTCATGTTATAACTTGAGAAAGGATAACACGATTTCAATAAATCAAACCGTTGGATTCAGGGAACTCCAGGGAAGGTTTGTGATGGAAAAAAAAATTATGGGTACAACAGAGCACGTGGCGAAACTGCAAACGCCAACTTGCGACGCAGGTTATCCCTGCACTCAGAATCCTTTTTTTCTTGCCATATCAATTAGCCATCACAGCAAAGATTGGTATTTCCATCAGCAAAGCGATGGGTCTTGTATTCTAGTATATATGTCTTCTTCTTCTTTCGGCTGCTCCCGTTAGGGGTTGCCACAGCGGATCATCCGTATGATCCGCATAGTGATTTGGCACAGGTTTTACGCTGGATGCCCTTCCTGACGCAACCCTGGTCGCCTCTTACGACACAGGGATATGGTACACCTATTTTAGCCAGGGCATACCACCGGGCCCAGTACACTGGTACTCACTTCGCCGCCCTCAGAAGGATGACAGGCTGAGTCAACCTCCTGGTGTGTATTAATTCAAGCGGCTAACGGGGCTTGAACTCAGGACCTTTTGGATCCCAAGCCGCTACCCTAACCACTACGCCAACACCAGGCTATATTCTAGTATATATGTATAATATATGTATATATATATATATATATATATATATATATTATGTATGTATGGTATATATAAGGTCCTCAATGAGCCTTGTTGCCAAGTGTTCATGGATCTGACATTGATCAATGAACTTCCATGAACATAGGAATAAAAACAAACAATCATGATTTATTTGCAACCTACTGGTGAGGACAGTGAACCTGGCATCCATAGACGATGGGAATCAACACCAGCAGAAAAGAGAAGTACACTATTAAGACCGATTCTGTGCTTCCTGAAATTGAGGTGGTCTTTGGAGAATTCCCATGTCACAAATGCATTGCAACTAATAATATACCCATCTCATTTGTGATCTTCATGGAATTAATAATCTGCCTCTCCTCTATTCTGCTTGTTGATAGTGCACACCCTGTGATTGACTTTGAATGTCCTCAGGGTAACTTGGGATGGCCAATAAAATGCGACCTATGAAAAAGCAATGCTGCTAAAATCCTTTTAACCAATAATTTGAATGGACCAATGATAGTAGAATGTGGGAGTGCTACATAAGTTTGATAATGTAGATACAAAGAGCTAAACAGAATATTAAACATTCCTTCTGTTGAGAAATTATTTTATGTGACGTATAATTATTCTTCTATCTACCATTTAACCTGCTAAGCAAAAGCAGGCCACCATAATTCAGAAATGTAATGTTATTTAATGAATTGAAGGAGGTTGGGAGGACAGGGGAAGGGGAGATGTCAAAATTACACAATTTTGCTGAATATATTTCAATAACCACCAAATTCAAGGGTGACCATTTCTATGTAACTCGGGGATTCCTAAAAGTAAAACTGAAATTTTTGATACTGCATACATTACAAGGTGAATGACACTGTACAAATGACCTGTAATAATAACACAGTTTCATCAAAAATAAAATAAAAAAACAGCTTGTATGTCCTGAATTGAATGATCAGTTGTAACCCCAAGCTTGCATCGCTGTGAAATAATCAAGCACTGGATGTCTAATCAAATGCTGTTTTAATTACTTCCTCATGAAAAAGATGAGACGTCAGATGCCTGATGAAGCCGAGAGGTATGGGCAGATATTGCCAATGGACGTCAAAACTCCGGAAAAAAAAGAGAGAAGAGTGGTGGAAACTGTGGAAGCCATTCCACCATTACATCACAATGAGTGGTGGTGAGGATAGCTCTCAATAGATTCATATCTGATCGCTTCTGATTTTTCTCATAATTGCGAAAGGGATAATCGGGTTTCTCAGAGGTATATACACAGTGCAGTGGTTTCCTTCCAGTGCACATCAGTTCCTGCACACTAATCAAACAGCAGCAACACATTCAAAAAACAAAGAGCAATTCGAGATTGCAGACCCTTGCCAGGACTTGTTTTGTGTGGTGTATATGTACCCATAGACCTTTTTGGTTTTATTGTATAGATTCACGTTCCAATCGTACATATTCTATAGACGTCCTCACATTCCAATTGTACATACTTTCACCTTCCAATACTACAGTTTTCTTTGGCACTTATGCTATTAAGTAGGAAGTAGCCTGGTGTTGGCTTAATGGTTAAGGTGGATGTTTTAAGATATCTGGGTCTTGAGTTTGAGCCCTTGTTGGCTGTTGAATCAACACCAAGTGGGGACGACTCAGTCTGTCATCCTTCTGAGGTTGGTGAAATGAGTACCAGTGTACTGGTAATCAGGGCACAGCTGTTCCCTCAGCCAATGATGTTACCTGCAGCTATGTGCTGTATATGAATGTGGAAGTAGGAAGTGCAGTTTTTCATTTGAATTATGAATCAAAAATTTAAAGATTTTCCTGAATTGTTTGTTTTCTTTTCCTTAACAAGATTTTTGGTGGATAGAAAAATAATTTCTCAACACAAGGAAACGTTAAAATTCTTGTTAGTTCTTTGTGTCTACATCAACAACCTTATTTCATTCGCACTCTTGTGTTCTACTACACTTTGTCCAACCTACTTGGTAAGATAGATTTTGAGCAGCATTGCCTTTTCATCTTTCTTTAGGTGATTAACTTTAAATGTCCACCCCATTGTCTTGAGGACAATTAATGAATATGAGAAAAATAAAATGGTAAAATGATAGTCTCTAAAACATGTGGTTCCATGATTAATAGTTATAACAAATGTAGCACATTGTATTGCATCATAGTACTTTATTTAGATGGTTATTTGCTGTGTATGTTACCTTTTTAATTTTAGAATATTATCTCAAAACATTCAAGAATTCGTTATTTAAATTTATACAATTATGTTTGAAATTATAATTACAAACCACAAAAACAGTCTGGATATCTGTGAGTATAGATTTAAAGTGCATGAAACACGACAAACAATCCACCTTTGACAAATTGAGATGCACTTATTTAAATTTTGATATTTTATAGGTACTGAAGAGAAATTGTTGTGGTCTTTGCATTGATGTGATACTCACACGTTGGTGTTCAGCGAAGCAAAGATGGTGGTGCAAGGTGCAATTGGAATAGTAGTGGATGACAAACGGCAATGGAAAGGAAACCAGAAAGAAGGGAAATTAAACACATTGGGGGGAGGTGAAAGGGGGCAAAGGACGAGAAAGTGGGAGAGAGAGAAGATTGGCACACGAAGACAAACAGAGAGACAGACAAACAGAAAGTTAGTTATGCTTGATGCTGGTTAACAGACATACACCAACCCTCACACCACCCTCATGAACCATAGGTTTTAGTTCATACTGACCTTTGACCTGGGTTGGAAATGTCGATGCAATAGCTTCTAAAAATAAAGGACAATAACAACAATGATAACAGTAAATAAAAGGAAACTAAATTATTTCTGGAAGAGTTGGGTATGGTTACAAAATATATATATATATATGTTTGACCAGTGTAGCATCATTTTACTATAAATAGATGAGGTGTGTGTGTGTGTGTGTGTGTGTGTGTGTAGCATGTTTTTGTGGAATTCTACTGCAGCTTTCTGATGTGAAATGTGACACACCAAAATGATCGTCATGATCTCCCGAGTTGATTAGGCTAATGAACTACAAAGAACCCGAATAATTCTCATGTTCCCATGTTTTAGACACATGCCATGTTAATCAAAATAAAGACTAATTACTGCTCTGTAGTCCCAAGAAGGAAGCCAGACATAACAATACATACATAAGCACACACACACACACACACACACACACACACAACCCACACATACACACATATACATATAATATATATTTTATATAAACACATACTGTTCAGACATATACATATCCACACATGTACATATACAAATAACAATCTGTGCATTGGAGATCGGGGGAGTGCTCGTCACACTCCACATATTTCGATTTACTTGCTGATCGCACCACATGCCATCTGGTTGATTGGTTTGCATTAGCGGAAACAATCGTCTGGGTGGCAGATGGATGGTTGTTCTGTGTGGATTATGCGGTTTTACCATGTGAGACATAATCTGCGGCGATGCTCACCATAACAGCCAGGAGGTGCGACTTATGTTTCAACGACGAATGTGGTCATTGTTGGTATGCCGTCCTAATATGGGTAAATAAGCCCGAAATCCTGATTGGTGGCTCCGTTTGATGTTTAACTGATGTTGATCATGTAATCTTTGTCTGTTTGACAGAGTCACCGGGCTGAGGCCTCTGGATTAGAGGTGATACTTTGCTGTAGGACTTTATGTACATTGGAGATCGGGGGAGTGCTCATCACACTCCACATATTTCGATATGTATATATATATTTATGTCAACACATATATACATACACACACACATTTTCACCTAAATGCACATATATAAACACACAAACACATATATATTATGTTCTGGTAAGTACTTACAAAAGCTATTTTATTTGAAGTTATAAGCTTAACTTATAAGCAAATGACTGATTTCCCAACTGCCCGGATCATTTTTTCCCAACTGCCCGGCAAAGTTTTTCATTGAGGTTTCGATTATTTCAGCCCAGAACATCTCCAAACAGTGGATCTGCCACTCTGGCCGTAGGTCCACATAAGTAGATTACTCAACCTCAATTGATCCACAACCTCAAAGTTGCATCCAGACAGTCATTTGGCAATAATAATCACAAATGTATAATCCCCACCTTGGCCCAAGCACATCTGGGTTTGGTAAAAAGGCAAGCTAATGCTCAATCAGTACAGTAGACAGGTATTCTACAAGGCATTTTAAATTTGCCTCGCTCCAAGATAATTTTTTACCAATGAAAATTTGGTCCAATGGACCAACGGACCCACGAGTACTACATGATAAATTTATCCATCCATCCATTGGGATCATACTCTGTGCAGAGCGTTGGTGCTGCCGAAGTACTCTCCTGGGCTATTGGGCGCAATCCTGGATGGGTCGCCACTCCAGCGCAAATAAATTTATGATATCACAGAAAAGATGAAAAATAAGGAATATAAAATATTGTACTACTATGTTTTGTGTCCAAAATAAAAACTAAAAACAAATCTAGTTAAATTGAAACAGATTATAATGATAGAACTGTTCTGATGTCTTCATTATTTCCACTAACCTAACAGGATGGTATAGAGGTAGCACGCTTACCTTTGAACTGTCTCACCTGGGTTTGATTAGCAACCTGACTATAATCATTTGGAATGATGGACTGATGTACATGATGTGTATCAGAAAGGGAGAGTGTTCGGGGGCAGGAGAGGGGTGAGGATGTGGGATGAAGGTCAAAATATCTATCAAATAAACAGATGGTCTCTCAGATATTTTGCATGCCATACCAACTCCATGTTTTCCCTTATTTTTAATGTCCAAGCATGGTGTGGCAAAGTTTTGAGCAAATACAATAACAAGAACCCCGTATGTGCTTTCTTAATTCCAACCTGCACTGGGTGAAAATCTAGTGAGCTTATTGCCTTCAAGTCTTATTAATTAATGTCTGCCAATGTACATGCATTGTGAATGTCTCTACAGTCATACCAGTGGCTCATGAGATACCAAATAAGATATAAGAGCAAAAGCATATGGACCTACTCTTTATAATTTTTCCTCCTGCAGTGTTAGTTGAGAAATATTTTATGGCCCACGTGACCTTGTTTATAGTCTGCCGAAAGATTCTTCAAGAATATGCTGTTCTAGTTTGACCATCTTCACCAAACCTGGTAAACCCACAAAAACCACTGAAACCAGTGACCTCAATTAATTTGGCCACCCTTCCTCCATCAACATTTTCCTCAAGGTGGTTAATCTAATCACTGTGTTTTGTGGATCATATGCAAGCAAATGTGGAACTGATGAACCACATATTGACCTATCCTCCTGCGTTGATTAGTCATCCCTCCAACCCTTGATAATATCTGTCATAAATCTCATCATAGGGAAAGCCTTGAAATCCCCTACAGATGTGTAACTGCAGCCAACAATACAAATTAGGCAACACTAATGGCTGTGTATAACCCTAACAATTTTGGGCATATTGATTTCCCTAATATTCACAATAAAAATGGTCAAAATTAGGTTTCCAAGTGTCTTATTAATGTTCAACATAAATTATGATACATGGATAATCACAAAATTCAAGCTTACATGGTAATACTCATCATTGCAATTGTCTGATCTCCTTAATAAACCAACTTGTGGTTTTGAATTACCATATTGGCCCGAATACACGATGAGGTTTTCTTTTCAAAATCACAATTTTCAAAAATGAACCTCGTCTTATTTCAGCAGACGAGAGCTGTTATTGTTGGCATTGTTGGTCGTACGTTCCTTCCATATTTTTATACTTCTTCATTTATCATGCTATATAAATAATTTGAGAAGTGTGTGTTTCTGTGATTGTTTGTGGGTTCATTTGATTGTGTGTTTGACAAGCTACATATATAGAATGTGTGCCACAAATCATCTTCTTCCTATAACAAAAAAATAATCTCCTCTGACCTGGTTTGTGTCACCTCTCTCCTCTTCTTCACAGAAATGCTGTGCAATACGTGATTCATGTGCCATGTGCATTGTTTACGAGTGGATTTCTCCACGTACATTATGTATTCAGCAGAAGAAAAAAAAGAAAAGGTTCGAAAAATGAAGAGATGAATAAAGGTTATAAGAACAGTTGAAGAAACGAATAACTGTGTTGCTGCAGAAAACTCTGGTGTTTTTATTTCTATGGTGTCCCTATTGTCCTCATTTGGTGTCCACGATTTTTATTTTTAACACCCTGGTGATATTCCTGAGCTTACGTGGCACACTTCTGTCATCCCCACTCCTCCCCCACAATTAAATTAAGTCATTAGCTTGACTGATTGATTTAATCTGATGTTGGTGTAGTGCAGGCTCGATTGGCTGATTGGCCTCCTCCTGTGTCAAATGTCCTTATTATTCATTGTTACTGAGTGCTATGCTCATCGATGGCGCATGCAGAAAGTCCTTATGGAATGCACACTCTCAAAGAAAAACATTCTGTGGGCTCAAGCGTGGGAGGTTTCAAGATATAGAGAAAAGTGTTGTTGACAATGGCACTGAAAAACGGGATGAAGGAATGTCCATTACAAGAGACGTAATTTTACTAAAAGCACGTGAAGTTGCTCGAGAGATGTCTGTGCCGCAATCGGAGTTTAAAGGCAACGCTGGATGGTGCAAATGCATGATGCGTCCTAACGGTTTTGCTTTGTGAAAAAAAAATACTGAAACCATGCAGATGATTTATTTCCTAGAGTAGTACAGGGTCATCTTTTATGTGCAACCCCATTTTTAAAAAGTTTTTTTGGCACTCCACCCTAAAGTGAGGGTCATCTTATATTTTAGAGCGGCTTATGTCCAGGCCAATATGGTAATTGTATAACAGGATTTTTTTTGCTTCTCACCTAACGTCCAATAAACTAATACAACCAATAAATATTTTGATAAATAATAGCAGGTGCAATGCATTTGATTGTTTAAGATTTACAGTAAAAGCTAGATGTGAAGAGCTGGTTGCCAAGTGATTAAAATGAGGTCATTAGTGTTTGATATAAGGTGTTCATATGATAATAACAGCTAAAAGTGTTGGATTCCAGAATCAAAGTGCTAGATGCCTGGATAGTCTAAGTTGAGTTCTGCGTATCCTGATACCTGGGTATATGGATAATATATTCTGGGTATTTGGATAATATGTAACGTGAGCCAGAAATTAGGTTTTATGTGATGTGAATGCTGCATTGACAGGTTGCAATAGCATACTGTAAAGATGCAGGCTTGCACTGCTTTGTCCCATAGCATTGCGTGCCTCGCAGGTGTAGTTTCCGTAACTGTCATCCGTTACATTTTTGAAGATTAGCAGAGAATGGCTGCCACTGTTCGCGATGCTCACTCCTTGCCAGCCATCCCGTAAGCTGGGGATATGAAAGATAGAAGTGGGTGGAAGAGGTACATATTAGGATGAGGAAGAAGTAGAGATATATAGGCCAACTCTAAAATCACCAAATTCAAGAGTCTTTAATTGAGGGGGAAGTGAGAAAAATGGCATCTTAGCATCAATCTTGAACACATTTTTCAGACTTCAGGCATCATAAAAAACAAACATCAGCATAAATTTGTATTTGGCACCACAGAATATAAAGCCAGAAAGCAAACTGAAGCAAAATGCCTCATTCGAGTAAACAAAACGTCATCAGTGATGTCATCAATGACATAAAATGTTTTTTAAAACTTCACACATCTGTGGTTAATCACAGAAATGATTTTTGGAGGGAAGATACATATTCGAAAATAAAGACACCACCAACTTGTGGTGAGGAGGCTCAGGAGCCACTGCATGTTGGGCAGGAACACTAGTTGGTGGTTTTTAATTTCAAAATTAGTTCATAATATTGTTACGGCCACGGGTACCGAGAGTATAATGAGGGGGTTTCTCGTTTCTCCTCGGAAGAACCGGACCTGGGGCCACCACTCACAATTAACTTCGTGGTCTGGTGGGTTGCTTTACAACCACAAACACCAATGAGTTAACCACGAGTTTCAGTGTCTACCATCTAATTTGCCGTTTAACTAGAGGTCACGTGGCTTCCTGGCCAGGGAACGTGCCCTCAGCAATGCACCAATCTTATCTTGATTTGATCTTTATTTGAGCAGCCGAGCGTTTACCGCTGGTGCATGCTGACTATTACAGGTTAATTAGTTTGGGAACTACCTCCCAGTCTATCTAGGTTCGGACAATGCTGGATCAGTGGAAGGAAATGACAAGCACGGATAGGTTGAAACGTCAACAAGGAATTTATTATTAAGAAAAATAAATAAACTGAAGAAATTTTTATTTCCTTGTGGTGTAAATGGATAAATTCAGATTAATCAAATGTTCAATCAACAATATTATCTCAAAGAAAGAAAGAATTCAACAAGCAGTTATAGAAAAATAGACAAAGAGCAGATGCTTATGACGATGCCTTACTTAACAATTAAACATGAGACAAGGGTACCCATCAGATCATTCAGGGGGGAAAGAAATCCGGTCTCGCTTACCAAGGCAGAAGTCATCGTGTGTCTACTAAAATGACCCAAAATGTGTGAGCATGCCTTGGTCCGCTGCAAGCGCCCTGCACCCACCTGCAAACAGGCTCGAACACCAATTGACGTCATGTCGTCACCCCCAGGAACCAGGGACGCCAAGAATCAGGTACGCCAAGAGCCAGGGACCAGGCAGAACCAGCCGGAAAGGTCCAACTGTCACCAACCGTCAGGAGCTATCAGGAGCTGTAACCAATGGCCAGGAGCTATCACCAATCGTCAGGACGGCGGTCCTCCCATCCTTTTTATCGGTGACCAGTGTGGGCAGAGGCTCAAGCAGATTTCAGCCAAAACCAGCGTGCCTATTGGCGCATCGCTGCATGTGACCTTCAACCGTCAATCCCTACGATCATTCTTTCCTCACCATCGAGTGAGATGCAACTCCCAATTCACACAGGCCTGGCTTTTGACACCATGTTCGGGGCACTAGACGAACGCCAGAAAGCAGCCATTTGCTGGAACAATCGAGCGAAAACGTGAAGCGCTCACCAAATATCAGTGGCAACCATCACCTCCCCATTCAGCCCAACACAAACAAGAGCCAGTTAGCGTCCATAGAGCTGCTGAACCAGGTGTCAAACGTCGATGGAAAAAGGTGGTCCTGAGGTAAATGATCCAAAGCTGTGTTTGACCGTCAAAATGAATTGTTCAGGAAAAGCCCTCGGTGTGTTTAATCAAATGTCTTGTAAATCCAAAGTGTACATAAATCGTCTATTTCCAAGCCAATGTGTCTTGATGGAAAGGGAATAGAATGAGTGTCCGTCTTGTTTGAGTGCCAAAATGGGGAAAATTGCTTCGTAACAAACTGATTCGAGATATACTCGGTTTTTCAGGAACGCATCCCGAGCGTATGGTGAGGTATTACTGTATTACAAATAAATTTCAAAAAAATATAATATCACAAATATTATGAATAAATTTGTCCAAAATAAATGTTTGTATTACGATTGGTGTAAATCATGACAGTACAGCAAATCTGTGACGTCAATCTCTGCAACGACATGTGAAGAGGCGAGCGTCGCGAGCCGATCCACATTAGTTAAGAACATAAAATAAAGTTTATTTTCTTGAGTTATTGAGATCATTAAACTTTCCTTTAATAATAATGATGATAAACTTGATCTAATAATGCGATGGCAATGTTGATGATGGTGACGATAAAGACGAGTTGATAGAGATGATGGTGATGATGATGTTGGGGAATTTCAGGGGTTATTGTGTTCACGGCCCATGTTAATTAGGTGAATAAATGTGGAAAATAGTTCGTCAACCTGTGATTATTTGAGCACATTGACTGCAAACCTTGCTTCAATAAATTCATCGTGATATAGTGAATCCGCAAAGCAGAAACCCATGAAGAGCAAGGCCCTCCCATACTTAAATTTTAAGACAATAAAAATTTTGAAGATCGTGAAATAAAATATGGAAGTTTCGTGTTACTGAAGCAATCTTATGCGTCAACCACCCTTATACACTGTTACAAGATAACGTTGAGTCGCAATTTAGGAGATAGAGGCTTTGTTTATTACCATAGAAGGCAGCGTCAATCAGCACCATAATATCCATATTGGCAGTCTCTTCTTCACCCCAATTCACATTCCACCCCTTCTCATGCTAAATATAAATATAGAGCATGGTTATTAGAAGTATGATGAAGGCGATTTGTATTCTACAGTCTTCAAGTATATAATTCAATATGAACAAGTAAAACAAGACATAAAATGTCATAGCCGCCCGTTGTTTTAGTAATTTTGCTGTACGGAGTTAAAGCCCATATTTATTTACAACTAAAATGGCCACCAGTCTACCAGTCGGCCATCTTTTATTAGATCGCAAAATAAAGTTAGGCGCAAGTGTATGCCATCATGTACTGTGCTTGTGTAATGCTTGAAAAGAATCGGACCATGCATGTCCGAAAAATGGTTGGGGATAAGCTTAATTAACAAAATGGTTGCCAGTCGGCCATATTGAAACTGATCTCGAAAAAAATGACACGCTTAAGTAAGCCATCATTCATTATCTGTGTGCCAAATTTGAACATCGGTGAATGCATGTCCTAGAAATGGTTGAGGTCGTGTTCAACATCAGGTTTTTACAACTAAAATAGCCGCCAGTCGGCCATCTTACATCTGATTTCGAAGAAAAATAATGTTCATATGTAAGCCATCATTCAGAATCTGTTTGCCAAGTTTGAACAAGATTGGTAAATGCATGTCTGAGAAATGGTTTAGGACGTGTTCGATACCGGGTTTTTTTACATTTAAAATGGCCACCAGCCTACCAGTCGGCCATCTTTGATCGGATCGCAAAATCAAGTGAGATGTATGTGTTTGCCATCATGTACTGTGCTACTGCCAAGTTTGAACAAAATCGGACCATGCTTGTCTGAGAAATATGTGGTGACACATTTAAGTAACAAATTGGCTGCCAGCCGGCCATGTTGGACCTGATGTCGAAAAAAAATGACGTGCTTATGTAAGCTATCATTGATTAACTTCCTGCCAAGTTTGAATAAGATTGGTGGATGCATGTATGAGAAATAGTTGAGGAGGTGTTTGACACCGGGTTTTTTTTACAACTAAAATGGCCGCCAGTAGGCCAACTTTGATCGCATTGTGAAACAAAATGATGTGCATATGTACACTATCGTTTGTTGTCTCTTTGCCAAGTATGAATAAAATTGGTCCATACATGTCTGAGATATGGTTGTGGAAGCATGCACATACACGGAAATCGAGACCAAATCCATAAGCCCCCTTTTCGGACTAAGTCCAACGAAGGCTAATAAAGGATTAAGAGGTTTAAAGGTGAATGAATAAATTAAATCTGGGTTTTACCACCATTTTCCCCAGTATCTATTACATCATCCTATCTAATATATTACATGGGTTCTTCGTGCCTGCTGTTCGTGTCCTTTATAACGTTCTTAAAAACAGTAAGTTTCTTGTTGGGAATGATTTTCAATCCTGTTTGTCTGCCAAGTAGGCAGACAGAGTAAAAATATTATTTCACTCCTCTCTGCGCACATGTGATCAGGATGAATTCAAGGCCACGGTACTGTTAAACGGCAGACTTATATTCCTATTCATGTTCCGATTTGTGTTCAAAATATAACATTCAATTTAAATAAGCTGTTCCTCGATCATAAACTGATCAGACAGTTGGACGGACATGAACTAATTACTCAACCCCGCTTCTCACTTTGTGTGCGTGGGGTAATTAATGGCTAATTGAAAAATGATACAAAAAGACACCTAGGAACCAAAAGACCCTGAAGAGTCATTCCACCTCATATCACCGGAGGCCTCCCAGTTGACCCCCTCAGATTTACTTTAAACTTTCATAAAAAGTTCCCGGTATCAAAATGAAGCTGCGTAAAATTTTAGGTCCATATATGCCGTCAACTCCGAGATATTGAGGGTTGAAAATGTGGTTGTGGCCTATTTTTATGGTCGTTGCAGGCATCACAAAATGAACGGCTACTTTTAAACTCCCACAACTTTTTAAATATTAATGCAAGAGCCTTGAAATTTTCAGAGATTATTCTTATAACTGCTCTGGAAGAAACAAACATAAAATGGAGTACACCTCTATTAATTTTTAATGCCTGATAGATTTGAAATCCAGAAAAAAAATGTTGGTTTTGTATGAAGACCCAACTTTGAGACCCCATATATTTTTTATTATCCCATCCCAGAAGCTTGAAATTTTTTCAGGTAATAACTATGGTAGTAGTATTCAAATACATGTTTACTTT
>CM068956.1:90068712-90087993 GCA_035128595.1 Eptatretus atami | reverse complement strand
TCACCACGTATTCATCTAGGTGTCTACTTAACACCTATCACATTAGTGCAAACCAAATCCTTGTGGAAAATTCTGGGGAGGCAATCAAAAGTTCGGGTGCTCAGAGGGCCTGCGCGAAAAAATCGAAAATTAACTTTTTTGCCAATATTGACTTGTGGGATGTCTAACTAAGGGTTTTTTGGGGGTGCTGAATTGATTCCAACCATTATTTTGAGAAAGAAACACTCCTTATCATATAAAATGGTATTTTATTGACATTTTTTAACAGAAACTGTGCTCAATGGAAATGTTGCTTCGTTCAGCTTTTACAAACTTAATTCAATCAAACTCCCCAGTATCTTCCTCACTCTCTTTGTCATCCAGCTGGTTTTGTTCAGGCAAAAGTTACCATGACAGATGCCGCAAGCAGAAATACACTTGACTCCTTGCTTTTTTACAGCAGCACCTGAGTGAGCTGCATATCCCCACACAGTTGCAGCTGGCAAACGTCAGGAGGTAGTCTGGTGCAATGGGGTCTATAGAAGGGACTGTGCATATCCTTGCTCAGTGAGTTGCATCCATAGTCCCGGGCATCAAACGATGGACTTTGCAGCATCAGCCAGTCTCTAGTCTGGAGGTAAGCTCGGAGAGAGTGCTGTGCTGGCAGCTCCTGTTGTTGGGGGGAGTTTCTCAGGTTTTTATGCTCCCAGTAGCAGCTCGCTGCTGAAGATGTCGAATCTCAAGTCTTCCAAGTCTTTGGAGGATTTCCCATGGAACATGAGCATGAAAAGATCACAGCCTGCTTTAATGATATCACCTTTCTCAGCTCGGAATGCCCATAAACACATCCATGCCCTCTCTACTTAATCAGTCTTGCAGAGTTGGTTTGCTAAACCCAAAAAATTGCAGACACTGTATCGCAGCCAGAGAAGCTGTGCAAAAAGATGAGATACCTCCGGTATATCTCTGGGAGGGCCTCCCGGATCTTTCCGACATCGTAAGATGTTTCTTTGGCTGTCGTGAGGAAGATCGGGTGGTCTGCAACATGATGAATCCAGCATAACCAGGACGTCTGTGTCCTCAGCCCTCACCTCGACAGGGGAACTCTCTTGCCTCATCGAGAGCTGTGCGGACGATGGAGGAGGTGGCGGCATTCATCGGAGCATTGCTGTACACATTCCATTCCTACTAAATGTCTCAGCACAGGAGCAGAACGAGCTGGGCTTTGTTGTTTTTTATCGATGAACTTTTCTCTTTGCAATGATGATTTTGAGATCCAGACGAATCTGGAATGTTCACAGCATGCATTCTTTGTTCATCTTCAATTGGTCATGGTCCTTTGTGGAGCTGCCATATCCGTCAAAGACCACCGTTATCCGGAGGCGATGGCTTCCCCATGGACTTCACCAAACCGGAGGTAGTCTCGACAAAATCCTTCAAGTAAGGTTAGCCTCCCACTTGACATTGTGCAGGAGCCACCCACCATCAACCACAAGGCTTGTGCAGGGGGGTTGTTTGACAGGTGCCACACATGCCTTCAGGGACCTTGCTAGGGCAGCCTTGTCTGGCTTTCGCCAACTTTTGATTTTGTCAAACAGAGACATCGGTTTGGCGTCAACTCAAAGCGCAGAGCTTCTTTGGTCTTGACTTCACGCTCACTGATGCAATGAGGCAGTTGAATTGCTTCGGGGAGTCAATGACCAGCTTCTCGCTATTGACTTTGGGTCCAGATCTGAGGCTTGCAAGTGATTTGACCTCGTGTTTGGTTACCATTGCATCCACAACAGGTTTTCCCATCCATCTTAGCCTGTATGGTCTTGCCAACTTCTTCTACTTGATCAGCATTGACTTGGTCTTCGGGAGTGCTGCTGAACCCAGTTGGGAAGGACAACCAGAGTCTTCTTGTCCCGTGTGGCATCGAAAGGGTTGACTTTCCTCCAACACCCAACTATGGTGTTGACAGCATCGTTATCTCTCTTCATTTGGGCTCTTTTAACGTCGGTGTGGACAAGGTACCCCACATTTGACCATGCCTTTCTAGCTCTTGGTGAATGAACGAGAAGTGGTTCAGAATCTGAACCAAGACTTATGAGAAGACTCATTCCGAAAGCGGCCTCTGTTTAGACCACCAGAGGATTTTGCCTCACGCATGAGTGTGGTTTCTATCGTGATGTCGGTCCATGTGCATTAATAACATTAATAGGTCCACTCTACGTTGAATATATTCAACTTCTATTGAGTCCGGTACACAATAATTTTATAGCTAAAAAGCTCTTAGCTAACGTCAGCTAACACAGAGAATTCTAACTGAGCATGATCACAAGTATAACCAACCAATATAGCAGTGGTTTCAAAAATGTTGTATGCTGGTTTCAGCACAATTTGAACAATCTGAATCAATTCAGCCAAATTACCGCAAAACACAGTCTGAGATATCTACAAATGTATCATATCAATATTTTACGGCCAGGGATTCATTTTTCCTCAATCTAATGGTTGGGAATCAATTCAGCACCCCAAAAAACCCTAGTTAGACATCCACAAGTCAATATTGGCAAAAAGTTAATTTTTTCCGATTTTTTCGCCGCAGGCCCTCTGAGCACCCGAACTTTGATTGGCCCCCAGAATTTTCCACAGGATTTGGGTTTGCACTAATTGATAGGTGTTAGTAGACACCGAGATGAATACGTTAGTGAAGAAATTTTTGTGTAAGCAATTTTTTTCACAGATGGTCAATACAATTTGCTAAAATTCCCTAACTAAAAGTCTTGAAACCATTTTGCTCTATCTCAAACACCTTGCCCGTGGCCCCTTCAAGTTTGTTTTTACGCTGATTTCATCAAAGTATGGATTAATCGAGTGCGAAATGCCATATAGCCTATATGACGTTTATATTGTTCTTGAATGTTCCAGAGGAAGTTTTGCACCAAAGGTCATAATCCTTGACCCTTTGACCTTTAAAGTTCACAATGGTCAAATTTTCAAAGTTGTGGGAATCGAACCGGGTTTCGACTTCCTTCGACGAACTAACTCCAATAAGCTATAGCACCGTATCCTGTTTCCTTATTTTAATGTCCACAACATTGTTTTGTGACCTTTAAGGTTATGCAAAGGTCAAATTTTTTGAAGTGTTGAACGAAACCGGTTTTTCGACATTTTGCAGCTAATAACCTGTCACTCTACCACATCATGTTGATCATTTTTATAACTTGGTCAAACATTATCACATTGTCTCATCCTTGACTTCTGAAACAATCTACTCATCAAATACCGCTCGTGAACCATCGTCGTCTTCAGACTTGTCATATATTTGCAATCCTCACCTGAATTTCGGGGAAAAATGAAAATTTTCAATTTTTGAGGGATCCATGACTGTATTATATATGACTGATTAAGAAAAGTAAACATGTATTTGAATACTACTACCATAGTATTACCTGAAAAAATTTCAAGCTTCTGGGATGGGATTAATAAAAATATATGGGGTCTCAAAGTTGGGTCTTCATACAAAACCAACATTTTTTTTCTGGATTTCAACTGATCAGTCATAAAAAATTAATAGAGGTGTACTCCATTTTATGTTGTTTCTTCCAGAGCAGTTATATAAGAATAATCTCTGAAAATTTCAAGGCTCTTGCATTAATATTTAAAAAGTTGTGGGAGTTTAAAAGTAGCCGTTCATTTTGTGATGCTCGCAAGACCATAAAAATAGGCCACAACCACATTTTCAACCCTCAATATCTCGGAGTTGACGGCATATATGGACCTAAAATTTTACGCAGCTTCAGTTTTGATACCTGGGAACTATTTTATGAAGTTTAAAGTAAATCTGAGGGGGTCAACTGGAGGGCCCTCGGTGATATGAGGTGGAATGACTCTTCAGGGTCTTTTGGTTCCTAGGTGTCTTTTTTGTATCATTTTTTCAATTAGCCATTAATTACCCCACGCACACAAAGTGAGAAGCGGGGTTGAGTAATTAGTTCATGTCCGTCCAACTGTCTGATCAGTTTATGATCGAGGAACAGCTTATTTAAATTGAATGTTATATTTGAACACAAATCGGAACATGAATAGGAATATAAGTCTGCCGGTTTAACAGTACCGTGGCCTTGAAATCATCCTGATCACATGTGCGCAGAGAGGAGTGAAATAATATTTTTTACTCTGTCTGCCTACTTGGCAGACAAACAGGATAAAAATCATTCCCAACAAGAAACTTACTGTTTTTAAGAAACGTTATAAAGGACACGAAACAGCAGGCACGAAGAACCCATGTAATATATTAGATAGGATGATGTAATAGATACTGGGGAAAATGGTGGTAAAACCCAGATTTATTTATTCATTCACCTTTAAACCTCTTAATCCTTTATTAGCCTTTGTTGGACTTAGTCCGAAAAGGGGGCTTATGGATTTGGTCTCGATTTCCGTGTATGTGCATTGCTTCCACAACCATATCTCAGACATGTATGGACCAATTTTATTTCATACTTGGCAAAGAGACAACAAACGATAGTGTACATATTGCACAATCATTTTGTTTCACAATGCGATCAAAGTTGGCCTACTGGCGGCCATTTTAGTTGTAAAAAAAACCCGGTGTCAAACACCTCCTCAACTATTTCTCATACATGCATCCACCAATCTTATTCAAACTTGGCAGGAAGTTAATCAATGATAGCCTGACATAGGAACGTCATTTTTTTTCGACATCAGGTCCAACATGGCCGGCTGGCAGCCAATTTGTTACTTAAATGTGTCACCACATATTTCTCAGACAAGCATGGTCCGATTTTGTTCAAACTTTGCAGTAGCACAGTACATGATGGCAAACACATACATCTCACTTGATTTTGCGATCCGATCAAAGATGGCCGACTGGTAGGCTGGTGGCCATTTTAAATGTAAAAAAACCCGGTATCGAACACGTCCTAAACCATTTCTCAGACATGCATTTACCATCTTGTTCAAACTTGGCAAACAGATCTGAATGATGGCTTACATATGAACATTATTTTTTCTTCGAATCAATGTAAGGATGGCCGGACTGGCGCGCCATTTTAGTTGTAAAAACCTGATGTTGAACACGGACCTCAACCATTTCTAGGACATGCATTCACGATGTTCAAATTTGGCAACACAGATAATGAATGATGGCTACTTAAGCGTGTCATTTTTTTCGAGATCAGTTTCAATTATGGCCGACTGGCAACCATTTTGTTAATTAAGCTTTATCCCCAACCATTTTTCGGACATGCATGGTCCGATTTCTTTTCAAGCATTACACAAGCACAGTACATGATGGCATATACACTTGCGCCTAACTTTATTTTGCGATCTAATAAAAGATGCCGACTGGTAGACTGGTGGCCATTTTAGTTGTAAATAAATTATGGGCTTTAACTCCGTACAGCAAAATTACTAAAACAACGGGGGGCTATGACATTTTATGTCTTGTTTTACTTGTTTATATTGAATTATATACTTGAAGACTGTTAGAATACAAATCGCCTTCATCATACTTCTATAACCATGCTCTATATTTATATTTAGCATGAGAAGGGGTGAATGTGAATTGGGGTGAAGAAGAGACTGCCAATATGGATATTATGGTTGCTGTATGACGCTGCCTTCTATTGTAATAAACAAAGCCTCTATCTCCTAATTGCGACCTCAACGTTTATCTTATAACAGTGTTATAAGGGTGGTTGACGCATAAAGATATGCTTCTTCAGTAACACGAAAACTTCCATATTTTATTTCACCAATCTTCAAAATTTTTATTGTCTTAAAAAAAAAGTATGGGAGGGCCTTGCTCTTCATGGGTTTTCTGCTTTTGCGGATTCACTATATCACGATGAATTTATTGAAGCAAGGTTTGCAGTCAATGTGCTCAAATAATCAACAGGTTGACGAACTATTTCCACATTTATTACCTAATTAACATGGGCCGTGAACACAATAACCCCTGAATTCCCCAACATCATCATCACCATCATCTCTATCAACTCGTCTTTATCGTCACCATCATCAAATTGCCATCGCATTATTAGATCAAGTTTATCATCATTATTATTAAAGGAAAGTTTAATGATCTCAATAACTCAAGAAAAGAAACTTTATTTTATTTCTTCACTAATGTGGATCGGCTCGCGACGCTCGCCTCTTCACATGTCGTTGCCAGAGATTGACGTCACAGATTTGCTGTACTGTCATGATTTTACACCAATCGTAATACAAAACATTTATTTTGGACAAATTTATTTCATAATATTTGTGATATTATATTTTTTGAAATTTATTTGTAATACAGTAATACCTCACCATACGCTCGGGATGCGTTCCTGAAAAACCGAGTAATCTCGAATCAGTTTTGTTACGAAGCAATTTTCCCCATTTTGGCACTCAAACAAGACGGACACTCATTCTATTCCCTTTCCATCAGAGACACATTGGCTTGGAAATAGGACGATTTATGTACACTTTGGATTTACAAGACATTTTGATTAAACACCGAGGGCTTTTCCTGAACAATTCATTTTGACGGTCAAACACAGCTTTGATCATTTACCTCAACCACCTTTTTCCATCGACGTTTGACACCTGGTTCAGCAGCTCTATGACGCTAACTGGCTCTGTTTTTGTGTTGGGCTGAATGGGGAGGTGATGGTTGCCACTGAATATTTGGTGAGCGCTTCACGTTTTCGCTCGATTGTTCCAGCAAATGGCTGCTTTCTGGCGTTCGTCTAGTGCCCGAAACATGGTGTTCAAAAGCCAGGCCTGTGTGAATTGGGAGTTGCATCTCACTCGATGGTGAGGAAAGAATGATCGATTGGATTGACGGTTGAAGGTCACGTGCAGCGATGCGCCAATAGGCACGCTGGTTTTAGCTGAAATCTGCTTGAGGCCTCTGCCCACACTGGTCACCATAAAAAGGATGGGAGGACCGCCGTCCTGACGATTGGTGATAGCTCCTGGCCATTGGTTACAGCTCCTTAAGCTCCTGACGGTTGGTGACAGTTGGGACCTTTCCGGCTGGTTCTGCCTGGTCCCTGGCTCTTGGCATACCTGATTCTTGGCGTCCCTGGTTCCTGGGGGTGACGACATGACGTCAATTGGTTTCGAGCCTGTTTGCAGGTGGGTGCAGGGCGCTTGCAGCGGACCAAGGCATGCTCACACATTTTGGGTCATTTTAGTAGACACACGATGACTTTCTGCCTTGGTAAGCGAGACCGGATTTTCTTTCCCCCCTGAATGATCTGATGGGTACCCTTGTCTCATGTTTAATTGTTAAGTAAGGCATCGTCATAAGCATCTGCTCTTTGTCTATTTTTCTATAACTGCTGTTTGAAATTCTTTTCTTTCTTTGAGATAATATTGTTGATTGAACATTTGATTATCTGAATTTATCCATTTACACCACAAGGAAATAAAAATTTCTTCAGTTTATTTATTTTTCTTAATAATAAATTCCTTGTTGACGTTTCAACCTATCCGTGCTTGTCATTTCCTTCCACTGATCCAGCATTGTCCGAAACCTAGATAGACTGGGAGGTAGTTTCCCAACTAATTAACCTGTAATAGTCAGCATGCACCAGCGGTAAACGCTCGGCTGCTCAAATAAAGATCAAATCAAGATAAGATTGGTGCATTGTGAGGGCACGTTCCCTGGCCAGGAAGCCACGTGACCTCTAGTTAACGGCAAATTAGATGGTAGACACTGAAACTCGTGGTTAACTCATTGGTGTTTGTGGTTGTAAAGCAACCCACCAGACCACGAAGTTAATTGTGAGTGGTGGCCCCAGGTCCGGTTCTTCGAGGAAGAAACGAGAAACCCCCTCATTATACTCTCGGTACCCGTGGCCGTAACAATATTATGAACTAATTTTGAAATTAAAAACCACCAACTAGTGTTCCTGCCCAACATGCAGTGGCTCCTGAGCCTCCTCACCAAAGTGGTGGTGTCTTTATTTCGAATATGTATCTTCCCTCCAAAAAATCATTTCTGTGATTAACCACAGATGTGTGAAGTTTTAAAAAACATTTTATGTCATTGATGACATCACTGATGACGTTTTGTTTACTCGAATGAGGCATTTTGCTTCAGTTTGCTTTCTGGCTTTATATTCTGTGGTGCCAAATACAAATTTATGCTGATGTTTGTTTTTTATGATGCCTGAAGTCTGAAAAATGTGTTCAAGATTGATGCTAAGATGCCATTTTTCTCACTTCCCCTCAATTTAAAAGACTCTTGAATTTGGTGATTTTAGAGTTGGCCTAATATATCTCTACTTCTTCCTCATCCTAATATGTACCTCTTCCACCCACTTCTATCTTTCATATCCCAGATTACGGGATGGCTGGCAAGGAGTGAGCATCGCGAACAGTGGCAGCCATTCTCTGTAATCTTCAAAAATGTAACGGATGACAGTTACGGAAACTACACCTGCGAGGCACGCAATGCTATGGGACAAAGCGAGTGCAAGCCTGCTCTTTTACAGTATGCTATTGCAACCTGTCAATGCAGCATTCACATCACATAAAAACCTAATTTCTGGCTCACGTTACTATTATCCAAATACCCAGATATATTATCCATATACCCAGGTATCAGGATACGCAGAACTCAACTTAGACTATCCAGGCATCTAGCACTTTGATTCTGGAATCCAACACTTTTAGCTGTTATTATCATATGAACACCTTATATCAAACACTAATGACCTCATTTTAATCACTTGGCAACCAGCTCTTCACATCTAGCTTTTACTGTAAATCTTAAACAATCAAATGCATTGCCACCTGCTATTATTTATCAAAATATTTATTGGTTGTTATTAGTTTATTGGACGTTAGGTGAGAAGCAAAAAAAAATCCTGTTATACAAATTACCATATTGGCCTGGACATTAAGCCGCTCTAAAATATAAGATGACCCTCACTTTAGGGTGGAGTGCCAAAAAAACTTTAAAAAATGGGTTGCACATAAAAGATGACCCTGTAACTACTCTAGGAAATAAATCATCTGCATGGTTTTCAGTATTTTTTTTTCACAAAGCAAAACCGTTAGGACGCTTCATGCATTTGCACCATCCAGCGTTGCCTTTAAACCGATTGCGGCACAGAATTCTCGAGCAACTTCACGTGCTTTTAGTAAAATTACGTCTCTTGTAATGGACATTTCCTTCATCCCGTTTTTCAGTGCCATTGTCAACAACACTTTTCTCTATATCTTGAAACCTCCACGCTTGGAGCCCACAGAAATGTTTTTCTTTGAGAGTGTGCATTCCATAAGGACTTTCTGCATGCGCCATCGATGAGCATAGCACTCAGTAACAATGAATAATAAGGACATTTGACACAGGAGAGGGCCAATCAGCCAATCGAGCCTGCACTACACCAACATCAGATTAAAATCAATCAGTCAAGCTAATGACTTAATTTAATTGTGGGGGAGGAGTGGGGATGACAGAAGTGTGCCACGTAAGCTCAGGAATATCACCAGGGTGTTAAAAATAAAAATTGTGGACACCAAATAGGACAATAGGGACACCATAGAAATAAAAACACCAGAGTTTTCTGCAGCAACACAGTTATTCGTTTCTTCAACTGTTCTTTATAACCTTTATTCAACTCTTCATTTTCGAACCTTTTCTTTTTTCTTCTTGCTGAAATACATAATGTACGTGGAGAAATCCACTCGTAAACAATGCACATGGCACATGAATTCACGTATTGCACAGCATTTCTGTGAAGAAAGAGGAGAGAGGTGACACAACCAGGTCAGAGGAGATTATTTTTTTGTTTAAAGGAAGAAGATGATTTGTGGCAACACATTCTATATTATGTAGCTTGTCAAACACAACAATCAAATGAACCCACAAACAATCACAGAAACACACACTTCTCAAATTATTTATATAGCATGATAAATGAAGAAGTATAAAAAATATGGAAGAACGTACGACCAACAATGCCAACAATAACAGCTCTCGTCTGCTGAAATAAGACGAGGTTCATTTTTGAAAATTGTGATTTTGAAAAGAAAACCTCATCGTGTATTGTCGGCCAATATGGTAATTCAAACCACAAGTTGGTTTATTAAGGAGATCAGACAATGCAATGATGAGTATTACCATGTAAGCTTGAATTTTGTGGATATCCATTTACATAATTTATGCTTGAACATTAATAAGCACTTGGAAACCTAATTTTGACCATTTTTTATTGTGGATATTAGGGAAATCAATATGCCCAAAATTGTTAGGGTTATTACACAGCCATTAGTGTTGCCTAATTTGTATTGTTGGCTGCAGTTACACATCTGTAGGGGATTTCAAGGCTTTCCCTATGATGAGATTTTATGACAGATATTATCAAGGGTTGGAGGGATGACTAATCAACGCAGGAGGATAGGTCAATTATGTGGTTCATCAGTTCCAACATTTGCTGCATATGATCCACAAAACACAGTGATTAGATTAACCACCTTGAGGAAAATGTTGATGGAGGAAGGTGGCCAAATTAATTGAGGTCACTGGTTTCAGTGGTTTTTGTGGGTTTACCAGGTTTGGTGAAGATGGTCAAACTGAAACAGCATATTCTTGAAGAATCTTCGGCAGACTATAAACAAGGTCACGTGGGCCATAAAATATTTCTCAACTAACACTGCAGGAGGAAAAATTATAAAGAGTAGGTCCATATGCTTTTGCTCTTATATCTTATTTTGTATCTCATGAGCCACTGGTATGACTGTAGAGACATTCACAATGCATGTACATTGGCAGACATAATTAATAAGACTGAAGGCCAATAAGCTCACTAGATTTTCACCCAGTGCAGTTGGAATTTAAGAAAGCACATACGGGTTCTTGTTATTGTATTTGCCTCAAAACTTTGCCCACACCATGCTTGGACATTAAAAATAAGGGAAAACATGGAGTTGGTTATGGCATGCAAAATATCTGAGAGACCATCTGTTTATTTGATAGATATTTTGACCTTCATCCCACATCCTCACCCCTCTCCTGCCCCCGAACACTCTCCCTTTCTGCATACACATCATGTACATCAGTCCATCATTCCAAAATGATTATAGTCAGGTGCTAATCAAACCCAGGTGAGACAGTTCAAAGGTAAGCGTGCTACCTCTATACCATTCCTGTTAGGTTAAGTGGAATAATGAAGACATCAGAACAGTTCTATCATTATAATCTGTTTCAATTTAAACTAGATTTGTTTTTAGTTTTTTATTTTGGACACAAAACATAGTAGTACAATATTTTATATTCCTTATTTTTCTTCTTTTCTGTGATATCATAAATTTTATTTGCGCTGGAGTGGCGGACCCATCCAGGATTGCGCCCAATAGCCAGGAGAGTACTTCGGCAGCACCAACGCTCTGCACAGAGTATGATCCCAATGGATGGATGGATAAATTTATCATGTAGTACTCGTGGGTCCGTTGCGTCCATTGGACCAAATTTTCATTGGTAAAAAATTATCTTGGAGCGAGGCAAATTTAAAATGCCTTGTAGAATACCTGTCTACTGTGACTGATTGAGCATTAGCTTGCCTTTTTACCAAACCCAGATGTGCTTGGGCCAGGTGGGGATTATACAATTTGTGATTATTATTGCCAAATGCTCTGTCTGGATGCAACTTTGAGGTTTGGGGATCAATGAGGTTGAGTAATCTACTTATGTGGACCTGACGGCCAGAGTGGCAGATCCACTGTTTGGAGATGTTCTGCGGCTGAAATAATCGAAACCTCAATGAAAACTTTGCCGGGCAGTTGGGAAAAAATGATCCGGGCAGTTGGAAATCAGTCATTTGCCTTATAAGTTAAGCTTATAACTTCAAATAAAATAGCTTTTGTAAGTACTTACCAGAACATAATATATATGTGTTGTGTGTTTATATATGTGCATTTAGGTGAAAATGTGTGTGTGTATGTATATATGTGTTGACATAAATATATATATATACATATCGAAATATGTGGAGTGTGATGAGCACTCCCCCGATCTCCAATGTACATAAAGTCCTTAACGCAAAGTATCACCTCTAATCCAGAGGCCTCAGCCCGGTGACTCTGTCAAACAGACAAAGATTACATGATCAACATCAGTTAACATCAAACGGAGCCACCAATCAGGATTTCGGGCTATTTTACCCATATTAGGACGGCATTACCAACCAATGACCACATTCGTCGTTGAAACATAAGTCGCACCTCCTGGGCTTGTTATGGTGAGCATCGCCGCAGATTATGTCTCACATGGTTAAAACCGCATAATCCACACAGAACAACCATCCATTGCCACCCAGACGATTGTTTCCGCTAATGCAAACAATCAACCAGATTGGCCATGTGGTGCGATCAGCAAGTAATCGAAATATGTGGAGTTGTGACGAGCACTCCCCGATCTCCAATGCACAGATTGTTATTTGTATATGTACATGTGTGGATATGTATATGTCTGAACAGTATGTGTTTTATATAAAATATATATTATTTGTATATGTGTGTATGTGTGGGTTGTGTGTGTGTGTTGTGTGTGTGTGTGTGTGTGCTTATGTATGTATTGTTATGTCTGGCTTCCTTCTTGGGACTACAGAGCAGTAATTAGTCTTTATTTTGATTAACATGGCATGTGGTCTAAAACATGGGAACATTGAGAATTATTTTCGGGTTCTTTGTAGTTCATTAGCCTAATCAACTCGGGAGATCATGACGATCATTTTGGTGTGTCACATTTCACATCAGAAAGCTGCAGTAGAATTCCACAAAAACATGCTACACACACACACACACACACACACACACACCTCATCTATTTATAGTAAATGTGCTACACTGTCAAACATATATATATATATATTTTGTAACCATACCCAACTCTTCCAGAAATAATTTAGTTATCCTTTTATTTACTGTTATCATTGTTGTTATTGTCCTTTATTTTTAGAAGCTATTGCATCGACATTTCCAACCCAGGTCAAAGGTCAGGATGAACTAAAACCATATGGTTCATGAGGGTGGTGTGAGGGTTGGTGTATGTCTGTTAACCAGCATCAAGCATAACTAACTTTCTGTTTGTCTGTCTCTCTGTTTGTCTTCGTGTGCCAATCTTCTCTCTCTCCACTTTCTCGTCCTTTGCCCCCTTTCACCTCCCCAATGTGTTTAATTTCCCTTCTTTCTGGTTCCTTTCCATTGCCGTTTGTCATCCACTACTATTCAATTGCACCTTGCACCACCATCTTTGCTTCGCTGAACACCAACGTGGTGAGTTATCACATCATGCAAAGACCACAACAATTTCTCTTCAGTACCTATAAAATATCAAAAATTAAATAAGTGCATCTCAATTTGTCAAAGGTGGATTGTTTGTCGTGTTTCATGCACTTTAAATCTATACTCCACAGATATCCAGACTGTTTTGTGGTTTGTAATTATAATTTCAAACATAATTGTATAAATTTAAAATAAGAATTCTTGAATGTTTTGAGAATAATATTCTAAAATTAAAAAGGTAACATACCAGCAATAACCATCTAAATAAAGTACTATGATGCAATACAATGTGCTACATTTGTTATAACTATTAATCATGGCAACCACATGTTTTAGAGACTATCATTTTACCATTTTATTTTTCTCATATTCATAATTGTCCTCAAGACAATAGGGTGGACATTTAAAGTTAATCACCTAAAGAAAGATGAAAAGGCAATGCTGCCTCAAAATCTATCTTACCAAGTAGGTTGGACAAAGTTTATAGTAGAACACAAGAGTGCGAATGAAATAAGGTTGTTGATGTAGACACAAAGAACTAACAAGAATTTTAACGTTTCCTTGTGTTGAGAAATTATTTTCTATCCACCAAAAATCTTTGTTAAGGAAAAGAAAACAAACAATTCAGGAAAATCTTTTAAATTTTTGATTCATAATTCAAAGATGAAAAACTGCACTTCCTACTTCCACATTCATAATACAGCACATAGCTGCAGGTAACATCATTGCTGAGGGAACAGCTGTGCCTGATTACCAGTACACTGGTACTCATTTCACCAACCTCAGAAGGATGACAGACTGAGTCGGCCCCACTTGGTGTTGATTCAACAGCCAACAAGGGCTCAAACTCAAGACCCAGATATCTTAAAACATCCACCTTAACCATTAAGCCAACACAGGGTACTTCCTACTTAATAGCATAAGGTGCCAAAGAAAACTGTAGTATTGGAAGGTGAAAGTATGTACAATTGGAATGTGAGGACGTCTATAGATATGTACGATTGGAACGTGAATCTATACAATAAAACCAAAAAAGGTCTATGGGGTAGCATATACACCCACACAAACAAGTCCTGGCAAGGGTCTGCAATCTTCGGAATTTCTCTTTGTTTTTAATGTGTTGCTGGCTGTTTGATTAGTGTGAGGAACTGATGTGCACTGGAAGGAAACCACTGCACTGTGTATATACCTCTGAGAAACCCGGATTAATCCCCTTTCGCAATTATGAGAAAATCAGAAGCGATCAGATATGAATCTATTGAGAGCTACCTCACCACCACTCATTGTGATGTAATTGTGAATGGCTTCCACAGTTTCCACCACTCTCTCTCTTTTTTTTCCTGAGTTTTGACGTCCATTGGCAATATCTGCCCATACCTCTCGGCTTCATCAGGCATCTGACGTCTCATCTTTTTTCATGAGGAAGTAATTTAAACAGCATTTTGATTAGACATCCAGTGCTTGATTATTTCACAGCGATTGCAAGCTTGGGGTTACAACTGATCATTCAATTCAGGACATACAAGCTGTTTTTTTTATTTTATTTTTGATGAAACTGTGTTATTATTACAGGTCATTTGTACAGTGTCATTCACCTTGTAATGTATGCAGTATCAAAAATTTCAGTTTTACTTTTTAGGAATCCCGAGTTACATAGAAAATGGTCACCCTTGAATTTGGTGGTTTATTTGAAAAATATTCAGCAAATTGTGAATTTTGACATCTCCCCTGCCCCTCTCCTCCCAACCTCCTTCAATTCATTAATAACATTACATTTCTGAATTATGGTGGCCTGCTTTTGCTTAGGCAGGTTACATGGTAGATAGAAGAATAATTATACGTCACATAAAATAATTTCTCAACAGAAGGAATGTTTAAATTCTGTTTAGCTCTTTGTATCTACATTACAAACTTATGTAGCACTTCCACATTCTACTATCATTGGTCCATTCAAATTATTGGTTAAAAGGATTTAGCAGCATTGCTTTTTCATAGGTCGCATTTTATTGGCCATCCAAAGTTACCCTGAGGACATGCAAAGTCAATCACAGGGGTGTGCACTATCAACAAGCAAATAGAGGAGAGCAGATTACTTAATTCCAATGAAGGATACAAATGCAGATGGGTATATTATTAGTTCGAATGCTGCATTTGTTGACATGGGAAATTCTCAAAGACCACCTCAATTTCAGCGAGCACTAGAATCGAAGTCTTAAATAGTGTACTTCTTCTTTTATGCTGGTGCTGATTCCCTCGTCTTGAGATGCCAGGTTCACTGGTCCTCACCAGTAGGTTGCAAATAAAATCATGATGTTTGTTTTTTTATTCTCATGTTCATTGCGAAGTTCATTGATCAATGTCAGATCCATGAACATTGGCACAAAGCTCATTGAGGGGTGGACCTTATACTATACATACATACATATATAATATATATATTATATATATATATATATACATATATTACATTATTACTAGAATTATAGCGTGTTGGCGTAGTGGTTAGGCGGAGCGGCTTGGGATCAAAGAGTCCTGAGCATTCAAGCCCCGTTAGCGCTTGATTATACACACCAGGAGGATTGACTTCGCCTGTCATCTTCTTGAGGTCGGCGAAGTGATACCAGTGTACTGGGCCCGGTGTATGCCCTGGCTAAAATAGTGATTTGTAACCAGTATCCCTGTGTCGTAAGAGGCGACCAGGGCTTGCGGTTCCAGGTCGAAGGGATCCAGCGTCAAAACCTGTGCCAATTCCACTATGCGGATCATACGGATGATCGCTTTGGCAACCCCTAACGGGAGCAGCCGAAAGAAAGAGAAGACATATATACTAGGAATACAAGAGACGCTCTGATGGAAATACCAATCTTTTGCTGTGATGGCTAATGAATTGGCAAGAAGAAAAAGGATTCTGAGTGCAGGAGATAACCCTGGCGTCGCAGTTGGGCAGTTTGCAGTTTCGCCCACGCGTGCTCTGATTTGTACCCATTAATTTTTTTTTCCATCACAAACCTCTCCCTGGCAGTTCCTGGAATCCAACGGTTTGATTTATTGAAATCCGTTTATCCATTTCTCAAGGGTTATAACATGACAGACAAAAATACAGACAGGGCAATATATATATATATACTACTATATATATAATATATATATATATATATATATATAATATAGCGGTACTTTCATAAATAAGGGGGGTTTAAAAATAAAAGTATGATATATCATGTCCCTGGATGCGCCTTTGTTCCACTTTGACAGTAGAAACATTACACACACAAAATATGAGCAGATTTCGAGAAGGTTTAGGGGTTCCTCAGTTGGCACAATATTGTTTGAAATTTGCCAAACTGTACTGACACTTGCCGTCGAATTATGCACAACGCAGTACACTTCACAATTATATGGTTGTTTGATATTTTCAAAACCACCACAGCAGTCATATAGGATGAAGAATTTTTTCCAAAGGAGGACCTAGATGAGCTTTTTGACATTGCCAGTTGCAAAAATGCCCTCTTCCATATGGACATAATTGTGCAAACTTGAGGAAACCCCTTAAAATATCATGGAATTTTGTTCATTTTTTTGACCTATAATTTCTTATAGGGTATTGGAACAAAGCAAAATCAGGAAGCCAGCAAAAATCAAAACTTTCATTTTTTTGGAAACACCCTAATATATATAATTATATATATATATTATATATTATATATATTATATATTTATACAAGCCGGTAGGCGGACATGGGTAGTCGAACTACCAATAGAACCTGACGCGATGGGGCCCGTTCGATGGGAAAATGACCTGAGGGATTAATCACAAGAAAAATTCATGATTCTAAGCTTCAAGGGTTAATGCTGCAGAATGTTTTATCGTAAAAAATACCCCCACATTTAGCGGGTTTTTCGGCCGTTGCTAGGCAACAGCGGGGTCCATAGCAACGGTTTCTTCTCACACATAACTAGGACATACCATGGAACCTACCATTACCAGTTTCATGTGATATCTGCCACATTAGTCTCTGAGATATAACGAACTTCGTTTTTTTTATTTTTTCGACCAGGGTTCATTCAATGTCTATCTTCTCCGACAGTTTTTCATAGATCCGGCTGGAAATTTTTGACAATTATGGCTGAATGTACTGGCCCACAGTCGCTCGTTGGCCCGATTTTGATTTTCGAAAAAAATAAAATTTTTATGATTTTTCAAAATTCAAAGTCCCGTTGCTAGGCAACGGTGTGTCCATATGCAACGGTTTCTCATTTGCAACAACTTAGGTCATGCGTATGAACCTACCCAACCAAGTTCATCAAAATCCCATTGTATTAACGGAGCACTGGACCGAACAGAGGACAGACAAGGACAGACAGAAAACATATCGACGGAAAAAGTATAAGGGTAGAACAATTTTCCAAAAAAAATTTTTTCCACTGGATCGACTACCATTATATATATATAGTATATATATATAATATATATATTATATTTATATATATATAATATATATATATATATATATATATATATATACCCATATATTATATATATATAACTACCCATAGTATATATAATATAACTATAACACTCTCCACCATACAAACGAGCACGTGATTGTTGTTGATGCTGATTTAATTATGTGACATCATGGGATACAATGAGGTGCAAACCTCGAACAGAGATAAATGCCTGAAAATTACACATCATGTGATTGAGACATGAATCACATAATGCTCATTGTGGTGAATGTTTTCACAGAGGATCCAACATGGAGTTAAACAATCTCAATTACCAGGTATCCCACCCCTGGGCAGCAATCGCTTGCATTGCACCATCAATCGCATTGACCATTTGAGCTCTCAAATCTGAAGCCTTGGGAATTGGCATTCATGCCTGAATCAGCTCCTGTTCCAACGGCATCTAGGGTCTATGGCTGTTGTGGCAAGGTCTTAAAACATGACTATCAATGATTACCCAGCGATGTTCAACTGTATTTAAATTGGCAAGATGGCAGGTCAACATGTCATGGACGTTAATGTTGGCATTTGACAAGAACATTCCTTGTTCAGATGGCCCTGTGAGAAGAAAAAATAGCATTATCACATATAAAGAATATTACCTGGTCCATGTTGTTGAAGAATCGGGAACACACATATTAAGTTGTGTTAAAAAGGTTGGAGCAATACCACGCCACATCATGCCACTTCCATGTTCAATTAAATGTGTGGCTTCCTGGACACAGACTTGGGGCATGTCACTCATTTGTGTCTTCTGTAGACCATGCATTGGCCATCATGCCTTTCAAGGAGAACCTGGATTACTCAATGAACATAACATTGCCCATTGCCTCTGTTAGACATCATATGTGCGATTGGACCACTGAAGTTGTGCTTGGATTGTGTCCATGGAATCTTTCCTCTTTTATAAAATTATTGTGTACCGGACTCAATAGAAGTTGAATATATTCAACGTAGAGTGGACCCTATTAAAGGGAGCAAGGCTTATGTACAGCTGAAATGCATCAGCGACCAGGAGAGCCATGTTCCCAGGAAAAAACCTCACTATCCAGGTTCACTTTGTAGCACCATGTAGTCAGGCTTCTCAGACCATGAATGGTCCGGCACATGGACCGACATCACGATAGAACCACACTCATGGTGAGGCAAAATCCTCCGTGGTCTAAACAGAGGCCGCTTTCGGAATGAGTCTTCTCATAAGTCTTGGGTTCAGATCTGAACCACTTCTCGTTCATTCACCAAGAGCTGAAAAGAAGCATGGTCAAATGTGGGGTACCTGTCCACACCGACGTTAAAAGAGCCCAAATGAAGAGAGATAACGATGCTGTCACACCATAGTTGGGTTGGTTGGAGGAAGTCAACCCTTTCGATGCCACACGGGACAAGAAGACTCTGGTGTCCTTCCCAACTGGGTTCAGCAGCACTCCCGAAGACCAAGTCAATGCTGATCAAGTAGAAGAAGTTGGCAGAGCCATACAGGCTAAGATGGATGGGAAA
>CM068956.1:90043351-90062864 GCA_035128595.1 Eptatretus atami | reverse complement strand
TGCCTCTCCTCTATTCTGCTTGTTGATAGTGCACACCCTGTGATTGACTTTGCATGTCCTCAGGGTAACTTTGGATGGCCAATAAAATGCGACCTATGAAAAAGCAATGCTGCTAAATCCTTTTAACCAATAATTTGAATGGACCAATGATAGTAGAATGTGGGAGTGCTACATAAGTTTGATAATGTAGATACAAAGAGCTAAACAGATATTAAAACATTCCTTCTGTTGAGAAATTATTTTATGTGACGTATAATTATTCTTCTATCTACCATGTAACCTGCCTAAGCAAAAGCAGGCCACCATAATTCAGAAATGTAATGTTATTAATGAATTGAAGGAGGTTGGGAGAGAGAGGGCAGGGGAGATGTCAAAATTCACAATTTGCTGAATATTTTTCAAATAACCACCAAATTCAAGGGTGACCATTTCTATGTAACTCGGGATTCCTAAAAAGTAAAACTGAAATTTTTGATACTGCATAATTACAAGGTGAATGACACTTATACAATATGACCTGTAATAATAACACAGTTTCATCAAAAATAAAATAAAAAAAACAGCTTGTATGTCCTGAATTGAATGATCAGTTGTAACCCCAAGCTTGCAATCGCTGTGAAATAATCAAGCACTGGATGTCTAATCAAATGCTGTTTTAATTACTTCCTCATGAAAAAAGAGAGACGTCAGATGCCTGATGAAGCCGAGAGGTATGGGCAGATATTGCCAATGGACGTCAAAACTCCGGAAAAAAAAGAGAGAGAGTGGTGGAAACTGTGGAAGCCATTCCACCAATTACATCACAATGAGTGGTGGTGAGATAGCTCTCAATAGATTCATATCTGATCGCTTCTGATTTTCTCATAATTGCGAAAGGGAACTAATCCGGGTTTCTCAGAGGTATATACACAGTGCAGTGGTTTCCTTCCAGTGCACATCAGTTCCTCACACTAATCAAACAGCCAGCAACACATTAAAAAACAAAGAGCAATTCCGAGATTGCAGACCCTTGCCAGGACTTGTTTGTGTGGTGGTATATGCTACCCATAGACCTTTTTTGGTTTTATTGTATAGATTCACGTTCCAATCGTACATATTCTATAGACGTCCTCACATTCCAATTGTACATACTTTCACCTTCCAATACTACAGTTTTCTTTGGCACTTATGCTATTAAGTAGGAAGTAGCCTGTGTTGGCTTAATGGTTAAGGTGGATGTTTTAAGATATCTGGGTCTTGAGTTTGAGCCCTTGTTGGCTGTTGAATCAACACCAAGTGGGGACGACTCAGTCTGTCATCCTTCTGAGGTTGGTGAAGATGAGTACCAGTGTACTGGTAATCAGGCACAGCTGTCCCTCAGCAATGATGTTACCTGCAGCTATGTGCTGTATTATGAATGTGGAAGTAGGAAGTGCAGTTTTTCATTTGAATTATGAATCAAAAATTTAAAAGATTTTCCTGAATTGTTTGTTTTCTTTTCTCTTAACAAAGATTTTTGGTGGATAGAAAAATAATTTCTCAACACAAGGAAACGTTAAAATTCTTGTTAGTTCTTTGTGTCTACATCAACAACCTTATTTCATTCGCACTCTTGTGTTCTACTTACAACTTTGTCCAACCTACTTGGTAAGATAGATTTTGAGCAGCATTGCCTTTTCATCTTTCTTTAGGTGATTAACTTTAAATGTCCACCCCATTTGTCTTGAGGACAATTAATGAATATGAGAAATAAAAATGGTAAAATGATAGTCTCTAAAACATGTGGTTCCATGATTAATAGTTTAACAAATGTAGCACATTGTATTGCATCATAGTACTTTATTTAGATGGTTATTTGCTGTGTATGTTACCTTTTTAATTTTAGGAATATTATCTTCAAAACATTCAAGAATTCGTTATTTAAATTTATACAATTATGTTTGAAATTATAATTACAAACCACAAAACAGTCTGGATATCTGTGGAGTATAGATTTAAAGTGCATGAAACACGACAAACAATCCACCTTTGACAAATTGAGATGCACTTATTTAAATTTTGATATTTTATAGGTACTGAAGAGAAATTGTTTGTTGGTCTTTGCATGATGTGATAACTCACACGTTGGTGTTCAGCGAAGCAAAGATGGTGGTGCAAGGTGCAATTGAATAGTAGTGGATGACAAACGGCAATGGAAAGGAACCAGAAAGAAGGGAAATTAAACACATTGGGGAGGTGAAAGGGGGCAAAGGACGAGAAAGTGGAGAGAGAGAAGATTGGCACACGAAGACAAACAGAGAGACAGACAAACAGAAAGTTAGTTATGCTTGATGCTGGTTAACAGACATACACCAACCCTCACACCACCCTCATGAACCATAGGTTTTAGTTCATACTGACCTTTGACCTGGGTTGGAAATGTCGATGCAATAGCTTCTAAAAAAAAAGGACAATAAACAACAATGATAACAGTAAATAAAAAGGAAACTAAATTATTTCTGGAAGAGTTGGGTATGGTTACAAAATATATATATATATATGTTTGACAGTGTAGCACATTTACTATAAATAGATGAGGTGGTGTGTGTGTGTGTGTGTGTGTGTGTAGCATGTTTTTGTGGAATTCTACTGCAGCTTTCTGATGTAAATGTGACACACCAAAATGATCGTCATGATCTCCCGAGTTGATTATGCTAATGAACTACAAAGAACCCGAATAATTTCTCAATGTTCCCATGTTTTAGACCACATGCCATGTTAATCAAAATAAAGACTAATTACTGCTCTGTAGTCCCAAGAAGGAAGCCAGACATAACATACATACATAAGCACACACACACACACACACAACACACACACACAACCCACACATACACACATATAACATATAATATATATTTTATATAAAACACATACTGTTCAGACATATACATATCCACACATGTACATATACAAATAACAATCTGTGCATTGGAGATCGGGGAGTGCTCGTCACAACTCCACATATTTCGATTACTTGCTGATCGCACCACATGGCCATCTGGTTGATTGTTTGCATTAGCGGAAACAATCGTCTGGGTGGCAGATGGATGGTTGTTCTGTGTGGATTATGCGGTTTTACCATGTGAGACATAATCTGCGGCGATGCTCACCATAACAGCCCAGGAGGTGCGGACTTATGTTTCAACGACGAATGTGGTCATTGGTTGGTAATGCCGTCCTAATATGGGTAAATAAGCCCGAAATCCTGATTGGTGGCTCCGTTTGATGTTAACTGATGTTGATCATGTAATCGTTGTCTGTTTGACAGAGTCACCGGGCTGAGGCCTCTGGATTAGAGGTGATACTTTGCTGTAGGACTTTATGTACATTGGAGATCGGGGGAGTGCTCATCACACTCCACATATTTCGATATGTATATATATATATTTATGTCAACACATATATACATACACACACACATTTTCACCTAAATGCACATATATAAACACACAAACACATATATATTATGTTCTGGTAAGTACTTACAAAAGCTATTTTATTTGAAGTTATAAGCTTAACTTATAAAAGCAAATGACTGATTTCCAACTGCCCGGATCATTTTTTCCCAACTGCCCGGCAAAGTTTTCATTGAGGTTTCGATTATTTCAGCCGCAGAACATCTCCAAACAGTGGATCTGCCACTCTGGCCGTAGGTCCACATAAGTAGATTACTCAACCTCATTGATCCACAAACCTCAAAGTTGCATCCAGACAGTCATTTGGCAATAATAATCACAAATGTATAATCCCCACCTTGGCCCAAGCACATCTGGGTTTGGTAAAAAGGCAAGCTAATGCTCAATCAGTACAGTAGACAGGTATTCTACAAGGCATTTTAAATTTGCCTCGCTCCAAGATAATTTTTTACCAATGAAAATTTGGTCCAATGGACGCAACGGACCCACGAGTACTACATGATAAATTTATCCATCCATCCATTGGGATCATACTCTGTGCAGAGCGTTGGTGCTGCCGAAGTACGCTCCTGGGCTATTGGGCGCAATCCTGGATGGGTCGCCACTCCAGCGCAAAAAAATTTATGATATCACAGAAAGATGAAAAATAAAGGAATATAAAATATTGTACTACTATGTTTTTGTGTCCAAAATTAAAAAACTAAAAACAAATCTAGTTTAAATTGAAACAGATTATAATGATAGAACTGTTCTATGTCTTCATTATTTCCACTAACCTAACAGGATGGTATAGAGGTAGCACGCTTACCTTTGAACTGTCTCACCTGGGTTTGATTAGCAACCTGAACTATAATCATTTTGGAATGATGGACGATGTACATGATGTGTATCAGAAAGGGAGAGTGTTCGGGGGCAGGAGAGGGGTGAGGATGTGGAATGAAGGTCAAAATATCTATCAATAAAACAGATGTCTCTCAGATATTTTTGCATGCCATAACCAACTCCATGTTTTCCTTATTTTTAATGTCCAAGCATGGTGTTGGCAAAGTTTTGAGCAAATACAATAACAAGAACCCGTATGTGCTTTCTTAAATTCCAACTGCACTGGGTGAATCTAGTGAGCTTATTGGCCTTCAAGTCTTATTAATTAATGTCTGCCAATGTACATGCATTGTGAATGTCTCTACAGTCATACCAGTGGCTCATGAGATACCTAAATAAGATATAAGAGCAAAAGCATATGGACCTACTCTTTATAATTTTTCCTCCTGCAGTGTTAGTTGAGAAATATTTTATGCCACACGTGACCTTGTTTATAGTCTGCCGAAGATTCTTCAAGAATATGCTGTTCTAGTTTGACCATCTTCACCAAACCTGGTAAACCCACAAAAACCACTGAAACCAGTGACCTCAATTAATTTGGCCACCCTTCCTCCATCAACATTTTCCCTCAAGGTGGTTAATCTAATCACTGTGTTTTGTGGATCATATGCAAGCAAATGTTGGAACTGATGAACCACATATTGACCTATCCTCCTGCGTTGATTAGTCATCCCTCCAACCTTGATAATATCTGTCATAAAATCTCATCATAGGGAAAGCCTTGAAATCCCCTACAGATGTGTAACTGCAGCCAACAATACAAATTAGGCAACACTAATGGCTGTGTATAACCCTAACAATTTTGGGCCATATTGATTTCCCTAATATCCACAATAAAAAATGTTCAAAATTAGGTTTCCAAGTGCTTATTAATGTTCAACATAAATTATGATACATGGATAATCACAAAATTCAAGCTTAATGGTAATACTCATCATTGCAATTGTCTGATCTCCTTAATAAAACCAACTGTGGTTTGAATTACCATATTGGCCCGAATACACGGATGAGGTTTTCTTTTCAAAATCACAATTTTCAAAAATGAACCTCGTCTATTTCAGCAGACGAGAGCTGTTATTGTTGGCATTGTTGGTCGTACGTTCCTTCCATATTTTTATACTTCTTCATTTATCATGCTATAATAAATAATTTGAGAAGTGTGTGTTTCTGTGATTGTTTTGGGTTCATTTGATTGTGTGTTTTGACAAGCTACATATATAGAATGTGTTGCCACAAATCATCTTCTTCCTATAAACAAAAAAAAATAATCTCCTCTGACCTGGTTGTGTCACCTCTCTCCTCTTCTTCACAGAAATGCTGTGCAATACGTGAATTCATGTGCCATGTGCATTGTTTACGAGTGGATTTCTCCACGTACATTATGTATTTCAGCAAGAAAAAAAAGAAAAGGTTCGAAAAATGAAGAGTTGAATAAAGGTTATTAAGAACAGTTGAAGAAACGAATAACTGTGTTGCTGCCAGAAAACTCTGGTGTTTTATTTCTATTTGGTTGTCCCTATTTCCTATTGGTGTCCACAATTTTATTTTTAACACCCTTGGTGATATTCCTGAGCTTACGTGGCACACTTCTGTCATCCCCACTCCCTCCCCCACAATTAAATTAAGTCATTAGCTTGACTGATTGGACTTTAATCTGATGTTGGTGTAGTGCAGGCTCGATTGGCTGATTGGCCTCCTCCTGTGTCAAATGTTCCTTATTATTCATTGTTACATGAGTGCTATGCTCATCGATGGCGCATGCAGAAAGTCCTTATGGAATGCACACTCTCAAAGAAAAACATTTCTGTGGGCTCAAGCGTGGAGGTTTCAAGATATAGAGAAAAGTGTTGTTGACAATGGCACTGAAAAACGGGATGAAGGAATGTCCATTACAAGAGACGTAATTTTACTAAAAGCACGTGAAGTTGCTCGAGAATGTCTGTGCCGCAATCGGTTTAAAGGCAACGCTGGATGGGTGCAAATGCATGATGCGTCCTAACGGTTTTGCTTTGTGAAAAAAAAATACTGAAAACCATGCAGATGATTTATTTTCCTAGAGTATTTACAGGGTCATCTTTTATGTGCAACCCCATTTTAAAAAGTTTTTTGGCACTCCACCCTAAAGTGAGGGTCATCTTATATTTTAGAGCGGCTTATGTCCAGGCCAATATGGTAATTTGTATAACAGGATTTTTTTTGCTTCTCACCAACGTCCAATAAAAACTAATACAACCAATAATATTTTGATAAATAATAGCAGGTGGCAATTGCATTTGATTGTTTAAGAATTTACAGTAAAAGCTAGATTGAAGAGCTGGTTGCCAAGTGATTAAAATGAGGTCATTAGTGTTTGATATAAGGTGTTCATATGATAATAACAGCTAAAAGTGTTGGATTCCAGAATCAAAGTGCTAGATGCCTGGATAGTCTAAGTTGAGTTCTGCGTATCCTGATAACCTGGGTATATGGATAATATATCTGGGTATTGGATAAATGTAACGTGAGCCAGAAATTAGGTTTTTATGTGATGTGAATGCTGCATTGACAGGTTGCAATAGCATACTGTAAAAGATGCAGGCTTGCACTGCTTTGTCCCATAGCATTGCGTGCCTCGCAGGTGTAGTTTCCGTAACTGTCATCCGTACATTTTTGAAGATTAGCAGAGAATGGCTGCCACTGTTCGCGATGCTCACTCCTTGCCAGCCATCCCGTAAGCTTGGGATATGAAAGATAGAAGTGGGTGGAAGAGGTACATATTAGGATGAGGAAGAAGTAGAGATATATTAGGCCAACTCTAAAAATCACCAAATTCAAGAGTCTTTTAATTAGGGGAAGTGAGAAAAATGCATCTAGCATCAATCTTGAACACATTTTTCAGACTTCAGGCATCATAAAAAACAAACATCAGCATAAATTTGTATTTGGCACCACAGAAATAAAGCCAGAAAGCAAACTGAAGCAAAATGCCTCATTCGAGTAAAACAAAACGTCATCAGTGATGTCATCAATGACATAAAATGTTTTTTAAAACTTCACACATCTGTGGTTAATCACAGAAATGATTTTTTGGAGGGAAGATACATATTCGAAAATAAAGACACCACCAACTTGTGGTGAGGAGGCTCAGGAGCCACTGCATGTTGGGCAGGAACACTAGTTGGTGGTTTTTAATTTCAAAATTAGTTTCATAAATATTGTACGGCCACGGGTACGAGAGTATAAATGAGGGGGTTTCTCGTTTCTTCCTCGGAAGAACCGGACCTGGGGCCACCACTCACAATTAATTCGTGGTCTGGTGGGTTGCTTTACAACCACAAACACCAATGAGTTAACCACGAGTTTTCAGTGTCTACCATCTAATTTGCCGTTTAACTAGAGGTCACGTGGCTTCCTGGCCAGGGAAACGTGCCCTCAGCAATGCACCAATCTTATCTTGATTTGATCTTATTTGAGCAGCCGAGCGTTTACCGCTGGTGCATGCTGACTATTACAGGTTAATTAGTTTGGGAAACTACCTCCCAGTCTATCTAGGTTCGGACAATGCTGGATCAGTGGAAGGAAATGACAAGCACGGATAGGTTGAAACGTCAACAAGGAATTTATTATTAAGAAAAATAAATAAACTGAAGAAATTTTATTTCCTTGTGGTGTAAATGGATAAATTCAGATTAATCAAATGTTCAATCAACAATATTATCTCAAAGAAAGAAAAGAATTTCAACAAGCAGTTATAGAAAAATAGACAAAGAGCAGATGCTTATGACGATGCCTTACTTAACAATTAAACATGAGACAAGGGTACCCATCAGATCATTCAGGGGGGAAAGAAAATCCGGTCTCGCTTACCAAGGCAGTAAGTCATCGTTGTCTACTAAAATGACCCAAAATGTGTAGCATGCCTTGGTCCGCTGCAAGGCGCCTGGCACCCACCTGCAAACAGGCTCGAAACCAATTGACGTCATGTCGTCACCCCCAGGAACCAGGGACGCCAAGAATCAGGTATGCCAAGAGCCAGGGACCAGGCAGAACCAGCCGGAAAGGTCCAACTGTCACCAACCGTCAGGAGCTATTCAGGAGCTGTAACCAATGGCCAGGAGCTATCACCAATCGTCAGGACGGCGGTCCTCCCATCCTTTTTACTGGTGACCAGTGTGGGCAGAGGCTCAAGCAGATTTCAGCTAAAACCAGCGTGCCTATTGGCGCATCGCTGCACGTGACCTTCAACCGTCAATCCCTATCGATCATTCTTCCTCACCATCGAGTGAGATGCAACTCCCAATTCACACAGGCCTGGCTTTTGACACCATGTTCGGGCACTAGACGAACGCCAGAAAGCAGCCATTTGCTGGAACAATCGAGCGAAAACGTGAAGCGCTCACCAAATATTCAAGTGGCAACCATCACCTCCCCATTCAGCCCAACACAAACAAGAGCCAGTTAGCGTCATAGAGCTGCTGAACCAGGTGTCAAACGTCGATGGAAAAAGGTGGTCCTTGAGGTAAATGATCAAAGCTGTGTTTGACCGTCAAAATGATTGTTCAGGAAAAGCCCTCGGTGTGTTTAATCAAATGTCTGTAAATCCAAAGTGTACATAAATCGTCTATTTCCAAGCCAATGTGTCTCGATGGAAAGGGAATAGAATGAGTGTCCGTCTTGTTTGAGTGCCAAAATGGGGAAAATTGCTTCGTAACAAACTGATTCGGATAGTATACTCGGTTTTTCAGGAACGCATCCCGAGCGTATGGTGAGGTATTACTGTATTACAAATAAATTTCAAAAAATATAATATCAAAATATATGAAATAAATTTGTCCAAAATAAATGTTTTGTATTACGATTGGTGTAAATCATGACAGTACAGCAAATCTGTGACGTCAATCTCTGCAACGACATGTGAAGAGGCGAGCGTCGCGAGCCGATCCACATTAGTGAAGAAATAAAATAAAGTTTCTTTTCTTGAGTTATTGAGATCATTAAACTTTCCTTAATAATAATGATGATAAACTTGATCTAATAATGCGATGGCAAGTTTGATGATGGTGACGATAAAGACGAGTTGATAGAGATGATGGTGATGATGATGTTTGGGGAATTCAGGGGTTATTGTGTTCACGGCCCCATGTTAATTAGGTAATAAATGTGGAAATAGTTCGTCAACCTGTGATTATTTGAGCACATTGACTGCAAACCTTGCTTCAATAAATTCATCGTGATATAGTGAATCCGCAAAGCAGAAAACCCATGAAGAGGCAAGGCCCTCCCATACTTTTTTTTTAAGACAATAAAAATTTTGAAGATTGTGGAAATAAAATATGGAAGTTTTCGTGTTACTTGAAGCAATCTTATGCGTCAACCACCCTTATAACACTGTTATAAGATAACGTTGAGTCGCAATTTAGGAGATAGAGGCTTTGTTTATTACCGATAGAAGGCAGCGTCAATCAGCACCATAATATCCATATTGGCAGTCTCTTCTTCACCCCAATTCACATTCCACCCTTCTCATGCTAAATATAAATATACGAGCATGGTTATAGAAGTATGATGAAGGCGATTTGTATTCTAACAGTCTTCAAGTATATAATTCAATATAAACAAGTAAAACAAGACATAAAATGTCATAGACCCCCCGTTGTTTTAGTAATTTTGCTGTACGGAGTTAAAGCCCATATTTATTTACAACTAAAATGGCCAACCAGTCTAACCAGTCGGCATCTTTTATTAGATCGCAAAAATAAAGTTAGGCGCAGTGTAATGCCATCATGTACTGTGCTTGTGTAATGCTTGAAAAGAAATCGGACCATGCATGTCCGAAAAATGGTTGGGGATGAAGCTTAATTAACAAAATGGTTGCCAGTCGGCCATATTGAAACTGATCTCGAAAAAAATGACACGCTTAAGTAGCCATCATTCATTATCTGTGTTGCCAAATTTGAACATCGTGAATGCATGTCCTAGAAATGTTGAGGTCGTGTTCAACATCAGGTTTTTACAACTAAAATGGCCGCCAGTCGGCCATCTTAATCTTGATTCGAAGAAAAATAATGTTCATATGTAAGCCATCATTCAGATCTGTTTGCCAAGTTTGAACAAGATGGTAAATGCATGTCTGAGAAAATGGTTTAGGACGTGTTCGATACCGGGTTTTTTTACATTAAAATGGCCACCAGCCTACCAGTCGGCCATCTTTGATCGGATCGCAAAATCAAGTGAGATGTATGTGTTTGCCATCATGTACTGTGCTACTGCCAAAGTTTGAACAAAATCGGACCATGCTTGTCTGAGAAATATGTGGTGACACATTTAGTAAAAAATTGGCTGCCAGCCGGCCATGTTGGACCTGATGTCGAAAAAAAATGACGTTCTTATGTCAGCTATCATTGATTAACTTCCTGCCAAGTTTGGATTAAGATTGGTGGATGCATGTATGAGAAATAGTTGAGGAGGTGTTTGACACCGGGTTTTTTTTACAACTAAAATGGCCCGCCAGTAAGGCCAACTTTGATCGCATTGTGAAACAAAATGATTGTGCAATATGTACACTATCGTTTGTTGTCTCTTTGCCAAGTATGAATAAAATTGGTCCATACATGTCTGAGATATGGTTGTGGAAGCATGCACATACACGGAAATCGAGACCAAATCCATAAGCCCCCTTTTCGGACTAAGTCAACAAAGGCTAATAAAGGATTAAGAGGTTTAAAAGGTGAATGAATAAATTAAATCTGGGTTTTACCACCATTTTCCCCAGTATCTATTACATCATCCTATCTAATATATTACATGGGTTCTTCGTGCCTGCTGTTCGTAGTCCTTTATAACGTTTCTTAAAACAGTAAGTTTTCTTGTTTGGGAATGATTTCATTTCCTGTTTGTCTGCCAAGTAGGCAGACAGAGTAAAAATATTAATTTCACTCCTCTCTGCGCACAATGTGATCAGGATGATTTCCAAGGCCACGGTACTGTTAAACGGCAGACTTATATTCCTATTCATGTTCCGATTTGTGTTCAAATATAACATTCAATTTAAATAAGCTGTTCCTCGATCATAAACTGATCAGACAGTTGGACGGACATGAACTAATTACTCAACCCCGCTCTCACTTTGTGTGCGTGGGGTAATTAATGGCTAATTGAAAAAATGATACAAAAAAGACACCTAGGAACCAAAAGACCCTGAAGAGTCATTCCACCTCATATCACCGGAGGGCCCTCCAGTTGACCCCCTCAGATTTACTTTAAACTTTCATAAAATAGTTCCCAGGTACAAAACTGAAGCTGCGTAAAATTTTAGGTCCATATATGCCGTCAACTCCGAGATATTGAGGGTTGAAAATGTGGTTGTGGCCCTATTTTTATGGTCGTTGCGAGCATCACAAAATGAACGGCTACTTTTAAACTCCCACAACTTTTTAAATATTAATGCAAGAGCCTTGAAATTTTCAGAGATTATTCTTATATAACTGCTCTGGAAGAAAACAACATAAAATGGAGTACACCTCTATTAATTTTTTATGACTGATCAGTTGAAATCCAGAAAAAAAATGTTGGTTTTGTATGAAGACCCAAACTTTGAGACCCCATATATTTTTATTATCCCATCCCAGAAGCTTGAAATTTTTTCAGGTAATAACTATGGTAGTAGTATTCAAATTACATGTTTACTTTCTTTAATCAGTCATATATAATACAGTCATGATCCCTCAAAATTGAAAATTTCATTTTTCCCCGAAATTCAGTGAGGATTGCAAATATATGACAAGTCTGAAGACGACGATGGTTCACGAGCGGTATTTGATGATGTAGATTGTTTCAGAAGTCAAGGATGAGACAATGTGATAATGTTTGACCAAGTTATAAAAATGATCAACATGATGTGGTACGAGTGACAGGTTATTACTTGCAAAATGTCGAAAACCGGTTTCGTTCAACACTTCAAAAAATTTGACCTTTGCATAACCTTAAAGGTCACAAAACAATGTTGTGGACATTAAAATAAGGAAACAGGGATACGTGCTATAGCTTATTGGAGTTAGTTCGTCGAAGGAAGGTCGAAAACCCGGTTCGATTCCCACAACTTTGAAAATTTGACCATTGTGAACTTTAAAGGTCAAAGGTCAAGGATTATGACCTTTGGTGCAAAACTTCCTCTGGAACATTCAAGAACAATATAACGTCATATAGGCTTATGGCATTTCGCACTCGGATTATCCATACTTTGATGAAATCAGCGTAAAAAACAAACTTGAAGGGGCCACGGGCAAGGTGTTTGAGATAGAGCAAAATGGTTTCAAGACTTTTAGTTAGGGAATTTTAGCAAATTGTATTTGACCATCTGTGAAAAAATTGCTTACCAAAAAATTTCTTCACTAACGTATTCATCTCGGTGTCTACTAACACCTATCAATTAGTGCAAAACCCAAATCCTGTGGAAAATTCTGGGGAGCCAATCAAAGTTCGGGTGCTCAGAGGGCCTGCGCGAAAAAATCGGAAAAATTAACTTTTGCCAATATTGACTTGTGGATGTCTAACTAGGGGTTTTTTGGGGTGCTGAATTGATTCCAACCATTAGATTGAGGAAAAATGAATCCCTGGCCGTAAAATATTGATATGATACATTTGTAGATATCTCAGACTGTGTTTTGCGGTAATTTGGCTGAATTGATTCAGATTGTTCAAATTGTGCTGAAACCAGCATACAACATTTTTGAAACCACTGCTATATTGTTGGTTATACTTGTGATCATGCTCAGTAGAATTCTCTGTGTTAGCTGACGTTAGCTAGAGCTTTAGCTATAAAATTATTGTGTACCGGACTCAATAGAAGTTGAATATATTCAACGTAGAGTGGACCTATTAATGTTATTAATGCACATGGACCGACATCACGATAGAAACCACACTCATGCGTGAGGCAAAATCCTCTGGTGGTCTAAACAGAGGCCGCTTTCGGAATGAGTCTTCTCATAAGTCTTGGGTTTCAGATTCTGAACCACTCTCGTTCATTCACCAAGAGCTAGAAAGAAGCATGGTCAAATGTGGGGTACCTGTTGTCCACACCGATTAAAAGAGCCCAAATGAAGAGAGATAACGATGCTGTCAACACCATAAGTTGGGTGTTGGAGGAAAGTCAACCCTTTCGATGCCACACGGGACAAGAAGACTCTGGTTGTCCTTCCCAACTGGGTTCAGCAGCACTCCCGAAGACCAAGTCAATGCTGATCAAGTAGAAGAAGTTGGCAAAGCCATACAGGCTAAGATGGATGGGAAAAACTGTTGTGGATGCAATGGTAACCAAACACGAGGTCAAATCACTTGCAAGCCTCAGATCTGGACCCAAAGTCAATAGCGAGAAGCTGTGTCATTGACTCCCGAAGCAATTCAACTGCCTCATTGCATCAGTGAGCGTGAAGTCAAGACCAAAGAAGCTCTGCGCTTTGAGTTGACGCCAAACCGATGTCTCTGTTTGACAAAATCAAAAGTTGCGAAAGCCAGACAAGGCTGCCCTAGCAAGGTCCCTGAAGGCATGTGTGGCACCTGTCAAACAACCCCCCTGCACAAGCCTTGTGGTTGATGGTGGGTGGCTCCTGCACAATGTCAAGTGGGAGGCTAACCTTACTTGAAGGATTTTGTCGAGAGCTACCTCCGGTTTTGTGAAGTCCATGGGGTAGCCATCGCCTCCGGATAACGGTGGTCTTTGAGGATATGGCAGCTCCACAAAGGACCATGACCAATTGAGATGAACAAAGAATGCATGCTGTGAACATTCAGATTCGTCTGGATCTCAAAATCATCATTGCAAGAGAAAAGTTCTCGATAAAAGAAACAACAAAGCCCAGCTCGTTCTGCTCCTTGCTGCTAGACATTTAGTAGGAATGGAATGTGTACAGCAATGCTCCGATGAATGCCGCCATCCTCCATCGTCCGCACAGCTCTCGATGAGGCAAGAGAGTTCCCCTGTCGAGGTGAGGGCTGAGGACACAGACGTCCTGGTTATGCTGATTCATCATGTTGCAGACCACCCGATTCTTCCTCACGACAGCCAAAGAAACATCTTACGATGTCGGAAAGATCCGGGAGGCCCTCCCAGAGATATACCGGAGGTATCTCCATCTCTCATCTTCTTGCACAGCTTCTCTGGCTGCGATACAGTGTCTGCAATTTTTGGGTTTAGCAAACCAACTCTGCAAGACTGATTAAGTAGAGAGGGCAATGGATGTGTTTATGGGCATCCGAGCTGAGAAAGGTGATATCATTAAAGCAGGCTGTGATCTTTTCATGCTCATGTTCCATGGGAAATGACAAGTCTGAAGACGACGATGGTTCACGAGCGGTATTTGATGATGTAGATTGTTTCAGAAGTCAAGGATGAGACAATGTGATAATGTTTGACCAAGTTATAAAAATGATCAACATGATGTGGTACGAGTGACAGGTTATTACTTGCAAAATGTCGAAAACCGGTTTCGTTCAACACTTCAAAAAATTTGACCTTTGCATAACCTTAAAGGTCACAAAACAATGTTGTGGACATTAAAATAAGGAAACAGGGATACGTGCTATAGCTTATTGGAGTTAGTTCGTCGAAGGAAGGTCGAAAACCCGGTTCGATTCCCACAACTTTGAAAATTTGACCATTGTGAACTTTAAAGGTCAAAGGTCAAGGATTATGACCTTTGGTGCAAAACTTCCTCTGGAACATTCAAGAACAATATAACGTCATATAGGCTTATGGCATTTCGCACTCGGATTATCCATACTTTGATGAAATCAGCGTAAAAAACAAACTTGAAGGGGCCACGGGCAAGGTGTTTGAGATAGAGCAAAATGGTTTCAAGACTTTTAGTTAGGGAATTTTAGCAAATTGTATTTGACCATCTGTGAAAAAATTGCTTACCAAAAAATTTCTTCACTAACGTATTCATCTCGGTGTCTACTAACACCTATCAATTAGTGCAAAACCCAAATCCTGTGGAAAATTCTGGGGAGCCAATCAAAGTTCGGGTGCTCAGAGGGCCTGCGCGAAAAAATCGGAAAAATTAACTTTTGCCAATATTGACTTGTGGATGTCTAACTAGGGGTTTTTTGGGGTGCTGAATTGATTCCAACCATTAGATTGAGGAAAAATGAATCCCTGGCCGTAAAATATTGATATGATACATTTGTAGATATCTCAGACTGTGTTTTGCGGTAATTTGGCTGAATTGATTCAGATTGTTCAAATTGTGCTGAAACCAGCATACAACATTTTTGAAACCACTGCTATATTGTTGGTTATACTTGTGATCATGCTCAGTAGAATTCTCTGTGTTAGCTGACGTTAGCTAGAGCTTTAGCTATAAAATTATTGTGTACCGGACTCAATAGAAGTTGAATATATTCAACGTAGAGTGGACCTATTAATGTTATTAATGCACATGGACCGACATCACGATAGAAACCACACTCATGCGTGAGGCAAAATCCTCTGGTGGTCTAAACAGAGGCCGCTTTCGGAATGAGTCTTCTCATAAGTCTTGGGTTTCAGATTCTGAACCACTCTCGTTCATTCACCAAGAGCTAGAAAGAAGCATGGTCAAATGTGGGGTACCTGTTGTCCACACCGATTAAAAGAGCCCAAATGAAGAGAGATAACGATGCTGTCAACACCATAAGTTGGGTGTTGGAGGAAAGTCAACCCTTTCGATGCCACACGGGACAAGAAGACTCTGGTTGTCCTTCCCAACTGGGTTCAGCAGCACTCCCGAAGACCAAGTCAATGCTGATCAAGTAGAAGAAGTTGGCAAAGCCATACAGGCTAAGATGGATGGGAAAAACTGTTGTGGATGCAATGGTAACCAAACACGAGGTCAAATCACTTGCAAGCCTCAGATCTGGACCCAAAGTCAATAGCGAGAAGCTGTGTCATTGACTCCCGAAGCAATTCAACTGCCTCATTGCATCAGTGAGCGTGAAGTCAAGACCAAAGAAGCTCTGCGCTTTGAGTTGACGCCAAACCGATGTCTCTGTTTGACAAAATCAAAAGTTGCGAAAGCCAGACAAGGCTGCCCTAGCAAGGTCCCTGAAGGCATGTGTGGCACCTGTCAAACAACCCCCCTGCACAAGCCTTGTGGTTGATGGTGGGTGGCTCCTGCACAATGTCAAGTGGGAGGCTAACCTTACTTGAAGGATTTTGTCGAGAGCTACCTCCGGTTTTGTGAAGTCCATGGGGAAGCCATCGCCTCCGGATAACGGTGGTCTTTGAGGATATGGCAGCTCCACAAAGGACCATGACCAATTGAGATGAACAAAGAATGCATGCTGTGAACATTGCAGATTCGTCTGGATCTCAAAATCATCATTGCAAGAGAAAAGTTCTCGATAAAAGAAACAACAAAGCCCAGCTCGTTCTGCTCCTTGCTGCTAGACATTTAGTAGGAATGGAATGTGTACAGCAATGCTCCGATGAATGCCGCCATCCTCCATCGTCCGCACAGCTCTCGATGAGGCAAGAGAGTTCCCCTGTCGAGGTGAGGGCTGAGGACACAGACGTCCTGGTTATGCTGATTCATCATGTTGCAGACCACCCGATTCTTCCTCACGACAGCCAAAGAAACATCTTACGATGTCGGAAAGATCCGGGAGGCCCTCCCAGAGATATACCGGAGGTATCTCATCTCTTGCACAGCTTCTCTGGCTGCGATACAGTGTCTGCAATTTTTTGGGTTTAGCAAACCAACTCTGCAAGACTGATTAAGTAGAGAGGGCAATGGATGTTGTTTATGGGCATTCCGAGCTGAGAAAGGTGATATCATTAAAGCAGGCTGTGATCTTTTCATGCTCATGTTCCATGGGAAATCCTCCAAAGACTTGGAAGACTTGAGATTCGACATCTTCAGCAGCGAGCTGCTACTGGAGCATAAAAACCTGATAAACTCCCCCCAACAACAGGAGCTGCCAGCACAGCACTCTCTCCGAGCTTACCTCCAGACTAGAGACTGGCTGATGCTGCAAAGTCCATCGTTTGATGCCCGGGACTATGGATGCAACTCTCTGAGCAAGGATATGCACAGTCCCTTCTATAGACCCCATTGCACCAGACTACCTCCTGACGTTTGCCAGCTGCAACTGTGTGGGGACTGCAGCTCACTCAGGTGCTGCTGTTAAAAAGCAAGGAGTCAAGTGGTATTTCTGCTTGCGGCATCTGTCATGGTAACTTTTGCCTGAACAAAACCAGCTGGATGACAAGAGGAGTGAGGAAGATACTGGGGAGTTTGATGAATTAAGTTTGTAAAAGCTGAACGAAGCAACATTTCCATTGAGCACAGTTTCTGTTTAAAAAATGTCAATAAAATACATTTTATATGATCAAGGAGTGTTTCTTTCTCAAAATAATGGTTGGAATCAATTCAGCACCCCAAAAAACCCTTAGTTAGACATCCACAAGTCAATATTGGCAAAAGTTAATTTTCGATTTTTTCGCGCAGGCCCTCTGAGCACCCGAACTTTTGATTGCCTCCCCAGAATTTTCCACAAGGATTTGGGTTTGCACTAATTGATAGGTGTTGAGTAGACACCTAGATGAATACGTTGGTGAAGAAATTTTTTGGTAAGCAATTTTTTTCACAGATGGTCAATACAATTTGCTAAAATTTCCCTAACTATTTAGTGGGGAATGACCTCAAGATTATGCATAAAAAATATTGTCATCCTAGCTCTCAAAGTTTGGGCGGTCGTATGAATTTTTATGTCAAACTTCGCAATTTTTCTAGTTTGTGACCTTGTGACCTTGACCTTGGGACGAAAATGAAAAATCGAGCTTCCGTGGGGCTATGCAGGTGCCATTGGGCTAACCAAATACTGATAACCCAGCCAGATTCGCCAAACCCCCTAGAGAGAAGATGCAAATTGAAATCGGCTACCCCGAAAAACACAATTCGCAATTTTATAAGTTTCGTGACCTTTGTGACCTTGACCTTGGGACGAAAATGAAAAATCGAGCTCCATGGGGCTATGCAGGTGCCATTGGGCTAACCAAATCCGAAAACCCCAGCCAGATTCACAAACCCTCGAGAAGATAATTTTTTTATGTCAAAATTCGCAATTTTCTAAGTTCGTGACCTTGTGACCTTGACCTTGGGATGAAAATGAAAAAGAAAAATTGAGCTCCGTGGGGCTATGCAGGTGCCAATTGGCTAACCAAATACCGAAACCCCTGTCAGATTCGACAAACCCCTAGGAGAAGATGCAAATTGAATCGGCTACCCCTTAAAAACACAGGTTTTTGGGCGTGGCTCCGCCCATAATGGCGCACCACGCCCATTCTCAGGAAAACACAACTAGATCATGATATAAACCTCCACCAAAATTTTATCAGATCGGATCAAAAACCCACGGAGCTAGCTCGGGACAGACAGACAGACAGACAGACAGACAGACACACAACAATAACGAATATAGTGGTCACTTATATTTTTCGTGAAAATATTTTTTCGTGACCAACAAGGTATACCACTTCAAATTGTTCACCATTGGAAAGAGCATATTCAACTTTACAAAAGTGTCAAATATCAAAGTGGTATAATGTTTCTATCAATATTTTAAAAATATTTTGAATAAATGAGTTCTGCCAGTGCTGTGCACGTTGTGTGTGCTATTTAATGAACAGTCCTTTTACATGTAGTACATATGTGGTAGTACATGTATATACAATGTACATACATATCATCTGCTATTAGGATTACCAATGAACACAATACTTTGAAAATTTGAAATTTTGTAATTCTTTTTTCTCATTTGTAAATAGCAAGAGCTTAACTCATCTGGCTGGGGCTAAAAATAGAACTCAGGAATAGTGGCTGATCTGCTGATGTCAGCAGTGTATATAGTTACATTCAAGGGAGGACATTTGTTGAGTTCCTTTGGTCCATGTGATGAAAGTTATTGATGCTCCCCTAACGTCAACTGGGAGGCAGTACAAGCTCGCACCTGACTTGGAAAAGCGATCAAGGACCTATTCAAATCAATTTACGTGAAATGTTTTATTACATTGTTATTGCAGTATGTGATATATTTTTGTATTATTAATTTGAATTCATCGAACTAATCATTCATGATTACCATGGTGCCCACACCGTGCACACACTTCATGTTATTACCACTGTGTTAACAACAGTTAAAAAAAAATAGAAAATATATTTTTTAAAAAATATTAC
>CM068956.1:89966842-90031842 GCA_035128595.1 Eptatretus atami | reverse complement strand
TCATTGGTTGTGATGCAGCTATGCCACTGATGCAGTGTCCCCCTTACAGTACACTGGTACTCATTTTCCAACCTTGGAAGGATGACAGGCTGAGTCAACCTCCTGGTGTATTAATTCAGCAGCCAATGGGCTTGAACTCAGGACGCTAGGATCCCAAGCCACCACCATAACCACTAAGCCAACACCAGGCTTAACATATGTGTGTTGTGTGTGTATGTATGTATGTTGATATGTATGTATGTATGTATGTATGTATGTATGTATGTATGTATGTATGTATGTATGTATGTATGTGTATATATATATAATATATGCATACAAAAATATACATACATATATATTACACACACATATATATAATATATATATATATATATGTATATATATATATATATATATATATATATATTTATATATTCATATAAACTATATATACACACACATATCCTGTTTGCAGACATAATAATTGAGGTTTATCATGAGTATGGTCGTACTCAATATTGAGGATAATAGAGAAAAAAATGGCTGTCCATTCAAATGTGTACAAAATGATACACTCATAATCTCCAAAAGAGTGAAGTCATAAGCATTTAAAAGCCATAACTTTTATTCTCAAGCGTTTTCTAAACTGGAAAGACTTAAAAGATAACAAAAAACATAGCGAAAGTACCACAATGAAAGATCTCTAAATTGCAATTTGTACTTCTTCTTGGTCGCTCTCAAGAAATGTAAAACTGTAGTGCGACCGACCTCAACAACAGCTGAAGCCATGATGGTGATTCCAACGTGAGAAAGTTACTCTGTCTCTGGGCTAGTGCACACAACCAAAATATATAAATAAGTAAAACATTTATTGTTTTGTTACGTAAGAAATCAAATGTAATGTGGACTCAACCAAACCATCCAGGATCACGAAGGGGGGGGGGGGGGGGAATGGATGAAGGGGGGGGGGATGGGGAAAATGGACCCTGATGGTAAATCGACAGAATCATTCCAAAAGCAATACATATCCAAACCATCACCCAAATCAACTGAAAACAGTATTTAAACAATTTACTAACAGATGGATTTAATCCATACCAAAATAACAAGATATATAAAACATTGCAAATAAATAGAACACTCATAACCCGTGAAAAGTGTTGCCGCCATGAGCTCGAGTCATGTAATCGGTGCCATTTCATTAGCATCACTTGGCTGACCGCATCATGGATCAAGGTGGTTTTGAACGTGTCCCAGATTTAAAAAAGCCAAATAAATGTTAAAAATGGCATTTGTGCGGCAATAAACTGCTACAATTGTTACGGAAGGGTTGTGGAAAGATGTTTCACAGGTAGTCTGAGATGTTTATGAACAGGATGGTGTCATTTTACTCTGAAATATCACTGCAGTATCGCAGCTTCTCATTTGGCATTCATTGCATGAATCCTAATGGTAAATCGATTTGTTTGTTGGTCGCAAATGGTTTATAACATTTTTTTATGTAGGGGGGGGTTGTGTGGTTAATGAGGGGGGGGGGAGGATTATTGAATGTATTTTATGTTAACAGCCACCATTATTCACCAAACTGCATGGAAACAGAGGTGGACAGCTTAGCTGGTTCAGATTGAACTCAGCTACACAGGTAGAGTAAGTGTGCGAGGACTGAACATTTGCTCTCGAACAACGTATTGTGAAAAGGAAAGAGTTTCATGAGTAAACTTTATCATGTATGATCAATCGCACAAAAGGTGAAAAAACACGATCGTTTCTTGTTCTGAATTAATGTTAAACGCATGCGGAAATCACTTCACCAGCATCGAGTGCTAACCAAGATGGAGTCAGCAGCTACACCGGGTCTGTGTTGTGAATGGCATGGAATGGAGGTGGTAATCACATATGTAACGAGAAAAAAAAGCCAGGATTGAGGGGGGGGGGTAGAATGTACCATAAGCTGAATTTAATAACACCATTGATGGATTTAATCCATACCAAAATAACAAAACTATTAAAAAATCAAGCATTTTATCATTTTTTAAAATGATACATGATATGTGTTAACCCACATCGTGGACTGTGACAAAAGCCAGGATTGAGGCGGGGGTGGTGGGGTAGAATGTACCAGAAACAATTTTTTTTAACAGTTGGATTTCATCGCTCCAAAATTTAAAAAAAATGTGAAACATTAAGCATTTTATAATTAAACAAAAATTGCAGAAAGAAGAAGAAAAAAAACATTTAAAGAAAAATGTAAAAACATAAGGGATGAAATCTCAAAAAAACAACAGTCCGTCACAACAATTTTCTGATGGATTACCATCATGACATCTTTTGACATTTTACTTTTGTTGTGGAATTGTGATGGATGGATGAAGAAGAACAATGAAGAATGACACCACATGACGACACAACAATCCTCTTCTGGTTTTGCATCACAATATCTTTTGACGTTGTTCCATACAATACTACAAGAAAAGTAAAATGTCAAAAGATGTCGTGATGGTAATCCATGAGAAGATTGTGGTGTCGTATTGTGGCATCTCCTATCTTGTTTTTGTTTTTTTTGAGTTGTCATCCCTCTGTTTTTACATTTTTCTTGAAATGTTTTTTTCTTGTAATTTGATGATCAAGTGGATTGTGAACATGCTTGATATTGTTACCGGCAGTGACATCATAATCAGACACATCGTGACATATTACACTAGAGCACGAGGTTAAATTGAGTTGTAAGCCAAAAACATAAGTTATATATGTTGGTTATTCAGAATTAGCTTAAGTATACAATAATAACATCAGTATATACCGTTTATATAGATAATCGAATTTATGTACTGTAAATATACAATACCTATAGAATGCACTGTAACACTGGACAACATCCGTAAACGATGAATGTTTACAACTTCCTCCTATTGTACACCCACTCCCTACGGAGCAATTAAAATTATGTGACAAGACATTGTTGAGTCATATGATGTGCCATTGTGTTTGGTCATGTGACCCTCTGCGAGTGAGAGTGAAGCTCACCCAGCCAAGTTTTGTTTATGCATCTTTTCGTTTACAGACATTTATTAACAGATTTGTGATTATTTCTTGAATGGTGGTTTAGAATTACAGAAGTATGACCTGATGACCTGAGTATACCGATGAACCACAATGGTTTGCAGAACAACTGACGGCACAACATGCCTTTCATCATTCAACATCTCCACCATCTTTGTTGTACAATGTAACTTACGTGGCACCGAATCGAATTATAGATGATCTTGGCTGACAAACCACAGTTCCACTCTTATTATTTGATTTCCTGCGTCATTCTGTTGAGACCAATATTACACAAATCACCATGAGGCCCATCAATAATTCACACATTACCATGATTACTGGAATGTAATCCCCTGCTACTTCTCCATTTTGTTTTTTTTTAATTTACACTGTTTTAGGTGCAAGGTAAAGCTTATTAAAAAATCACAAACAAAACCAAGAAGCTTGACATGGATTCCCAGGATTTTGGGAGATAAGGAACAAGTCAACACAGGACACTGATTTGAACCTGGAGTTATCAAATGTCGACCATGCTTTAGCATTATTAGTTATGCACTCAGATATGGTCAGATAGGAACTTCAAATGGGTCAACTTCTAAGCTATTCAATAACATTTCTCAAGTCAGGTCAGGTATGGGAGCATGCGCAGGAGCAGCGTGTCAGCATCTCTTTCCATTGATTGATCCTTTCAAAAAATATTTGAACCTCACATGTCTTAATTGAGCTATTAAGTATATTACAGGATCTGATCACTCTTTATGAACCTCTTTCTCTACTTATTAAAGTACTCTTGGATGTAAGCTCTCTGGTCCTTAAGGTAAATGCACCCTCAAACTTCCTAACTGCCGTCTATCCTATCCACTTATTACCTCCGCCACCAAAGGTGAAGGAGGTTATGTTTTCACCTCTCTCTGTCTGTTTGTCTGTGTGCAGGATATCTCCAAAAGTTGTGCACAGATTCTAATGTAAATTTGGCGGGCAGTTGGTGTTTGACAAGGACAAACTGATTCGATTTTGGTGAGAGATCTAATCTGGATCCGAATACTATAAATTTTTAAGTGATTCTTCACCATTGAGAGATCGGGCCAAAAATGATAATAGCATGATATCTCAAAAAGTTGTGGACGGATTCGGATGAACTTGGTGGACATGTTGGGTGTGTGACAAGGAAGAATTGATTCAATTTTGGTGAATATCACAATCCAGATCTGGATACGAAATTATTTAATTTTTAAAGTGATTTTCACCACTGAGAGATAGGCCAAAAACGATAACGTACTGTACAGCATGATATCTCAAAAATATATAGGGCCTGATATGTCTCATGGATCAGGCATTACGTGGCAGAGGTATACGCTCCACTGAGTGGCCTTCCAGTTACAAGCTACAACATTTTTAAGTCCATTTGTTGGATTTGTTATGATTCCTGCCATTTCCTTTGTACATGTGAATACAAAATACAAATGTATCTATAATTCCAGCAATCTCTATGTGTCTGTCTGTCTGTCTGTCGCGACCGTGTTTCTCGACAACCACTGGTCCGATCTAATTGAAACTTGCCAGGTAATATGCTGGGCCTGTGGATGTGCCTTTTCAGGTTTGTATTAATTGGACAAGTGGTTCCAAGTTATGGCCATTTATTTACAACCCATTGACAGGACACGGTGCTATGACGTCACAATTTTTTTTTTTTTTGCACGTACGGCCACGCACATATGGGCACGACTAGTAAATAAAAAATTCTACTGTGCACTATCTTTCCCATGTTATTTGCTGTATTTGTTGGTGAGTCATCTACACATGGTTTAACCATGTTCATCATCAAGCCAGGTCATCAAGATAAATGTCAGTGTGCTGCAGGCTTTTAAAAATTGGATGCAAACAGCAAATTGTGACCAGATTCATCGGCTATTTGAAAGATTCTACAGGCAGACACAAAAGGCATGAATGTATGTCAAGGTCGTAGACATTGGATATGACAGCTGGGCTGATGCAATGCCTTTGCTCGAGTATCGTTTCAACTTTGACTTCAAAGAACGAAAGACAGGAATTTGGAGACATGCTGCAGAATGGTAATTCCCAGCAACAAAAACAGTGCATGACTGGAATACCAGAAACGGTCCAGGCTGGCATAACTTAATGTGATATAATTGCGGTAACTATGATTGATCAATGTGCAACTACTGTAATCATTATTTAAAATTATCTTGCTGTGATACCTTTCATGTCTATCTCTTTCATTTCCATATCATTAACGATGGCAATACGCTTTCAAAAATGACCATATTTGGAGTGGACAACAGACATGTGATATCATTTGTGGGCAGCAACGGTAATATTTCACGCGTGCTCAAATACCTCCCAAAAAGTGTTAAAAAAAGTCATTTCTACATTTGTGAACATGAATGCTACTTGATGTTATATCTCTAACTTTTTTTAGATCCTCGTGGAGGATCTCTAAGTCTTACTCACGTTGTCGCTCTTGTGGACTTTTTTGTTTCACAGCCTACAGTTTTCATCGAAACTTCCTGAATCTTGACATATATATGTAAAAATACCCTGCGCAGACGGTAACCATCTCCGATTTAGAAAATTCCTCCTAGAAAAAAAAAGTTATGACGTCAAAATATCTCCGCTAATGGGAATCGCCTAAAAAATTATCTCCGAAACTAGGCAAGCTTTTTGAATTCTGTTTGCGGGAATCGAGCAGGGTATTAGCAGAGATAAATTAGCGCACATATGATACATCACTATGACGTCATATCAATTTTTATGACGTCATTCCTATTTTATGACATTTTTTGTTTCACAACCCAGAGTTTTCATCGGATCTTCGTGAAGCTTGCCATGTATATGCAGAAAACCCACGCGCAGGCAGTAACCATCTCCGATTTTGGAAATTCTTCCTAGAAAAAAAGTTGACGTCATAATATCGCCGCTAATGGAAATTGCCTATACCATTATCTCCGAAACTAGGCAAGCTGTTTGAATTTTGTTTGCGGGAATCAAGCCGGGCATTAGCACAGATAATTTATCGCAAACCTGATACATCACAATGACGTCATACTCGTTTTTATGACGTCATCATTAAGAGGATGAGGATCTTATCTCATTCGAGCTTGTTTTTAGTGTATGTACAGTGTATGTTAGCTCAATACGAGGGGAAATAGCTGAGGGAGTTGTTGGAGATGCTACTTATGAGGCAGCTTGATTCTTTCATTCTATTCCCGAGCTCGATTTGTGCATGTCATGTGTAATGAAACTAAACCTCGGATTACAATTATATACCGACTGCTGCAAAGCTGAATCCGATCAGTTTTCGTTCACTGAGGCCATTGATGAAAGGCCAGTGGAAATGTTCGTGGCTGACGGCTGTTTTGATTTGGCTCAACCATTCTATATGCTGTGTTTTATGAAACGCCATTTGTGAAACAACATTGCAAGCATGGTTGACGATGAATCATTCGCACCTCTAGATTTTGCTTCAGTTAAAAATGTCTTTCCGCATCAGGAGACCATGAAAGCAGAGCAGTTCAAGCTCTGCAGGAAATTTGTTTATGATATTGCATGAATTACGAGGTATTTTGGCATAAAATACATTTTCAATTTTCTGCATGCCAAGGCATGAAATCTTAAATACACAAAACTTTCCTTAGGGTCCATTTATTTATGATGTTTGTAGTGAGTGTTTGACCAGCATGTACATTATGTATAAGAGCGAAAAGGGGGAAGGGGTGGGAGATCTGTACAAATCACAATCAGCAAAATACGAATAATTAATTTGGAATATTTTCCCTAATTACTTTTCCTCTTTCTTTTACCAATGTCGTTTATTATTTTAAATTTAATTTCCGGTATTTGGGAAGTAATGGTGTTTCTTATCTTAAAGGGCTTCAATTGTATTGTATTCATATCCCGAGAAAAAATGCCAGGGGCATAGAAAAGGCGCCTTTATATGGTATGTGGCAAACTATAGAAAAGAAGGGACATTCAAAAAATCTCGTGTGCATGCTGTACTACCCTTGTGTTCTTCGGAGGAACAAAGTAATGCTGAAGAAAAGTTCATATGAAGGGGCGCCCTGCATATATAGGTTAAAACCTGTCAGTACATAGAGTTTTTTTGTGTACATTAAAAATGCAAACGCATGAGATAATGTGCATGTGTGTGATTAATTTGTTAAAAAAACTTGGCACCCCTTTATATGAACTTTTCGAGAGATTACTTTGTTCCTCCTGAGAACACGAGATTTTTTGAATGTGCCTTATTCTCTAACGTCTGGCATTTTCCACAAGCCATGGAACGTCCCTTCTTTTCTATAGTTTGCCACATGGCACATACCATATCAAGGGGCCTTTTCTATGCCCCTGGCATTTTCACAAGAATGGATCGGTTTGTCTGTATTACATACGGTATTCCATCTTTCAGCCAGTTTTCTTCGAGAATTAGAGCACCTGAAAAAATGATATTTTTTCCAAAGTCCACTTTTACAGCATCCCTAATTTTTGATATGTCCCTAATTATGCGGCTGCCGGTAACTTAGAAGTCTCAACAAGTGCCCCTCTATTCATGTTCAGAATTTCATGAGCTTTCATCCAACAGTTCATGTGCCCTCGCGTTTGACTATTTTACTACCGGAGTCAAAATTTTTGTATGTTCAAGTTTTTGGGGTTCACCACATGAGCAAAATCTAGCAACAAAGCAAAGACTATTGCACTTGGGTGGAATTTGTTTCGAAAGCTAATAATTCGACGTATTGGTCGATCTATATTCCAAGTTTCAGCCCGTTTCAATGCATCACCTTTGAGTTATAAGCGCCAACACATTTTGGGCAGACAGACAGACTGACACCAAAGGTGATTTCGAGGGTTTTCATTTAAAACTCAAGAATACGGAAACGGACATTGCTGAAATTTGGAACATATTACGTTGACGTACAAAGGATTTACTTCTGAAATTTCTAGCCAATTTCGACAAGTAGAAGCCAAGAAACGAATTTTCAGTCCCTATGTTAAAGTTGCATACAGAGAAACCGTCCCATATCAAGGGAGGGGCGCTCCGTGCCTCCCTTGATTACGTATTTCATCGTGTGCCTCTTTCCCCATGATGAAGTTAAGATCCGAGTGATTGATGAAGAATTGATTCTCACTGAGCCTTGCAGGGCTGCCAGAGCCATGACAAACTCGAATGAAGTGCAATCTCACAAAGGCAAATCAAACCCTCCTTCCCTCTCTCTCCATAAAGAGACATCAACAATAGCCATCTACCCAAACATTGCCAACAATAACTTTCCCATCACCAGCCATATCTGTGTTGTATTGGGAGGGGTATAATTGTTGCAAAAGTAACACAGTAAAGTTACATTTGAGCCGTCTCGTCTGGGTTCGATTCCCGACTCCACCCAAATAGATAAACTGTCAGATTGGTGCTTTGCAGACAGGGTGCTGCATCAATGAGTGCACCGTCTGGCGGATGGATATCTAGCTGGGTAGGCATTTGATAATATTTGTTGGTGGACGTGAAATATTCCATAGTGTTTTATGATCTATCACAGGAAACCTGGACAAATTCGGAATTCCTGAAATAAATCACCAGGGACACTACATCAGCAGTATAGAAAACCCCCCTGTAGATAATGGTACACACCTGTGTTCCAAACATGGAGTAGATTCTTGGTCCAATAATCATATGTGCTGACGAAGAAATGGACCCATGCCAGAGAAACATGACGCCTGTGTGCTGTCCCTAGGATGAGGCCTGTTTGCCTCGTTTGAATGCTTCTTATGTTAAAACACATGAATAAGTTCATTCATTTCGTGATTTTTGTCTGTTCCCATAATGTGCTGCACTTGACGGGATCACAGCCCCGCGAAAAGCAGAACTCGTGCACAATTTGCCACCAAGTTGGGATCTCGGTTTTGTTTTCGATTTTTCTCCACTTTCGGCTTTCTTTTTGTTTCATTCTATGTGCATACAAAGCATATTAATCCCAATGATGTGCATTAACAATGAGTTGAAAACGATGTTTGGCAGTAATTCGTTCTTTGACATCTATTCATCTTATTTTTCTTTGAAAATCAGTTTTCCAGTTTTCAGTTCTACTTCTTTCACGAGCTGGCTCATGAAATTAGGGGCACATGAGCCAGAAAATTTTTTATTGACGTGCCCTTCTGCTATATCCCGTACATTCGTTGCTTGCACTTTGTACTGGTGTATCTCTCTTTACTTATTTAATGGCCCCATTATTCCCACTTTGTAGGTTCGCTTATGGGAGAAGTTTCAGCCCTTCTTTCATGAACTGACTGGCTTTGGCATAACGTTTGACTGGAGCCGTTTTGAGCATGAATTTGTCATTTGGTCCGGGTGCTGGAGATTATTCACCTTCTCTTGGTGAAAGACGCCATGGGATCTTCAACGTCCACAAACTAATGGCAAGAGATGGGGAATCCAACTTAAGGTCAATCCTAGGGACAGCACACTTTGTGATGCAACGCCCTGACTGTGTACTTGTGTATCATCAATCTGACAGTTTATAACCAGGTCAGGATTTAAACTCACATGAGACAGCGCAAAGGTAATATTGTGCTACTTCTGCACCATCCTGTCCGATTCAAGTTTCGACAGGTGTATACAGGGTGAAAAAAATTGATCCATTCCCTTTCAGTAGAGCCATAGAACACCTTACCCATGCAGTCTTGAGAAAAAGGATGTGGGAAAGGTCTTTTCAACTCTTGCTTTGCGTTTTCGAGCATGATCTATATTCACTTTGTTCAAGAAATTTGAATAACAGGCATGATGGCAACCATAGGAAGCCGACGGGTCAAACGGTACAGTCCAGTGTGGAATCTTCTGCCAACTCTTCTCAGAGAAAAGGACAACTTAGGAAAGATCTTTGAGAAAAAGACGAACTTAAACAAACATATTTTGGACGAAGTTAGTTCTGTGGTTGCATTGCTAGTTGCCACCATTTTTATCTGCATCGAGTTGTTTCTCCACCCTCAGAGTGCGCAGCAAATTTGATTGGTCGAGATGGTGTAGAATTTTGCCCAAGTACTACTAAACTGGAGGTTTTTGGAAGTGCAAACAATGTGATTTGTGTTCTAGAGTGTTCAAATATATAATTCAATTTAAATAAAATAAAAGTTTTAGCGGCTGTATATAAAAAAAACAACAAAATAAACCATTGAATCAGAAGTTTACTGTCTCTGATGCACCCACTTTTACACCACCTTATTTAATACGTTAAATTAGTTATTCATGACTTCTGTTTGTGTCTTTTATGACATCACTAAAACAGTAAGTTTCTTGTTTGGAATGGTTTTCAATTTGTTTCACTGACAGATTGAAGAAATTTCTAAACCATGTCCGCACATGCGTTTGGGATGAGATTCCATACAATTTGCCAAGTCTCGAGCCAAAATACTGCTAAGCTGGTGGTTCGTGCCCTGATTCATGTTCTGATCCATGTTTTACAGTGCTCATAATGTAAAATTCAATTGGAATAGAGTAGTTCCTCGATCATCGACTGACGTCTGTCTGACACGGACGGAGTGAACCAATTGCTTAATCCCGCTTTGCGCTATTTGCCGGATAGTTACACCATGTTTGTGTGAGCAACGAAGAGATGGCGCCTACAAAACTTTCATGAAATGTCAAGGAAATGCAAACACTTTGTTCATAAATTAATGACTGAAATGTAAATAGATTGCAAACATTTCTAAATGTCTAAATATGAATAAATACACATATGTGCCCCCAACAAACATTTTAAAGAATCGACATCTGTAGTTGACCTGTATGTAACCTATAATGAGCGCTTATCGATCGGTATGATAATGAAAAGGTGTGAAGTTGACAAATGTGAATAACCATCGGGGTTGATACACACATGGTACAGCCCGGTCAATCTATGCCATTGAGAGGGTCATCCTCAAAGAAATTGCAGCATAAATAATTTTGGGTTTATTTTTTTACATTTCAAACACAACTTTATCACAGAAAAAGACGACTAAAATCCAGTGGGTGGAACATGTATTTTCGACAAGCAACAAATCTATAATCATAAATATAAATGTCAGTGTGTGGCAGTCAGTCAGTCAGTGTGTGTGTGTCCTCCATAACTCCAAAACCATGAAACCTACCGCCCTAAACTTTGCAGGCATACGAAGGGAACACCTAGGGAGTGCATGAATGAAAATTGGGTGTTTGGGTACATTTAAATACCCCTTTTGAAGATAATTTATGGTAAAACCAGAAACAGCATTACTTTTGGTCAGTCTGCATTCAGCTTGCTCAACTTGGGGTCTTAATCCACCATTTTGTCCACTCACCTCAAAAATGCCTTACCTTAGAACAGGTCAGCCTCTGTACGATAATACTTTATAAATACAAATCACTGTATACAATATACATCATTGATCACTGATCTTGATAACTAAAAATCACTGGATACATCGCAATGCTTATAAATACCCGGAGACGCCAGTGTTCGTGCTTTTATTTAATTTCCGCACATGCGATAAGCTCTTGAATCTCTTAACCTGAGCAGAATTTCAAAATTTAAACCGCGGAATTGACCTTTGCAGCAGTTCGGCCTGCTAACAAAAGGTGTTAATTTGTCCAATTTGTACACTGTTTGACACTCCGGGCATCTGTGGATGGTGTTTAGTACGACATGGTATTGAATGGTATTAAAGTAGATGACTGATTATTATTAATCGCTTGCCAAGCCAGCTGTTTCTTAGCCATTTTGTTGGAGCGCTTGCTTGAGTGCTTAAGCCACTTGGCGAGCACCCTACAGTTGATAACGGTATTACGTACACAGTTTGTGTCATCTGGTTCGCCTGCTGAAATTGTTGTGAAATAAAAAAATTCCACACGAGATCGCATTTTCCCCCCTTTTTCTGTGATCTGCTTTCATTATACTCATAGAGTTAAATTAACATACCGAAATAAAAAACCCTTCAAACATCGAATCAAACCTCGCATTCGGTACTCCACCAAGGAGGAAATTTGGGCACGTATGGGGGAGAATGAGTCTAGGACACACGTGACCTCACAGGAGAGCACGCATGACCCTACAGGAGAGTTCATCCATTCAGCGGGAGCCGAAGATGTGTCCCGATCAGAAGGTGCAGCCAGCAGTTGCTGCAAGCACGAAGAGAGATATGTAGATATGTCTGACAGCCCACACAGATGTGGTACAAATGGTGAGGAGCAGGCAGATCTTTGCCAGGTACATAGCGTGGGTTTTAGATGCTCTCGCCCAGTTTTATATAGAACCTGGCTGTTAAAAAGAAACGTTGCTGTTTGTGCATGTTTCATTGCCCCAGTAACAACCCGGTATGCTGCCTTCCCCTCCACTCATGCCGCCTTCACTGCCCTTCCCCTCCCATCACCCTGCCTCCCCTTCCCCTCCCATCACGCTGCCTCCCCTTTCCCTCCCATCACGCTGCCTCCCCTCCCCTCTTCTCATGCTGCCTTCCCTTCCTCTCTCCTCATACTTACCTCATCTCAAACCCCCTCCCCACTTCCCCCTTTCTTCCTCCTCTTTCTCCCATCCTCCTTGCTCCCACCCCCAATCTTCCCGGAGTGTATAGCGATGTTTAGTGAGGGTCCTTCTCCCCACCCCCTCTTTCTCACTCTTCTCCCCTTCCTCACCCCCTCCTAGCTCCCCACCCTTATGCTCATTCCTCCTCGCTCCTCCTCCCTCCTTTCTCTATCCACTCCCTCCTTTCTCCATCCCTTCTCTCCTCTCCCCATCACCTCCATCCTTTCTCCATCCCATCCCTCACCCCATCCCCAAACTCTCCTTTCCCCTCCTCTCCCCCCCTCCTCTCTGTCAAGGGGACTGTTAAGGACTGACGGTTTAGTTTTTTAAAATTAATTTAAAACGACTTCCCAGAGTATTGCATGTACAAATCAGATTAGGAGTGAGCCAACTGGAGGGGAACAAAGTCGCTGCATATGCGGGCATACATACATACATACATGCAGGCAGGCAGGCCTTTGCCGGGTACATACCATGGGTTTTAATTGCTCCCATCTAGTTTTATGGAGAACCCGGCGGTTAAAAGAAAATGTTGCTGTTTGGGTACGTTTTATCGCCCTTCCCTTCTCCGCTACTCATGCCACTTTCCCTTTACCTGATACTGCCTTCCCCTCCCCTTGTGCTGCCTTCCCTTCCCCTCATGCTGCCTTTCCACTCCCTCCCCTCATTACCTCCTCCCAATCCCCTTCCCTTCTCCCCATGGACATCTCTGGGTGGTCTCCGCATGCAGTATTAATGTGCTGTTTTAACATACCCCATTTCGTTCAATCCCGGCCTACCCTCCACTCCCCACCCCCACCCCCAAATGGTCTTCGTTGCATTAATGAACACAGCAACAAGGAGGTGGAATTCAGTTTTAACAACATGATGTATGTTCAAACGGACGGTGTGGCCATGGGTTCTCCATTCACCCCGGCTCTTGCAAATATCTTTGTAGGCTATCATGAAATGCAGAAACTGACTGGTCGGCAAAGGATCGATTCCTCCATCGTATACTATCGGTATTTTGATGACATTTTTGCCTTGTTTGAGTCTCGGACGGCATGTGACAATTTCCAGTCATGGCTCAACACTCTCCATCCAGCGCTGAAGTTTACCACGGAGCTGGAATCGTCAAACACGTTACCGTTTTTGTACGTGTTGGTTGATAGATCCAACCTTGGTTTCACAACATCCGTCTAATAGAAGCCGACTTTCACAGGGCAGTATACTCGGTGGGACTCCTACAGCTCCACGAGAAACAAAATTGCCTTGATCAATATCCTAGTTAACAGAGCACAGAGGATTTGTCACCTTGTAATCTTCCTGCTGAAATTGACACAATCATGAATCTACTCGGTGAGAATGGTTATCCTGAGCATATAGTTAAGAGATACATACACAAGTTTCTAAACACGACAAAAGATCGGAAGATTGGTCCGGACAAATGTCCAGTCTGTATCAGGATGCCCTGGCAAGACATCATCACACGAAGGTTTGAAGTACAAATTAAACATATTGTATCCAACACGTTTCTGGCTTGTGCAACCCCGAGTAATCTTTACCTCTCGCCGTTTGCTGACGTCAGTCAACAAGGATGTGCTACCCACCTCACAAACCAGCAATGTTATTTATGAGTTTAAGTGCCGATGTGAAGCTCGGTACGTGGGCCGCACAACACTCAGATTGGCTGATCGGATCAAACAACACGTCCACTTGGCGATTCGAAAAATATTGTGAGGTTAGAACACAACCAGTGCTAGAATGTAGAAATATCCAGCAACCACCGGCCACTGTACCTGCTTCATCTGCCATTGCACAGCACCTGGTTGCCAACCCTATCTGTGCAGACCAGTACAATGCAGATATGTTCAGGATATTGAGCCGAGGTCGGAGCTCGTTTCAATTACGTATGTTGGAAGCAACCTTCATCCTTACCACCGATCCAATATTATGTCGTCAAAAGGAATTTGTACGATCTCTGTGTCTCTTTCAGCATGGAAAGAACAAGGGAAGTACTGCTAAAAATGGTGAATTTGGTGAAAAAATGGTGAGGGAAACCCCTCCCCCTTAGGGGAAACCCCTCCCCCCTCTCTCCAGGATGTGGTTACAAACGTCAATCATTGACGAACTCTGCTCCAGCCAATGGGAGCTCGAGGTGAAGATGATGAGCCGACCAATGGGCGTTTGGATTAACCGTGACGTCATTACGGTTGAACCAATCAGCGTCTACCTTATTGAGACCTGGGTAATAAAGCACGACGCCTTCAACTTGCTGCGATTTTTACCCTGAAGAGTGCAGCACGAAAAGCTTTGGTCACTATTATGTCGTGTTTGTTTTTATCCATATATATATATATATCCTCAATTTCAAGTCAATCGGATGAAAATTGAGGATTTTAGAAACACCACCTTAGTTGTTGACCTTGGGGCTATGTTGACCTTTTGGTCTATGTTGACCACAAAAATAATTGGCTGGTTTAATCCAGTGACCAAATATGCAACTCCTCTTCAAATTGCAAATCAATCGGCTGAAAATTGACAATTTTAGAAAGTCGGCTTATGTTGTCCTTTTGGTCGATGTTGACCTCAAAATTATTGGCTGGTTGAATTCAGTGACCTGAACTGAAAATCTTCTTCAAAATCCAAGTCAATTGGATGAAAATTGAATTTTAGAAATTCGGCCGATGTTTACCTTTTGGCCTATGTTCAACTCAAAAAATAATTGGTGGTTTAATTCAGTGACCTGATGTGCAAATCCTCTTGAAATTTCAAGTCAAGGCGATGAAAATTGAGGATTTTAGAAATACCACTATAGTTGTTGACGTTGTGCCTATGTTGACCTTTTGGTCTATGTTGACCCAAAAAAATAATTCACTAGTTGAATTCAGTGACCTGAAATATAAATCGTCTTTAAATTTCAAGTCAATCAGATGAAAATTGAGGATTTTAAAAATACCACCGGAGTTGTTGACCTTGGGCCCATGTTGACCTTTTGGTCCATGTTGACCTCAAAAATAATTGGCTGGTTGAATTCAGTGATCTGAATTATAAATACTCTTCCAATTTCAAGTCAATCAGATGAAAATTGAGGATTTTAGAAATACCACTATAGTTGTTGACCTTGTGTCTATGTTGACCTTTTGTTCCCTGTTGATCTGAAAAATAATTGGCTCGTCGAATTCAGTGACCTGAAGTATAAACCCTTTTCAAATTTCAAGTCAATCGGTTGAAAATTGAGGATTTTAGAAATAACATCTGAGTTGTTGACCTTGGGCCTATGTTGACCTTTTGGTACATGTTGATCTCAAAAATAATTGGATGGTTGAATTCATTGGCCTGAAATATAAATCCTCTTTAAATTTCAAGTCAATCGGATGAAAATTGAGGATTTTAGAAATACCGCTCAAGTTGTTAACCTTTGGGATATGTTGACCTTTTGACCTCAAAAACAACAGGGCTTCTTCCTGATGGCAAACTCTCCCATGTGGTGAAGTTTCGCGAAGATCGGTTTAAAATTGTGACCTGTAGGTGACAAACAGACAGAATAACAAAATTGACTGACCAATTTACTTGAAAAATCTTCGATTTTGCAAGTAACAAACAGACAGAAAGGGGTGAAAACATAACCTCCTTTGGTGGTGGTGGTGGTGGAGGTAAAAAGGACGTCGCCTTCGATGGTGCATTTTATTTTATCACGATGCAACATGTTGGCAGGTTTAGTCCACCAAGGTCATCTTAATCGACTTTTACCTATGCCTCGGGATGGCCCACGCCACCTTCAAGCCAAATGAAATAGTAATACAAGAAGGGCTTTCCCATTTGAAATAGCATAAAATCTCACCGTGTTTGACTGACTTCCAAAGTTCAATGTTGAACTGACACTAAGCTTCACATCTGGCATATTCAACTGTCCTATGTTATTTCACAAGATATTGAATTTACATAACTTCAGTCAGAGTAGAAGAAACATTACTTTCCATTGTCATTTTTGTCAACAAGGTTATCCAACATGACACTTTAGAAATGACGTAATATGTCCCGATTGCTCAGTGCACATGTGCAGAAACCCCGAGTCACGAAGTCGATCGGGGCAGCCTGGACATCTTTCACGCCTCCCAGAACAGGATTGTAGAATGAAACGACTAAAATAACTTTGGAAGAAGCTGAAAATACTTGTAAGCATACCTATGAGAAAGGGCTGTGTATCTGCACGACTAAACAGTTGGACAACTTCCTGATCAACTCGTCCAAAGAGTTTATATGTTACAGTCTGTATTGAAAAAAAACTCCCAGCGATGTGGTCCTGTGCAAGGCTGAAGATGATGCGTTCTACCCAAACCTTTGTGTTTCCACCGACGGGAAGGTCATATCTGGGGCTTGTCGATACACAGGTTAAGTTTAAAATTATATTTACTATTATTCATGTTTGGGAGGTGGGGGGGGGGGTGGTTGGAATGGGAGTTTTGTGGCCTGTGAGTGCCGTGATAAGTATTTTGTGCGAGCACTGGCAGGTTAAAAGTGCCATGCGAGCCAAACCGAAAAAGTGTAAACACACACAGTGCATGAGCAAAAGGCCTCCTTTAGCATTCATACGTTATTTTGAAAGCCCCGTATTGAATATTACTCAAACCTAAGTAAAATCGTTGTGAAAAGCACTATTTATTGAAAAACCAAGTACACTATGTGCATGATGTATAGCTTTGATAGTAAAGCAGAAAATAACTTTTTCTACCCTGACATACAATTAATACATATTCCCACCTATTAACACTAACCTTAGCCCTAACCCACCCCAAGGTATGGAATTCATCCTATGTACTGCACACAACTCAAAACTAAGCTCTCTAACCTGGGTTCGAATCTCGGCCCAGCCATAAACTGTCATCCCGGTGTTTCTCAGGCAGGGCGAGTCATCAGTGGGTGTTCCGTCCATTGGATGGATGTTAAACTGGCGTCCCATCTCCCAGCATTAGTTGGTGAATGTTAAAGATCCATTGGTGTCATTCGCAAAGAGTAGGCGAGCTATCGCCGCACCATGGCCAAATTCCAAATTCCGACCCAAACTACTGTTGAGAAGGTAATGGAAAAACCATGCAGTATAATCCTTGCCACGAAAATGTTTCGGCAACACTGATGCTCTGTAACAGAGTATTGTACATCAATTGTCACACACAATGGATGTCACACTTTCTTCTCAATATACTACAGGATCTTTAGTTTATTTATTCTCACAAGTAAACTGCAGATGGGAGAACTGGATCTACAAATCTGTCTGAAGAATAAACTGCGACAAGATGAGCTCTCCAAAACTACCAATACGGCAGTCTTAGTAGGATTCAATACACCAGGTGAACAATCAGGTGATCACTGGCATTCCATGGAAGTCTCCCATACAAGTACTAAATGGCCTCGATTCTGCTTGATTTCCAAACAACTTTCAGTTGAGGAAACATCATCTGCACAAGACATAGTAGAGGGAAAAAGATGTCGTGGCTTCAAGATACCAATATGATTTGCCTCGCCAAATCATGATGTTCATTGTCCAGTATAAAGATCCTCTGTAGACTGATAGCCACACGACATTACCCCAACTGAAATGGAAGATTTCCCATGACTAATTCAAATTGCAGCGATTGCTATCAACTCCACAATGATGAGGCTATAAAAGTGGGAAACAATGGCACAAGGTACTTGAGGGAAACAAGAAAAAGTTACTAGTAAAACTAGAATGGCACTCGTTGGAGCGCATACCTCACCAGGCTGAACAGTTTACATTTGTATCACTGAATTGCATCTGTACCTGAACCAAAATATAATCGGCTTGTTCTTGTCACCTATCCAATCTGTCCACCAAGTTCTGTCCAAATCAGTGCATAACTTTTTGAGATATCCTGCCTACAGACAGCCAAATAGACAGACAGACAGACAGACAGACGGGTGAAGACATAACCTCCGTCCAACTTTGGTGGCAGAGGTAATTAAAAAAATTCTCACATCTGGATCCGGATCGTGATCTTCACCAAAATCCATTCGATTCGTCGTTTTCACACACCCAAACAGTCCAACAAAGTTTGTCCGAACATGTCCATAACTTTTTGAGATATCCTCTTCGCAGACAGATAGACAGACAGACGGACAGACAAACAGTGGTGAAAACATAACCTCAATCCATCTTCGGTAGTAAGGGTAACTGGAATGGCACTCGGTAGAGTGCGTACCTCTGCCAGGCTGAACAGTTTAGGTTTTGTATCCCACTTGTAGGCCAGATCTGCATCCAGACTTGAACCAAAATCTCACCTGCTTGTTCTCGTCACCGACCGAACTCATCCACAACTTTGAGATATCGTGCTATGTATCATTTTTCGCCCTATCTCTCAGTGGTGAAGAATCACTTAAAGATTCTAGTATCCGGATTCGGATATTCACCAAAATCTACTCAAGTCATCCTTGTCAAACACCCAACCTGTCCACCAAGTTACGACCGAATATGTCCATAACTTTTTGAGATATCTTACTCAGAGACGAACAGACAGACAAACAGATAAGCAGGGATGAAAACATAATCTTCGTCCACCTTCGGTGGTGGAGGTAATGAAATGGTGAGTGGTGCAAACTGACGATAAAAAAAGTTGTGAGCTTAGTCTAAAAGTCATTGACAAACACACCAAATATTCTAAAAAATAACAAAACAAAACAAAATAACTTTCATCATGCTCAGTTATGTTTGAATTTTGTGATATACGTGTGTGTTGAACAGATTGGATCGTTATTACCTTGTGTGGAATGTCATGACGTGATTCAGGCACTTCAGCTTTTGTTCACAGAGTAATAAACATGCAATGTGTTCAGCAGTTACAGGATATGATAAAACCATATGTTACTTACAATGGGACACAAAATAAGTCAACTGTAAATAAGCTAATCAAACATGTGTAACTTTGAAATATTTCCACTGACTATTTATCATTTGGAATATGTAGTAACCACATATCATGTTGTAATATATTCCATAACAATGCTGGTTTGCTGGATATCTATCTAATAATAGTTTGGTTACACACACACACACACACACACACACACACAACACACACACCACACACACACACACACACACACACACACCACACCACACACACACACACACACACACGTCACTGTCCATCTGGCACGCAAAATATCACGAGATGACAGAATCACGTGAGATTGTAAATTAAACGTTTTTTCGTCGTTATTTATTTTTAATGATGGATTTATGCATCACAAACAAGATAATTAATTTCGGATTAATTATGTGCACAATTAGGCTACTCACAATCACTTTAGAGTGGCAATTCCACGCAATTTCCATGGGACATATCCCACAACATTGTGAATTGGACTTTGTTTCGGCTGTGACTTCACACTTGGCATATGTAGGTATAACTTTGAAGGAGACACGTAATGTCGTTTACTTTCATTTTCTACAAAATACTAGTGAGACATAAACTGGAGTACTCAACAGTATGGAGCCCTCTTCTGAATAATGATGAGGAAGCTTTGGAAAAGGATCAAAGAAGGGTCACTGAAATTGTTAGTGATGTGAAAAATCTAAGCTACCCAGAGAGACTGAAAGCCTTGAACATCCCATCCTTAAAGTTCATGAGAAAATGAGATGATGCATTGCAGATTTTCAGAATTATAAGGCAATTTGACAAGATTGCAGAGTAGCATTTCTTAAGCAGACCGCTGTGCAACCGTAGACGAGGACATTAACTCAAACTCTATAAGAGCAACTGGCAGGAAAGAGATAAGGAAAAACACCTTCAGTCAGAGAATGGTCCCACCTAGGAACAGTCTCCCAAGAGAAGTGGTCATGAGCAGTACAATAAACCAGTTTAAATGCAAGTTGGAAAAGTGCTGGAAAAATGACACATTGAAGTATCCAATTTTAGACAACTGATGGTAAAAAGTGTCTGCAAACTGAACAATCCTGAATCAACTTCACACCATCTTTCAGAAGCATATAATAATAATAATAATAATAATAATAATAATACCATTCCTTTCACACTGTAAAAGCACATGGGGCTGCCAAGGCAGTTTCAATGGCAAGGAGTGCAGTCCTGGATGGGTTTACCACTCCAATGCAGGTTATCCCTAATGGTTATTACCCCAGTACACTGGTAATCATTTCACCAACCTTTGAAGGATGACAAGCTGAGACAACCCCACCTGGTATTAATTCAACAGATGACAGAAGCTTGAACTCAGCACTCTAAGGTTCCAAGCCAGCCACCTTAACCACGAAGCTAACACCAGGCTTAAAGAGCACATAGCCAGACAATATTAAATTCACATGATTTTAAACTGTTCTTTACATAATATTGGTGAAGTCAGATTTTACATTTCCTGGAATTTCCATGGGTACCCTGTACTATATATTAAATTTTCAAGAATGTAAATTAGTTAAAGTTAGTTAAAAAAACAACCCAATGAAGGAAATAATTTGGACCCTTCTCTCGCCACATTACAGGATCTGTGGTTCTGAGATTGCAGCTGTAACAGTGAAAATGGATTGATATCTATGTTACAGTTCTCCAAGTGTCCTATATAGCAGTCCGAATATCCTTGTGCACCAAACAAAGGAAACAAAAACATTCTGTTTCTTTTGTTAGAATTAAATGTGGCTTATTGAAACAAATTTTCAATGAGAAATTTCCTCCAAACTTTATGTTAATGTTTTTCCAAACAGTTGCACATAAACATGCATTGTGTGTTCTGCTACTCCATCAAAATAATAAAAAGCGAGCACCTTTTGAAAAGAAGCTCACACAACCGATGGTGTGAAAGGTTCCTAACTCAGTGTCGGTGATCTTACAGTTGCCAACTACAGAACTACTCTCTTGGCATTACTTGTCACTTCCTCATTGAACAGAAACAATGTCATGATCAGGGATGAGGAGTGATGCATAAAACTAGTAAATAATTTGGAATTCAGCCATGGTACTAAAACACAATTGCCTTCTTCTTCAAAAGACAAGCATCAAACAAAACCATGTCGTGAAAATTCAAATTTGCCGAATTAGATGCCATGTTTACAAATGAGTGAGCAACATATGGACAAACAGACAATCACACAGGATATACAACAAGAAAATGACAAAGAAGGTTGTAACTACACCTATTGGCTGTTATAGCACAAACAAAATAAAGGGACTCCTCGATTTACATTCATTCACTTAATGATGTTGACAGCGTATCGACACTTTTCGATTTACGCTTCATAATTTTCGTGTTAACGCTTTTCGTGTTAATCTCTCTAATCATCACCCAAACCTCTCAAACATCTGCATGCATTACACACCACTAGTTTTGCTGAGTACACTCTGCATGTACATGCAGTAATTTATTAAAATAAACATTTTTCTATGTTCTACATTTACTTATTTAATTACTGTCATTAGCATTAACTAATTCATACATATATTTATGTTGTGTATGAATTTATATAGTTCATATGTCTAATTGAGTATTAACTTTACTTAGCTTGAGATGACCAAAAATTACTGCCCAGGAACACATCCTCAGTTTTTAACATTATGCCAATGGGAAAACTGTTTTCGATTTTCACTTTTTCAATTTACACTCAGGTTTTCAGGAACATATCTTAAAATTAAATTGAGAATACACTGTGCTATGAAAGCAAAAATAAAATGTACAAAAAAAAATGATCACATATGATGACATTCAGGTAAATTTGGGCTTCTTCGTTAAAGTTCACATGGGCTTTGAGAACTTTCTTTGGTCTTTGACCCTTATCTTTCAGCCTTTATCTTTGATCTGGTTACTTCGATATTTGACCTTTGTCTAAGGCAACATAAATCCTTATTGTACCCACATTTCACCCTTTATCTTGGATCCAGTCACTTTGATCTTTGTTCCCTGACCTTTAATAAAGTCCATGTATTTATAATCCTCCTTACACCCATATTTCCTTATTTTGCTCTCATGAAAGGCTAATTCTGAAAACGACAGCTGCACCTTTTCTCCCAAAGCAGTAAGCACACAGTTATCAACTTTTGGTTGATAAAATCCATTGTTTATCTGGTCTGCCAACACAGATTGACACTCGCCTTCACAGAGAATAGTATCCTGGTGTAAAGTACCCTCACACTGATATTATTCAGATAAACAACAATAAAACAGGAGAGATCACAAGAAAAGCTATGAAATGAAAATATGCAGAAAGTAAAGTCTAATACACCAAGCTCAAGGAACTACCATAACCTTTCTTTTGCTGTTGCCCAGCAGAACAGAAGTTTTCAAACTGCATTATATGTGGTTTGGGAAACAGAAGAAATGCTATCCTTATCGTCTTGGTATTTAAAGAATGTGATAAACAAGCTGCTCATATGGAATAAAGTGATTTAATTATAAAGCGAAGTTCAAGCAATCTTAGCACCTGTCCCAGCACTCAAGAGTACTCAATACTCAGGAGACAAGTTCAAATCAAGACTTATCTCAATTTTACAGTTACGTCTCACTGCTCTTATCCAGGTGGCATCCAGCTATGTTGAGACGTGAGAAGCCAATATTGGCCCGACATTAATTTGACATCAGATGTTGATTAAATGTCGTCAGTATCCACAAAGCCAACTATCTCTTTCTGTCTGAAAACCAACATTCAGTTCAATACAACTAATAAGAATAAGGATAGAATGAAAAACGATTTCAAAATTTTAGAAGTTTAAAAAGCTTTAGGAGAGAAGAACATCTTGAGAGAAAAGTTTAAAACAACAAAATAAACCAATGTCACCCTTAGGGTGACCCGTATCTTGCCAAAAGGTGACCATGTGTGACTTCTTTAAGGTCACACTGAGGTGAACAGAGCTGCTATCCACCAGGAGCGACTCCTTGAGGAATATCTGCCTACGAGAGATTCCGATGAGAATCGTTCTACAGAGTAACCATGAAAAATATGCGTTTGCCTCATAACGTCACCAAATGACGTCATAATGTCTCAAGCTTGACATATCTAGAAAGCACTCATCCGAGGTGTTCAATTTGAGGTACTACACGATATGGTTCCTAAAACTTGAAAATTTGACCTTGGGTCAAATATGTTTGACCTCAGGCGTTAACCATGAAGGTCAAGGCCAATCGCACCAAAAACTAATCAGCTGAGCGCCAGACCATATACTACATTCCCATAAAGTTTGGAGATGATTCCATTAAAATTACTCAAAAAAATAAGGGTTTCGTCGACCTCCATGATTTACCGCAAAGTGACCTTGACCTTTGACCTTGACCTTCATGTGTGCTGAATGGTATTGTAATAATACTACGATGTGTGTACCCACAAGAGTTTCCGATGAGAATTGTGCTCTACAGAGTGATATAAAGGTGAAAAAATCCAATGATTTACAGACAAACAAACAAAAAAAACTTACCAAGTAACAGATCTTGCAAAAACTTCGTTTTGGCAAGATAATAATCAAAAGCACAGAACTCCAATGAGACAAGATTCCATTGCCATGGTCTTCAAAAAAAATTTTCTGCTCACTTACAGTTTATAAATGTGTTCTTGGCACTTCGAGCAAATGTAAATGTTGAGAGGAACAAACTGAGATTATTTGCACCAGGATATAAGAATGCTAATGGAAGTTGCTGGAGCCAGTCTGTAAATCGAGACTGAAAAGACGAGTTACTTAAAACTCTGAAATGTATCCGAGAGCAAATTGGGAACCAGGGAAAATGAATGAGGCAAGAGAATAGGAAAACCCACTGTTAGCTTATAATCCACGATAAACAAGAAAAAGAGCAATCAGAGATTGCAAACCCTCACCAGGACTTCTTTTGACTGGTGTATTTTTATCGGTTTTAGGGTAAATCCAATATGGCTGCCAAACCATGTGACCAATGACGTCATATGTGTGACCCTTTTGTTCCTCATGGATAGGCGGTCATACGTGTAAAGTTTAGCCTCAATCTTTACAGACATTTCAGAGAAGAAAATTTTTGATGGTTTAAAAAAATAGATAAAAAAACGAGATGGCTGCCAAATCACGTGACTGACAATGTCATCAGAAAAAAATTTGTGGACCATTTTATCCCAAGATGACCCTGAAATTTTTTTGCACTGTTCAGATGTAGCATTCCACATATGCAACTCTGACATCATAACGAAGGCACCTATGATGTCATAAAAATACCACACTCATTCCCAAGAGTAGTACTTGCTATGTGGCACTTGTACACCCATGGCTTGGGGAACACTTATGTGAAGTTTCCCCTCGATTTGTCCAGCCGTTCTGGAGATGAAGATTTTTATAGGTTTTAGGGTAAATCCAATATGGCTGCCAAACCATGTGACCAATGACATTATGTGTGAATCTTTTGTTCCTCATGGACAGGCGGTCATACATGTAAAATTTCACCTCAATCTGTTCAGCCACTTCAGAGAAGATTTTTGAAGGTTTAAAAAAAATGTGGCTGCCGAATCACGCAACTGATGACATCACGAAATTAATTTTTTTGTGGACCATTTTATCCCCAGCTGACCCTCAAAAATTTTCATACTGATCGGATGCAGTGTTATACATATGCAATTATGACGTCATCACGAAGGCACTTATAAAAAAAAAATCACACTCATTCCCCATGAGGAGTACTTGCCATGTGCCAAGTTTCAATTTTTCCTTTGTGTGGTTTTAGAGATACAGAGGTCCAAAGTTTTTCCATTTTTTCAATATAGCTGCCACACCACGTGACCTATGACATCATATTTATCACTAAAACATTCTACATGAGTAGTCGCAGCAATTGTGAAAATTTCGTTTCAATCCGACAAGCGGTTACGGAGAAAAACACGAAAGTTCTGTGCAGACAAACAAACAGACAAACACAGACAGACAGACAGACAAACAAACGGATCCAAATGCAATACTCTCTCCAAATCCTTTGGCAAGGATAACAACACACAATGCTTGTTTTGTGAATGTCAAATACAATAATTGTCATTATCATTTAAAGATATCTCCCGAATGTTTCTTCAATGCTGATAATAAATCTTCTTAAAGTGTTCGTAATATCACTGCTTTCCTCCATTGATCAGAAAACAAAAATCTATCTATCCCATCCATAATCATTTGGGAACTGACCTCATGGGTGTCATTTCCTAAGATGGACTTGAATTGTAGCTTATTAACTAATTCAAATGGCCTATAATTGACACAAAATAAATCTAAGTTAGTCGTTCGACATTCTCCCGCATGCAGTGTAATGCTTTTTTTAATCTTTTAATTGTTATGCCATTTATGCGTGAACCTATGAGGACTTTAATGAGTGAATCAATAACGAACTTGCATTGGAGTTATGTTCAGCATCTCGTGTTGGCTCCTTTAGGAAGTGGAAAGGCAAGTGATGATGCAAAAGTCAACAGAGGGCGCTGCAAACAGTCTTTCATTTTCAGTCTCTCTATCGAGTGCAGACTGTGGCTGCTGGTGCATCATTGGTTGGGACGCGGCTATGCCGCTGATGCAGTGTCTCCCTAACCACTACACTGGTGCTCATTTTGCCGACCTCCGAAGGATGACAGGCTGAGTCAACCTCCTGGTGTATTTTAATTCAGCGGCCAACGGGGCTTGAACTCAGGACCCTAGGATCCCAAGCCGCCACCCTAATCACTAAGCCAACACCAGGCTGACTTCATTTTCAGTAAATACGTGCATGTCATCGTGCAGTGTATGATGGTCATGGCACTCTATATTTTGGTCGTATCGCATTCATTTTTTTCTTGTCATAAATAAATAACTTTTTTCACCAACAAACTCAACTAGAAGCCAAACTGAGAAAAAGAGTTTCTATAGATCACAATAGCACAATCTCAAAATGGTGAATGTAACAAAATAGACACTGCAACTATTCAGCAAATTAATTTCAGAAGTTATTGACAATGTCGAGGTGATATAGTCTCAGGGTGCATTTAGGGGTGGGGGACCAGGCAGTTTAATGAGCTTCCCCTTTTGACTGTAGGTAGTACATTTTGCTCAATGCTCATTTTAATTTCCAGTGATTTATTTTACTTCACTGGGAATGAGAGATCCCTCCTGCCCCCCTGCCCCACTGGCTGAAAACAAACAAACAAAGAAAAAAATAAACACAGGATATACAACAAGAAAATGACAAAGAAGGTTGTAACTACACCTATTGGCTGTTATAGCACAAACAAAATAAAGGGACTCCTCGATTTACATTCATTCACTTAATGATGTTGACACGTATCGACACTTTTCGATTTACGCTTCATAATTTTCGTGTTAACGCTTTTCGTGTTAATCTCTCTAATCATCACCCAAACCTCTCAAACATCTGCATGCATTACACACCACTAGTTTTGCTGAGTACACTCTGCATGTACATGCAGTAATTTATTAAAATAAACATTTTTCTATGTTCTACATTTACTTATTTAATTACTGTCATTAGCATTAACTAATTCATACATATATTTATGTTGTGTATGAATTTATATAGTTCATATGTCTAATTGAGTATTAACTTTACTTAGCTTGAGATGACCAAAAATTACTGCCCAGGAACACATCCTCAGTTTTTAACATTATGCCAATGGGAAAACTGTTTTCGATTTTCACTTTTTCAATTTACACTCAGGTTTTCAGGAACATATCTTAAAATTAAATTGAGAATACACTGTGCTATGAAAGCAAAAATAAAATGTACAAAAAAAAATGATCACATATGATGACATTCAGGTAAATTTGGGCTTCTTCGTTAAAGTTCACATGGGCTTTGAGAACTTTCTTTGGTCTTTGACCCTTATCTTTCAGCCTTTATCTTTGATCTGGTTACTTCGATATTTGACCTTTGTCTAAGGCAACATAAATCCTTATTGTACCCACATTTCACCCTTTATCTTGGATCCAGTCACTTTGATCTTTGTTCCCTGACCTTTAATAAAGTCCATGTATTTATAATCCTCCTTACACCCATATTTCCTTATTTTGCTCTCATGAAAGGCTAATTCTGAAAACGACAGCTGCACCTTTTCTCCCAAAGCAGTAAGCACACAGTTATCAACTTTTGGTTGATAAAATCCATTGTTTATCTGGTCTGCCAACACAGATTGACACTCGCCTTCACAGAGAATAGTATCCTGGTGTAAAGTACCCTCACACTGATATTATTCAGATAAAACAACAATAAAACAGGAGAGATCACAAGAAAAGCTATGAAATGAAAATATGCAGAAAGTAAAGTCTAATACACCAAGCTCAAGGAACTACCATAACCTTTCTTTTGCTGTTGCCCAGCAGAAACAGAAGTTTTCAAACTGCATTATATGTGGTTTGGGAAACAGAAGAAATGCTATCCTTATCGTTCTGGTATTTAAAGAATGTGATAAACAAGCTGCTCATATGATAAAGTGATTTAATTATAAAGCGAAGTTCAAGCAATCTTTGCACCTGTCCCAGCACTCAAGAGTACTCAATACTCAGGAGACAAGTTCAAATCAAGACTTATCTCAATTTTACAGTTACGTCTCACTGCTCTTATCCAGGTGGCATCCAGCTATGTTGAACGTGAGAAGCCAATATTGGCCCGACATTAATTTGACATCAGATGTTGATTATAATGTCGTCAGTATCCACAAAGCCAACTATCTCTTTCTGTCTGAAAACCAACATTCAGTTCAATACAACTAATAAGAATAAGGATAGAATGAAAAACGATTTCAAAATTTAGAAGTTTAAAAAGCTTTAGGAGAGAAGAACATCTTGAGAGAAAAGTTTAAAACAACAAAATAAACCAATGTCACCTTAGGGGACCCGTATCTTGCCAAAAGGTGACCATGTGTGACTTCTTTAAGGTCACACTGAGGTGAACAGAGCTGCTATCCACCAGGAGCGACTCCTTGAGGAATATCTGCCTACGAGAGATTCCGATGAGAATCGTTCTACAGAGTAACCATGAAAAATATGCGTTTGCCTCATAACGTCACCAAATGACGTCATAATGTCTCAAGCTTGACATATCTAGAAAGCACTCATCGAGGTGTTCAATTTGAGGTACTACACGATATGGTTCCTAAAACTTGAAAATTTGACCTTTGGGTCAAATATGTTTGACCTCAGGCGTTAACCATGAAGGTCAAGGCCAATCGCACCAAAAACTAATCAGCTGAGCGCCAGACCATATACTACATTCCCATAAAGTTTGGAGATGATTCCATTAAAATTACTCAAAAAAATAAGGGTTTCGTCGACCTCCATGATTTACCGCAAAGTGACCTTGACCTTTGACCTTGACCTTCATGTGTGCTGAATGGTATTGTAATAATACTACGATGTGTGTACCCACAAGAGTTTCCGATGAGAATTGTGCTCTACAGAGTGATATAAAGGTGAAAAATCCAATGATTACAGACAAACAAACAAAAAAAACTTACCAAGTAACAGATCTTGCAAAAACTTCGTTTTGGCAAGATAATAATCAAAAGCACAGAACTCCAATGAGACAAGATTCCATTGCCATGGTCTTCAAAAAAAATTTTCTGCTCACTTACAGTTTATAAATGTGTTCTTGGCACTTCGAGCAAATGTAAATGTTGAGAGGAACAAACTGAGATTATTTGCACCAGGATATAAGAATGCTAATGGAAGTTGCTGGAGCCAGTCTGTAAATCGAGACTGAATTTCAAATTTGCCTAATTAGATGCCATGTTTACAAAATGAATGAGCAAATGAATAAAACCAGCAATTCATAAAAAGTGAGCTACGATCACTTTTGTTGCCAGTTGGCAACACCCCATGACCAGGAATATTCATGACAACTATCAGAATAATCGCAGCACTGTATTTTTGAATTTTCTTTCACATTAATTTGCTAGCAATACTTGTAAATTCATAAAATATTTTCCAGTATTTTCTCATCTATCTATAATTCCAGCAATCTGTGTGTGTGTGTGTGTGTGTGTGCTTTGGTGTGTGTGTGTGTGTGTCTGTGACCGCTGTTTCTCGACAACCACTGGTCCGATCTATTGAAACTTGCCAGGTATATTGCTGGGACCTGAGGATGTGCCTTTTCAAGGTTTGATATTAATCGGACAAGTGCTTCCCAAGTTATGGCCATTTATTTACCAAAACAATGACAAGAACATGTTGCGTGGGCGTGGCCGATGGGGAAGGGAAGCTCAGCCATGTTCCCCATTACGGTTACAACGTACGGGCTTCCCGAGAGTGATGACTTCGTGTATTCTAATAATTTCTCTATTTTTATGCGCATTTATAGATAAACACAATGCCCCAAGTTATGATCGTTTTCATATTAGACGGTGCATAAATTTCGGTAACATCAGGAGTTGCTGGTGTGCTCCGAACCAGGAAGTAATTTTTTTTCTCTCTCTTCTCTTCTCTTTTTGTTTTTTCCTTGTTACGACATTGCGAAAAGGTAAAATACGTTGGCGCTAATTGAATATTTGGGTATTAAAACTAAATTGCGAAAATTAAGCTGCCGAATAATATGCGAACTTCCGGGCCACGCACGTACGGGCATGCGAGAGCGAAGAAACGGCCTGTGTGGTTGTTGTTTGTTGCTCGCGGTTTGAATATTATTTATTATTATATTATTATTTTTTTTTTACGCGTACGGAGTACGACAAATGCTATGATTGGTGATAGCATTTGCAATTTAAAACAAAAACAAAACAACTATACCTTAACCTTTTTAACAATAATTTCCACGTATATACAGTTGAATTTGAAATAGCACCTGGTTCATGGAAATAATCCAACTACCACAAAAAAAACAATCTCACAGTTGCCTCAAGTGAGAGACATCTATTTGTTGCTGAAAAAATGTCAGAGTGGAAAAGCGTGAAAATCAATTGCTGCTATTTGTTCATGACTGCTGGGAATGCACTATTAGGAGGCAAGAAAAATAAAGCAAAGCCAAGGGAATAGGAACCACAATTAAATATTCTCAGCAAGAATTCTGGGGCTCACACCAAAATACAAAGTCACAAACCTGTGGCAAAATCTTGAAAATTCGTTTGCACCATGAGGTTTAAATTCAGCAAGAAATTTCATTTGTTCCCAGACAGTAACATCTCATCTCATTTGAGACAGTTCAAGGAGAAATAGATGAGAAGCCCCACAGAATAGCAGGGCAGCAAGGAAGGAAGTCTCAAGCACTGATGTGAACAGGAAGCTCAGCAAGATGAATCATGACTGCATAATTCATGGATTGCAACTTAATTGTTCATGGAAATGCAATAAAAGTATCCATAAAAAGAGTGCAAAGATTTCTTGTATGGTTGAGAAGAAGATTCCAGCAATTCCGAGCAACCGAGGTCAGATGAGATTTAGCGGGTTGATTTGTTGAAATGTTTTTGATTATATCCACCGACCCTTACCTTTACACTTGCATGATTGAATATGCACACAATTCAGTAAATCTGCTGATAGGTAACCAAGCTACATTACAATGCTACAGTGCAATATGTGCATGACATACTTCTGCTGGTCCTTGTACCAAGTGAAGATGGCTGCTGGGACAGCGGCAGCCTCACAGCGCAAACTGAGGGGTTTGCCTGTACCTCCCCCGTCCACACTCTGAACATCCACGATGGTCGGACGGTCTATGAGAATAAGGATAAGAACAACAAGTTGTGATTGCAAGCATAAGGAGGCTATTACTCAATCTCAACTTGATGCAGATGTTGAAGAGAGAGAGAGAGAGTGAGAGTGAGAGAGAGAGAGAGAGAGAGAGAGAGAGAGAGAGAGAGAGAGAGAGAGAGAGAGAGAGAGAGAGAGAGAGAGAGAGGCAAAAATAGTCGCAAGCATAAAAGCCAGAAAGTGCGATGACAAAGAGAAACATTTAGGAGCTTTGTTTTGTTGAGATGTACCAGACGCTGTCATCATTCTCCCCAAAAAGTACGATAATCAAATGAGGAGTGGTACTTTTGAGTTGAAGCTACCAGACCTGAAACTGTCATGTGGGTAAATTGTTTGAAACTATCAATGCTGATGACGTTTTGGGACCAATATAATGAACATAAAATGCAAAGAAACTTCCAGCAGAAGTTCAATGCTTTCAAAATCATTTCCAAAACTTCTCGTTCTCACGGGTTTCTTTTTTTTACATACTCATGATTGGGATTACACTATTCACAATTACTTTGACAACCCTGTAAAGCTCAACAAACTGAGATGATTGAGCAGCCCCACTGCTTTAGCACCTATGACAAAGGGATGATGCAAAGCATCAGGGAATATTTGCTTCTGAGGACTTTGGATTTTTGACCAGTGGTCCTAGTGTAGCCACAAAGTGTTCAAAAATGATCTGGATGGTATTTGTGGCTATTCGCATGATATTTGATGCGATAATTTTGCAGATATTTGTTCAGTGCTAGTTTGTGGAACTCTGGCATTTCCAAGTAGCTGGTGAGGAAAATGGATTTGGATATAAATCCCAGGTGCAGCGTAGGCACAACAGATATGTGAGAGTGTGATTAACCCCATCGCCCCATCCCCATCGCCATCATGGCTGATATATATTAACCCCATCGCCATCATGGCTGAATGACGCAATTGGGCATTGAAGTTGAAAGGAAATAATGCTCGTAAAGTTCATGGAGTATGTGGGTGCACAAGCGTGTGGGTGCGTACATCGGACCACCAGCCTGACTGATCGCACATCTGGTGCAGCAACCTCATTTGCAGCACTGCACTCGTATTTTCCGGCCTGCTCTCTTGTCACACTCACAATATCCAGGATCTCCCCCTCGTCAAAATCCCTTGCTGGACACACACAATAACCATTGTACTAAATCTCAGAACGTTCATTCATGCACTGCTAACACACGCCGATTAGTCACACCAGCTCTCAATCATCACTCGTACATTGCTTATTCCAACTCGACCCAAATGATACTTTATCTCATGTATACAAATTAGACCACTGCATTTCAGTAGATAGCAAAACATTCTTTTAAACACAAATCTTCCAAGTCAGATTCACTGAAATAAATGAAAAAGGATTTCAGCAACACAACGATGTAGTACATTCCTTGGTGTGTATCGTGGATAATAAAGATGTAGGAATGTTATTTCCTGATCCGCTCACTGTACTCGCTCTTGCACGAGCCTCAACTAGATACAAAAAGAAAAAAAGAAAAATAGGTGTCTGTGAACACATGTGGCAGAGATGACACAAATAAGTTATTTTCTTGTACACTGCATCTGCACCATGAAAAGTACTCCACTCTACTACAGGTACCCGAGAACTTACCAGGTGAGAACTCTGTGGCATGAGGACTTTTAAAATCAGAATTCACTGCATCGTTGTCAGTTGTGGTGTTATTGAAAGTTGCTCCATTAAATTATATTCTACCATCTTATCTGCAGTAGCATCTCTGTGCCTTAATGTTATCATGTGTCGTGCCCTTGAGCTTCAGAGAAAGAGTGATAACTTCTCCAAATGAGACCGGTAGGGTTAATTCCAGTTAACTTCAAACTAATGAAGTTTCAGGTCTTCACAAATTACATATATCCAACATTGCTTTTGGCCATCCCTTGGTTTATGTGTCCTCATTATCGGAAACACCTTTTTCGATGGCTGAGTATGTGGCATATATTAAATAAAATGTCACAACTCTCTCTCTCTCTCCCTCTCCCTCTCCCTCTCCCTCAATCCTGGAAAATGTCATAATATCACCCAATCGTTTCGGAAGGATCGTCAAATGAACCTAGCTATCTATTTCCTTGGTCATCCACTGGAAGAGGTCCTTTCTCTTGATCTTTTAGGCCTCAATATCAGTTATGACCTTTACTGGGCCGACAACATAGAAAATCTGGCCTCCCGTGATCTTTTATTCCATGCTTCTCCCATCTGTGCAATCACTTTCCAGAAGCTGTTCCCTCACTCTTCCCTTCAGGGTTCAAGCAAACAGTGCACTACAATCTCTTGTCATCCCAAATTCTAATGCATGATCTTTATCACTCCCATTAACCTTTCCTAACCAACAATTTTACTTGATAGTTACAGTATTCCTCCCATACTTCTGCTGGTCCTTGTATCCATACCGCCTCCCCCCCCTCCACCCTCCTTCTCTTTTCCTGTTTGTTCATTTCTTGATGTTTGTCCCACTATCACTCTACCTTGCTCTTCCATTAGATTCGCTCCTGCAAAAAGTAACAACCCCTAACTGTGGTGTTTAGGTTCAATAAATTCCTCACATTAGCAATTTTGTAGATCATCGCAGATATTAAACCATGCAGATGAACCATTTGTGGTTGTTAATGACGAGAGTGAGATCGAGAGAGATAGGAGCTGCTACCTCATGAAGCCATAAAGCCTTGACAGAGTGACTGCCACCAAGACAGGTATGTATGTATTGCCATTTCTTGCTGATGGAATGCACGTAATGCCATTAGGATTTGAAAAAAAAGTTTCTCAAAGAAGTCTGCAAACTGCCGAAAGCATGTTCCAAAATGATGGGAACGCTTTCTTCCTTTTAATCGATTAGTTCCCAAAGAGGTCTGTGCAGAGGCAGTAGTCTTCTTATATATATATATATATATATGTTTGAGGGTTTTGAGGGTGGGTGGGTTTTAAGGGTAGTGGAGTAGCGGCCGAAATCCGAATCCGATCCAGGTTCCTCCTGATGAACTCCATCTTTACTCTTTACATATTCGGGTTCCTTCTGATGACTCCATTGCAGTAGTTGGTGTTCCATTTGATTAGGTGAGATATATTTGATATTATTAGGGTGATGGCGAATGTTCAACCACAAACGACTGTCTGTAGGCTGAGATAGACCAAGGGAATGATTCCTACTGCCCTGTGACATGCACCAACCAAGGTTGCACCATTGTATTAAAAAATTATATCATATTCCAAATATTTTATACACGGAATAGCTCAGGTTGAAAACCCAGGACACTGGATTTATAAAAAAAATTGTGGATACCCTGTTGTGCCGCCTACACAAATCGTGACGGTTGAACCATCACAGTGGTCAGTCATTATTCGTCCGCCCTGCAGAGTTAACACTGCTTGCGTCTATTTTATGATCCACAACAATGTTTCTGTTTTAGACCATAACACATTTTTTCCAGCTTCTTCAGAGCATTATCCTGTCTGGATATCTCAATGCTTCCCCCAAACACAATCACCTGCTGATTTCAATCTTTCATGAGAGTTGTGGAACATTCCTTGAAGAAAAAGCACTCACCACTCACCGTACTCAAATTCATGACCATGGAGATAGTAACCGTGGTTACGCTAACTGCGACTAATAAGAATACATCTGCAGATAATGCGGCTACACATTAGCTACCAAAGTAATGAACATCAGGAGGAGGCCAGTGTGTTGAGATTGAACAGCTGTCTCTAGTTCCCCTAGATATCTTGGGTTTCAGTCAAAAGTGCTCAAAGTAAGGAAGGAGTAGTTGCGACGATTCCCCACCTGTAGATGCCAGGTAGCGCCACGATATGATGGGTTCAGGACGCCCGCTAGCCAGGCAAACTAGGCTCACATTGCTGCCCTCGTTCACCGATACATCATCCGAAACATTGTAGATCTTTGGGGGAACTGTGGGGACAGAAAAGGTCAATGGCTGCTAAGAGGAAGGCTGAGAGAAGTGGATGTCGATTTCAGGGAAAGAGAGATAATGAGAAATGTAATGAGAAGTAAAGAGGAGAATTGGAAAGAAAGCAGCGGAGCCGAGCTGTGAGTGTGGCGTGTGCATTGTGATACGTGTGTTGGTGTACTATTTGGATGAGATTAAATGAGTACGAGAAGGAAGTGTAGGAACGAGAAAAACAGACAGGTGGGAGGGAGATTGATCAGACTTACCTGGTTGACAGGGTCATTAAGTGAGTGGTGTGTGTACATGTTTAAGAGTGTGTACGGCTGTGTCTTGCACGTTCATGAGGATTTACAGACAGACTTAGTGACGAAAGATTGCACGTGTGTGATTATACGTGAGTGCAAGTGTAATTAATTTAAAGTGTGAAAGTGTGTAAGGATGAATGGGTGTGACATGACATGTACGAGGCAGCGCATGACAGTATTATTCATGAAAAAAAATAAATATGGTGATAGCTCATGCAAGTGAAAGTGGGGAATGCAATGTGTATGTGATGCAGTAACGAAGTATCATATTGGGTGTTATGAAGAGCAAATAAACGAGTGTACAGGCAGTTAAGAACCATGATCAAGTGGCTAAAGAACGAAACACCTGCAATCACAATGAGTGTTTGAGTGGTGTAGTTTCTAGGTGCTTACTGATGTTATGGGGTCAATGTTGCTGCAATTCGGGTGAAATGTGCACGGATCGTACCAATAGGTAGATAATGTGTAATTAACACGAAATAAAGTGTGCAACCACAAAACAAATATGGGTATTTGAATGTGGGTAAAGTACGGAGCAATCTCGGGTGCGCGGTGCTAGTGGACAAGGCATGAGGGTTAACAGGCCACATGACTGTGAAGGGGCATCACCCTCCCCATGTTATACAAGAACTAGCTATCAAATAAAGGTAAGATCGCACTACTATAATGGAGCAATTGAAATTTGGCCCAATGGTGCAGGGATCGATCACAAGCTCGTGCAGTTTAATCCACCTAGCAGCACGCATGTGAATTTGAACCAAATATTCATTTGGTTTCCACGAGCGAACTCCAAACTCAATGTTGCCTTAATGAGTAACAAGCCGAACTAACAATGTTATCATTCAAATCCAGTTAACGCGAACCTCACAATCAGTCCAATTGGCCTGCTCAGACTGTCACTCAAAGTGACTCGAAAACAAACTTGCTTTTTAAAAGTCTTGAAAAGACAGGGAGAAATTAACTTTTTTGACAGCATCTGAAAATATATCAAAAAAACATTCCACTTCAATAAGTAGAGTGACTGCAGTGACCACACAAAGTGGTTTTTTTTACAAACTTTCACACTCATCGATGGATAATTCGAACAAGCATCGGATTCAATATTACTAGACCTCGTTTTGGGTTTGTTTTTTTTTAGATCATCATCATCGATGTACCATATTCTTTACAGGGCGTCAGTGCTGTCAAATAAGCTCCTGGGCAAGGGTTATGGTTTATACTGAATGGTGGCAATTGCTTTTTGGGCATTTGCAATTTGACCAGGGTGCCGGTGATAACTCGCCTACACTTCGCAAAGGACGCCATGGCACCTTTCATGTTCATCAACTAATGCCAGCAGCAAGGACACCAAGCTTAAAGTCCATCCGACGGATGGTGCACACATTGATGAATCGCCCTGCGTGCGAAACACCAGGGTGAGAGTTCATGACTGGGCAGAGATTCAAACCCAGGATAGACAGCTCAGAGATAAATGCGCATACATCTAGGCTATCTTGCTAGCTCTACATTGTCTATAATGTATTGGGGAAAATGATGACGTGACCGTACGAAGTCCTTCAACATTAACTTGTACTACGACGTACTTCACTCAATCCGAGTCTGTATCTCTATCTCCCCCCTGCAAATTTCATTCCTTCCTAACACATTTGCCTTTGTGAAGCATCTTATATTATTACATCGATCTTTGCTTTATCTCCTTTGTTGTTGCTTCATCACAAGTCCAGTGCCATTTCTTCATAACCCCTGAAGCTTCCAGCAGAAGCTTCAAATTATGTTTCACTCTCATACATGATGTATCTCCACGATACAAAAGTGAACCTTGTGTCTACTGTCTGCATCATGACACGTGAGCTCTTATCTCACTTAACTCCAGCATGCTAAATACTTATCTTTGATCACCACACAAGTGCCATGGTTCTCCAAAACTTCCCCAACCTTTTTTTTCCTGCTCTTCTCTGACCTTATCAAGTCTCGTTCCAAGTGTAAGCATCTCTTTCAAACTGCTTATAATGTTCTAACCCGACCCGTATTTTTCCTGCGTAATGCTCCCTCCACAGTCATGCGGACGGGCGGCCCTTAGTTAGGCCACGGTGAGGCCAGCTGGCCAGGTGGCTTCCATACCTTGCACTACCACATGCACCTGAGATGTCCTAGGGGCTATCAACGTCTGCAGGGAGCACGTGTAAGGGCCCTCGTCGGAGGGGGTCACCCTCTCGATGTGCACGGTGTACTCTGCACTGTTGCGCGCCACCAGCACCACACGTTGATCCTGTGTCCAGCGTTCAGAGCCAGCGAACATGATTGCTGAGCGGTTCAGCCAGGCCACTCGTGTCACCTGTTCATCGAGGGGGCACCTGGGCAGGGAGAGATGTATGGCGGCAGGCACCTGACTGTTCATCTGTTAGTCTGATTAATTTATATGTGATGTCTTCAGCAGCCATGATAACACCAACAGCCTAAAAAATGCTGAGAATATTCATTGCAAAAATAATCTTCATCAATCTCATATCCTCAATAACCATGCACGGTCAAATAGTCTTACTGTGCAACGAAAGCTCAAAAGCAAAGGTTTTAATTCCATTCTTTACATTCATTACATCATGTGTTCTTGTCCTGAATCTAATCGATGTAAAAGCTACATCATGAGCCTTATTGTCTGTATAACAAAAATAAACCACAGCAGATAACATTGATATATCAAATATAACTGATGGAACCCCTAACCTAGATTTGCATTGATATTCTAAATAAGCTGACTATGTCAGAGACTCAGGATAACTACATTACATCTCTAATAGATCTGAATCATGCATTTGTAAGAGGTGTTAATGGTATATCTCCAATAACTCTGCATAAAATAATGATGGTACCAAAAGGCTCTTCCATCCCACCTGTCTGTCTGGGCTGCACTAACATAAAGATTTAAACATCACAAAACAAAAAGACATTGGGACATTTTGTCTGCATTCTATCTGAACGACTAATTGTCTGCTCTAATTGTCACAGTTAATTTGTCCAAGTACTGCTGTCATATTGGACCAGGGTTTCAATTGCGAATTTGGCCTAAGCCGTCGCATCATTACCGAGATGTGACTGTGACGATGACGCAGTTCTCCGACACATTAAGGCGTGGATGGATTCAGAATTTAGCCATTGTGCCAGCGACAATTGTCTACTCTTTTCAAAAAGGCACTGTGGGATATTTATTATCTATCAAGTAACGCTATCAGATGGGGCACCGAGCATTTATAGTCAGTCCTTGGAAGATAGTTTGTATTGTCGGGTCGAGAATGGAAGCCGGACTATATCGCCCAACGGTGAGTACGAGCCACCTCTGAGCAGTGAGCCTCCTTCTGAGCTGTCCTGTCAGCCTCAGCATGGTATATGATCTGCTGGTTCGAAAGATAGGGAAAATAATTCTGCAGCCGCCCCTGGAATCAATAAATTTCTGATGCTTTCACCACCAAACTAATGGATGTTTCTCACCCACTGACAGAGTACATTCATGGTTATATCTGGTCACACAAAGCAATAAACCACAAAATTAAAGTCTTCGTTTTGTCAAGCTCATCAAATTGGAATTGGTTCAGACGCCTAATGATCCAGACATTGTTCAAGTCCGATGGCAAAGCAACCTCCTTGCATATACTTAATGCTGCATGGGGGTTGAAAATGTAATCTCTTGCAATTAATGTTTTGTTGTTTGTTACACTCACAGGTAGAAACTCTTTCGACAGTCCAAATCAAGACAAACAAACGTAGGCCTATGTTGTGATTACTTCCTTGTGGATTCTTAATGTGTAACTCACAAAACATGCAGATATGTGTTCATGACAGATGTGAACAGGGTAAGAAACAAAAACCATGATTCATTAACTGTTTCCTTGCATGTCCTTACGAGGCTACGATGGAGTAGAAATATAATGTGAAATGTGGAAATGTAAAGACAGTAAATGTGTTTATAATTAGCCGCATATGAGAGACGGAATGGAAGAGTAATTGAATGAGAGAAATGAGAAAAAAAAAATTATGGAGAGAAAAAAAAGATGGAGAAATATGCAGGGTGGTGGGTATGACAAATGGGACACGAAGCTCTGTGACACAATTTCATAACCCCCAATCCTCAATAACACCTCCCCCCATCCGCTCGTCTCTGCTCATTGCTGAACAGAACGAGTGATTCGGGAGATCGAGAGGCCCAGCTGTCACTGCTGTGACTGCAAGACAAAAGTACTGTTAGAATTGCATGCGCTCTGAAAGGAGGCAAACCTATAACATGGGATGACAGAGAACCAGAAGGATAAAACAAGGTAAGATAAAGGGCATATAATTAGAGGCAAAGGTGAAGTGAGAGACATAAAGGGGAAAAAGCAGAGATCAGAACAAGCAAAGAAAGATCAACTGATCAGTCAAATGACAACAAATAAATTATAAATTCACACATCATGGGAATTGAGGGGTAATTGTGACGTATAATTGGTGACTGGTAAATACGACGGCGGTGGGTCGAGGTTAATGTTGTAGAAGACCTCTATTGTAGAACATGTAAAAATATGAGTTCAATGCTGGGATTCTGTGCAATAACACTCGGATCAGCTAATCCGAGCAAATCCATTAGAAAGCTGGACATTAGGGCTGCTCAAAGCATGCTGGCAAAAACAAAATGGCCGCCGACATAGTTACGTGTGTGTGTGGAAGTGAGGATTATTATGAGGTTCCTTGTGAGGTAGAATATGAATTGGCAGCTGAAATTGGCAGATTTATCTGAAATATATCGGCCAGGAAATTCATCAATGGCCTTGAATTGGTGAGTGATCTTGAGCATTTCCCCACATGTAACAAACTGTTGTCATCAGAGAAAACTTTCAACGTGATGAATGGCTAATTTTGGAGAATCACTGGATTACTAAACATGAGATTGCAGAAGAATTGGATATCAGAGTTGGGAGTGTGTAAACAATCATTCATTCTCACTTAAAATACAAGAAGTTTAATGGATAGTGGTGGGAGTGTTGGAGGTGGCGGTAGAGGCACAAAGGGACCTCACGTTTGATCAAAAGCGAACTGTTGTGACCATTGTAACATAGCTCTTTGAATGCCACCAGAGGGAGAGACATGATTTATTGAAGAAGATTGTAACATGTAATGAGGCCATGCCAGAGTGAAAGAGAGCCAACGTGAAGTGAAGACATTCTTGGTCCGACACCCCAAAAAATTCAAAGTTTAAGTTACAACCAGAAGGCTTAAAGCAATAGTAGTTTGTGACCTTTACAGTTTAATTAATTTGTAATATATTTAACATGGGAAAAACCATCAAATCACAGTATGTATTGCAGTGAATTGTTATGAAATGAAGTGGGACAAGTAATGCACAGACCATGGTCAGATATGCTGTCTCAGGGTGTAGCTTTACTGCACGATAATGTTCACCCTTACAAGACAAATAGACCACCACTACTACGCTGGTGGAGATGGGTGAGGAGGTTTGAAATCATTCCCCATACCTTCGACATACCTTCCACATTGACAAACTTTGGATTTTGTTCTCTTTGGAGCACTCAAAAATATCTGAGTGGCAATAAGTTTGCAATGATGAAGATGTCAATTCATGTCTAGTGCCTTCAAAAAGTATTCACACCCCCTGACTTTTTCACTTTTCGTTGTGTTACAGCGTGAACTTAAAATGGATTAAATTTAATTTCTTGTCCAAATCTACACAAAATACCCCATAATGACAAAGTGAAAACATGTTTTTAGAAATTTTTACAAATCAATTAGAAAATGAAAAGCTGAAATGTCTTGTGTCAATAAATATTCAATCCCCGAGTCATACTTTGTAGAAGCGCCTTTGGCAGTGATTAAAGCTTCAAGTCTTCTGTCTGTATCAGCTTTACCCATCTGGATTTGGGGATTTTCTCCCATTTCTCCTTGCAGATTTGTTCAAGCTCTGTCAAGTTGGATGGGGAGTGCCAGTGAACAGCCATTTTCAAGTCTTTCCACAGATTCTCAATGGGATTCAAGTCTGGGATTTGAGCTTGGTGTTGGCTTAATGGTTACGGTGGTGGGCTTGGAATCCGAGGGTCCTGAGTTCAAATCCTGCTTTTCCATTGAATTAGTACCAGGTGGGGTTGACTCAGCTTGTCACCCTTCCGAGGTCGGCAAAATGAGTACCAGGTTGCTGGGATGTCCCGGTGTGTGCCTTGGTTTAGAATAAGTACACTGTATCTGCGTGTCGTTAGAGGTGACTAAAAGGTTAGTGTCAGGAAGGGTATATGGCCATAAAAACACATTGCCTCAAAAGGGAACTATGACAGAAGATTGTCATGGGACCCGCAAGGCTCACCCCCACTCCAGCAGGGAAAAATGGCCTTAAAATGTTTGTGTGTGTGTATTTTCAAGTCTGGGCTTTGGCTGGGCCACTCAAAGACTTTCACCTTCTTGTTCTAAAGCCATTATAGTGTTGTTTTGGCTGGATGTTTGGGGTCATTGTCCTGTTGGAATGTAAATCTTCACCACAGTCTAAGGTCTTTTGCACTCGGAAGCAGGTTCTTCTCAAGGATTTGTCTGTATTTGGCTCCATTCATTGTTCCCTCTGTCATTACAAGTCTCCCAGTCCCTGCCACTGAAAAGCTTCCCCATAGAATGATACTGCCACCACCATGCTTTATGGTAGCGTGGGTGTTTGATGGGAGATGAGCTGTGCTCAGTTTCCATCAGACATAGCGCTTTGCATTCAGGCCAAAAAGTTCAATTTTCATCTCATCAGACCACAGAATATTTTGCCTCATGCTCTCAGTCTTTCACGTGTCTTTTTGCAAACTCCAGGAGTGCTGTCATGTGCCTTTTTCTCAGGCGTGGCTTTCATCTGTCCACTCTCCCATAAAGCCTAGATATGTGAAATGCTGCAGAGATTGTTGTCCTTCCAGCAGGTTCTCCCATCTCAGCCAAGGAACTCTGTAGTTTTGTCAGAATGGTCATTGGTTTCTTGGTCACCTCCCTGACCAAGGTTCTTCTTGCCTGGTTGATCAGTTTGGTCAGACAGCCAGCTCTAGGAAGAGTCTGGGTAGTTCCATTTTCTTTCCATTTCTTGATGCTGGAGCTCACTGTTCTCTTGGGAACTTTCAACACTCTAGAAATCGTTTTATACCCTTTCCCTGATCTATTCCTCCTCGCAATTCTATTTCGGAGTTCTCCGGACAGTTCCTTGGTCTTCATGGTGGAGTTTCTGCTCTGACATGCACTGTCAATTGTGGGACCTTATTTAGAAAGGTGTGTTTCTTTCTAAATCATGTCCAATCAATTTAATTGGCCGCAGGTGGACTCCAAAGAAGTTGTCGAGACATCTCAAGGATGATCAAAGGAAATTGGATGCACCTGAGCTCAATTTGGAGTGTCATAGCAAAGGGGTTGAATACTTATTGATGCAAGACATTTAAGCTTTTCATTTTTAATTAATTTGTGAAAATAATTTTAAAAAAATTCGACTTTGCCATTGTGGGGTATTTTGTGTACACCAGTGACAAAAACATCTCAATTTAATGAATTTTAAATTCAGGCTGTATCACAATAAAATGTGAAAAAAGTCAAGGGGTGCGATTCCTTGCTGAAGGCACTGTGTACTGAAATGTCTGCGTACTCGTCCCAAAGGCGATTCCACGTCCATGAGCGAAGTGTGTATGTGTTAGCAGTGGAATGCATTGAGAACACCATTGTGTCTTTTGATTTCCTTAAATTAAAAACTCCAAATCATCCTTGAACTATTCTCATATTTACAAGGGATTTCTAAAATACCCCAGCCGAGGATATAAAGGTTATACGACATTCATTATTGAGCGGTGATTTTCAGCTAATAATCTTTCTCAAAATGCATTGAGGTGGATATGGGGAAAGTGGGGGCAGGTGTGTGTGTGTGTGGTGTGTGTGTGTGTGTGTGTGTGTGTGTATGTATGTATTGGAGAGGGGGGGGGGGGTTCACATAAATTCATTCTCACAAAATAACCTTTTTGCAACTGAATGTGTAAATTAAAGATCTCATTCATCCCAAGTTACCTATTTCAGAAGGCCCAGTGTGTCAGTATGTTGCCCATATCCAAAGCTTTCCAGGAATGGGGAAAATCAATGGATTTATTCGCCCATAAAAGTGCCATCAAATTGGCACCTTGATAACCATTATTGGCAGGCAAATACAATGAAGAAAGAGAGAGGGAGAGAGACAGAGAAGAGAGGAGAGAGAGGAGAGAGAGGAGAGAGAGGGGAGAGAGGGGAGAGAGGGGAGAGAGGGGAGAGAGGAGAGAGGAGAGAGGAGAGAGGAGAGAGAGGGAGAGAGGGGAGAAGAGGGGAGAGAGGGGAGAGAGGGGAGAGAGGAGAGAGGGAAGAGGGAGAGAGGGAGAGGGAGGGAGAGAGGGAGAGAGAGAGAGAGAGAGAGCATGAGACAGAGACAGAGACAGAGACAGAGACAGAGACAGAGACAGAGAACAGAGAGAGACAGAGACAGAGACAGAGACATAGAGAGAGGAGAGAGAGAGAGAAGAGAGGAGAGAGAGAGAGAGAGAGAGGAGAGAGAGAAAGGGAGAGGGAGAGGGAAAGGGAGAGGGGAGGGAGAGGGACAGAGAGGGAGAGATACAGACAGACAGAGAGAAAAAAGAGACAGACAGAGAGACAGAGAGACAGACAGAGAAACAGAGAGAGAAGCATGAAGGATGGTGATTTTGAGAGGATTGGGGAATTGTAATATGATTTTATTGAACACATGCCATTCAAGAATGTTCAAATGAAGGAAAAAGAATGACCAGGTGGTGAGACCATGATGAAGAATTAGATACAGCTGAGAAACAGGGATTTCATAAAAAGCCAATAATATGATTCATATAATAAAATGTGTACAATAGTTACATGTCTCCATGAAGGATTTAATCAATAACCATCATTGAGAACCTGCTTTAAGATGCAAAAGCAATTGAAAAATCATTTCCAGCATGTTAAAAACACATCTTTAAATAGGTACATCATCCAGAATCACACACCTGGTGGTTCTGCTTCCAAATTCTAAGCTGAACACTCACCGACATTCCTTCACCCTCCTATTCCTTTGTCCCTACATCTGTTGACCCATTCCCCTCCCTCTCCGTCAAAAGTGCTGCTCATAATCACCTCATGCCTTGTCTGACAACCACCCTTACTCTCGCTGATCCTCTCCCCACCTTTCCCAATTTCTTCTCTGCCACTCATGTGCAGTCCACTGCCCAGTCTTACAAATATGCTCATCAAGCCAAAATGACTGATGCAAAAGAAATTAAAATGAGTTTGATGCAAGGCAGAGTCAAAATCCAAACACAAGTCATAAATGGAACAGGGTCAAAAAGCAATGCTAACGAGAAGGGCACTCGGTAGAGCGCATACCTCCACCACGTAATGCCTGATCCATGAGAACATATCGGGCCGAATACATTTTTGAAATATCATGCTGTTCAGTACTATATCGTTTTTGGCCCTTTCTCTAAATGGTGACGAATCACTTTCAAAATTTAATAGTTCTCGTATCTGGATCCGGATTCGGATCTTCACCAAAATCGAATCAATTCGTCCTTGCGACATGCCCAAAGTGTCCACTAAGTTTCGTCCGAATCCGTCCACAACTTTTTGAGATATCCTGTACACAAACAGACAGACAGACAAACAGACAGAAAGGAGGTGAAAACATAACCTCCTTCACCTTCGGTGGCGGAGGTAACAATGCTCTTGAAGAAGTCATCTTTTCTAACACTGTTAGCTCTCCCCAAGCTGACCTCTTTCCAACTTTCCTGTTTTCCTTCTTGAGAGTTTGCTTTTGTATCTATCTTGTCCACCATCCCCCACCCTCTGTGTCCGCCCCTAATCCTCATTCATCCTCACCTCCCTTATCTTCAAAGGTTCTCTCCATTTTGTCCCTTAACCCCGCTGTTGTATGTTTCCCCCTCTCCTTTTGCTGCTCATTTTCTTCTGGTGCATTTCAATCCGTTCTGTGTTATCGCTCTTCCACAAGCCTCGACTCCGCATAAAGACGTCGTGCAGAGCATGACACTTGCAAAATCCACCCCCCCCTCTCTCCAAAGGTTGCCATGGATACATTAAGTTGTCTATTTCATTAAGATTAAAGTTGACAATCTTAATCAAAGCTCAGGTGAATCGGATAAAAATTGATTATTTTTCAGATTTAAATTGATGATTTTAGAAGTTTGACCTTGAGTTGACTTTTGACCTTTTGATCTCAAAAATAGTTGGTTTCCCAATTCAGTGACGCAATATGCGAATCTTGTTCAAATTTCAAGTAAATCGGATGAAAATTGATGATGTTAGAAATTTGACCTCAAGATGACCTTTAACTTCAAGATGATGACCTCAATCAATAGGCTTCTCAGTTGAGACGACCTCTACAACTCGGTAAAGTTTCGGGAAGATCGGTTTTAAATTGTGACCTGCAGGCGATCGACAGACAGACAGAATAACAAAATCGACTGACCAATATACTTCAAAAATCTTCGATTTTGCAAATAACAAAGAAGAAATAAAACGGAGTAAAAACTGAGTACTCCCTTCAGCACCTGGCGATGACGTCATGCATCACCTGGATATGGAATTGGGAAGGAGCGGTGTGCAATAAATAATGAGCAAATGAAATGAATGACGAAATATGACATCATATTGAGGATCATCCATTCATGTGAGGGACCAGGGGGCATGGGAATGACAGGCCAGAATTTTTATTTATGTTCAATGCTCTAGTCACAGACTGTTGTATCGTCTCAATGAGACCAGGCCTTAAATGAAACAAAAAAAGGAAAATAATATTAGCCTTTTTGAGGAAGTGGAAAACCTGTCAAGGGGCAGGTCATAACTGTTAGGAAAGACAGGAGAAGGTAAAGAATTCCAGGTGGCAACACCTTGAAAATCAAATCATCAAAATTGTAATTTTTGTTGAACACTGGATGCATGGTCTAGGCTCATGGAAGAGGTACGACACAGAACAAGCAAATCAGGACACAACACAACAAAGGGAACAGCAGGAGAAAGGGAAACACCAACAGCAGGGTGGAGGAGAAGGTAGACGGAGACAGACAAACAAGGGATGCAGTAACGATGAGGGGGAAGGGAGAAGGCAAAGGGTGGAAAATTTGGATACATAAGCAAAATTTTGGGAGAGTGGGGGGGGGGGGTGTTTAATAGTGTGGAAAAGCTCATGATTTTGGATGGGGGTGAGAGATGGTGGTGACGAGCTGTCTTGAAGACCTGGAGGGAAGAACGAGATTGAAGAGGATGTGTAAGGTGGTTCCACAGATGGGAAAAAAGAAGAATAAATGATGGAGGTGAGCAGTGATTCTGGATTGAGGCAGTTTCACTAGGAGGGGGTTGCTGGTGGACCGCGTGCATCCAGCAGATACCTGGGAAGCACCGAGAGGGCAGAGGGTGCAAGTTCAGAAATTATGCGGAAGAAGACAGAGAGGCCACCGACCGACCTGTCGGTGATGGCGAAGTGATAGGCCCATAGACTCAGCATCATTGTGAAAGATTCTAATGATATTGAAGGCCTTTGTTTCAATGGCGTCTTGCTGTGCAAGATGTGAGGCATGGGAGCTAGCCCAAAGTGGAGAGCAGTCCTCCATCGAGCTACGGATGAATTGAGGTTGTATTATCTGTTAAGTGATATATGTCTGCACATAAGGTTGTGTGGTGGAAACAATTTACCGCAGTATGATTGGATTAATTATTCTGAATTAAATATTGAAATGTCATATATGTTTCAATTTCAGCAACAAATGCAACTTTGTAAATGTCGCAATCATTGGTGTGGAGGCAGAGAGGATGTGCCATCGGGAGTCTCTGATTGGCTGTGTAACATCAGTGATATAAATGTTTCACAGTTAAGTATGACCTGAAAATTCAGGAGCCATCTATTTATCATGCAAGCACAAGGGAGGGGCTGTGGAGGGTTCTGGGTTAAAATGTCTGACATATTTGTGGACGTAATCTATGTATAATGGAGCAAGTGTATGTGATTATGTATGTACGTATGTATGTATGTATGTATATCCGCTCTTCACCCATTGGTTGGACAACTAACCTGATGTCACCCACAACTGTTACCTGAAATACTTAACCTAAAGTACCAGGAGGACCCAAACGACCCCAAGGACCAAAAATAACCAAAAGACCCATGTCTGATTTTTTAGCCTGGCATCCAAAGACCCAGAGTACCCCAAAGACCGAAAAGATCCAAAGAGCCAAAAGACCGAAAAGTCCCTGAAGACCCAAAATAACCAAAAGACCCAAAAGACCCTGAAAACCCAGAAGACCCTTAAAGATCCAAAATACCCCAAAGTAGCAAAAGACCCCAAAAGACCCAAAATACCCCAAAGATCAAAAATAACCCAAGGAACCAAAAGACCCCGAAGGCCTAAAAATACCCCAAAGACCAAAAAGATCCTAAAGATCCTGAGGAACCAAAACATCAAAAGACCCAGAGGACCCCGAAGACCAAAAATACCCAAAAGACCCAGGGGATCCAAAAGACCCCAAGGACCTAAAAGACTATGGGTACCCAAAATGCCGGGAGAATCCAAAAGACTATCTGGGACCCATGGAAATTCTGCATAATGTAAAATGTGACTTCAGGTTCCCAAACACCCCCCCCCCGCCACCCCAACCTCAACACACACACAGTCGCAAATCTTCGACCCCTCAGAACTCTGTCCTCTCTCTGCCTCCCCCCCCCAATCACCACACCAAACTTGTGCTCCCTCCCACTTTGTTGAAATCCCCAAACTCCCTCCAAACTCAAAATCCTCAACCCCCCCCCCCTCCTCCAAATCCTTAAACGCCTCAATCCCAACTCTGTCCCCTCTCTGCCCCTCCTCCCTCAACCCGACTCCTGTCATCCTCTCCCCTTTTCTTCTTCAAGTCCTCAACTGCCCCAAACCCCAATTACTCACCCCCCCCCTTCCAACCCAAGTCCTCAAGCCCACCCCGCTCTTCCAATGTGTCAGTCCTCTCTTCCAACCACATGTACCCTCACCCACAACTCTGTCATCCCTCTCCATTCCGTCCTGTTCTAACAACGTCACATCAGGGAACTTTGGCCCATGAGAAGGCCATCTGGCCTATCATGCCTGCATTATTCCTGTGCCCATTTGTTGAGAACAATATTAAAAGTAAATGAAGATGGAACGTTAAATTCACAATCACTTCCCTCTTTCTTCCCTTATCCTCACTATAATCCACGGACCGGTGTTTGTGTGTTTGTCGCGGTACAACTCCTACGGTTCCAGGCCGATTACATCCAGACTTGCTACAAAGGATCAGCAAGACCCCAATTAGTGTACAAGGGTGTTTTTATATTTGCCGTTCGTCTTGGGGGGAGGGAGCAGGGACGCAAATTATCTAAGTAAATGTGTATCGTGTAGCGCCTCCTCCAGGTGGGAGAGGGTATTACAAGTCACCACCATTTACAGTTCAGTGTTCCTGTTCCCACGTTTTCCATTGTAGTGAGGGGTTTTGAATTATAAGCAGTAGGTATGGTTTTGCTTCATGCACGTAACCCGGGTTATTTTGTTTTGCCTCTACAGAGCTGTCAGTTGCCTATACACCGCCTAAATAAAAGGTACTGTATGCGTCAGAAGAACATGTTGCATGCTTGGAACAAGATCACCCGTAGGACGATCTTGTTCAGAGGAACACCGCATGGCACCGGTCTGCTAGTACAAGTAATGGACCTGAAGACAAATTGGAGACGTCGACAGTGGAAGAATCAAGTCGTGATTAGTGCTTCATGACATTTCTGTTCATGTAAGATGCATACTGTACTAGTGCATGCCCGTACGTGCGTGCCCGTACCTTGAAAAGGCACATACTCAGGTCCCCAGCGTCAATTGTGACGTCATATCAAACGAAGAAGAAGAATTGTGACGTCAATTGTGACGTCATAGCACCGTGTCCTGTCATTGGTCTGATAAATAAATGGCCATAACTTGGGAACCACTTGTCCGATTAATATCAAACCTTGAAAAGGCACATCCACAGGTCCCCAGCAATATACCTGGCAAGTTTCAATTAGATCGGACCAGTGGCTGTCGAGAAACAGCAGTCACACGCACGCACGCACGCACGCACACTCACACACACAGATTGCTGGAATTATAGATAGAAGATGACAAATGACATCACGATCACATCGAGTAATTCCCGGTTTTTTGAAATTTGAGTTTCGTTTACGTTTCGGGATTTGAATTGGCTGGCAAAAAAAAAAACTATTTCTCCGAGTCCATATTTATTTCATACAAAGAGGGAAAGGGCAAAGCAGAGGAAGGCACAGAGGATTCCCAGGAGATGTGAATTACACTTCATTAGAATAAATTAGCGACACAAAACGCTGACATTACAATTCCCAACCCACTTCAGCACACCTTCACAGCCCCAAATCAATTCCCTTCATAACTCTCTCGTCTGTCCACCCCCTCCTTCCTTCCCTCGCCGCCGCCGATTGATGTGACTGCACATCCCACTGCTTTGCTTTGTCTTTCTCTTCACGTTGACATATCTCTCGACATCACGTGACGAAGGTCTTGTTTGAGTCATTGCAGAGGAACCGCATGGCACTTTCGTTGGAAACAATTAAACTTTATATGGAATACATTTTTGCCTTTACTTAATAAGAATGAAAGGGGTGGCAGCAATGAGTGTCTTGGATCAAAGCTCTCCTTTCATTAGAATGCACACCTTTAATGAAAGTTACTAACAAGTTAATTGCAAAAAGGAACTCGAGCGAAGTCGATAGAGCGCCATCTCAAATCCCAAGGCTTCCCACAGAAAGCGATGTTGAAAGATGACAAAAAGTTCCACCAGGAATGACCCAATTTCAAATTTTGATTAAAAAACAAAATCTTCTGTTTTGACCTCTGGGAGTCCCCACCCCTGGGGTACGAACCGGGGGCTGAAATGCAAAAAAACAAACAAAAATCGATATTATCTCTGCCACCAAACGTGGACGGAGGTTATGTTTCCGCCAACTATGTTTCTGCCTGTTTGTCTTTGTGAGCAGGAAATCTCAAAAAGTTGTGAACGGCTTTGGACAAGACTTGATGGACAGGTTGGGTGTGTGACAAGGAAGAATTGATTCGATTTTGGTGAAGATCCGGTTCCGGATATGAGAATATTTTTTTAGTGATTCTTCATTGAGTGAGAGGGATAAAACGATACGTAAGCACATCATCTCAAAAAGTTAGGGACGGGTTCGGAGGAAACTTGGTGGATGAGTTGGGTGTGTGACAAAAACAAGCCGATTCGATTTCGTTTCAGGTCCAGATGCAGATCTGACCTATCAGGGGGATCGAAAAGGTCAACTATTCAGCCTGGCAGAGGTATGTGCTCTACTGAGTGCTGTTCTAGTACGTGTCATGCATCTGTCGGTGTCGAGTACATACACAACGTTTCAATACATTTTATTCTTCAATGTTCCGATAATTACATTTTTTGGTATTTGACCTTTTGACCCCACCCAAGGGCCTCAGGGGGTGGAACCAAAATGATACTGCTCTTGCACTTTCTTGCCATGTGGTCATAACTATCAAGTTTGATGATCAGCACAACTGTTGAGGAGGACATAGCGTGACGGACAGGGCCGGTGGGATTGTCGACAGGTATGCACACTCACCTCTAAGCTGTCTAACCTGGGTTTAAATCCCGAACCCCGCTACAAACTATCATCCCGGTATTTCACAGGCAGGGCGATTCATCAATATGTGTGCTGTTAAAACGGGCGTCCCATCTGCCGGCCTTAGTTGGTGGACGTTAAAGACCCCACAGTGTCCTTCACGAAGAGTAGGCAAGTATTCGCCGGCACCATTAACAAATTAAAAATTCCTGCCCTAACTCCTGCTGGGAAGGTCATGGCAAACTACCTAGCCTAACCGCTGCTGAGGAAGCTACTCCGGCAGCACCGACACTCAGCGAAGAGTACCGGCATGGTACATCAGAGAGAGAGAGAAAGAAAGTGTGATGGATGGACAGACAGACAGATAGACAGATGAAACTGATTACAATACCTCCTCACGCTTGTTTTTATAAAGTGTGGAGACACTGTGGTACCAAGACAGCATTTCATGATGGCAAATGCTTGCCAGGGAATAAAGATTACAGTGAATTTGGGAATAGACAATCATTGTTAACACAGATCTGCATGTGGATTCAAACAATAGCCTCTCCCATCCTTTTAGGAATGGTCAAGGTTAACAATTAAAAAAAAAACAAAAAAACATCAAATGAGGAGAGGGCTGAGACAAATAATTGCTTAAATGCAATGAAATAAGGAACTACAAGGGATTGAAAACAAACAGTGGAAAGACTCAAAACATAAGAAGGAAAAATAATTGTAAAGGAGGAGAAAACCATTACAGCAGACAGCAAGCGCACTGTATTCTGGGAATTACTTTTGATGATTTTTTTTTGCCTGATAGCTAAAGCAGGGCTGACCGACTGGTTGTCATTTCAGCACAACTGTGCGAATAGCTGATGTGCCTTAGAAGTATTACTCCTAGCCCTGTGAGCATACGTTGCCACCTTTATCACAGGCAGTATCCCATTCTGATGGCAGCCTTTCCACAGTTTAGCAGCAGCACCAAACCCAACATGTACCAGTGCTTCCGATTGTTCGGTGGCAGAATCCACAAAGAGCGATAGCTGATTTTGGGTGAGTGCCAGGCCAACGCCAAAGGCTTGATGCTAACGATGTACATGCAGTCCATCTCTTGTTAATTTTCACTGTGGCACCCTTCCACCATGCTTGCCCAATTCAGAATGAGAAGCAGTCACTAATCGAGCTTAAAGGATATGCAAGTGTGAGTTCATGGTTAACCTATGGGTAAATTTGGCAAGCATTTGTATATTTGTGTGTGTGTTACCGCAGTGTGGCTGTGCTTCCCTCTCTGACTGTGATGTTGTCCATGGCTCGAGGTAGGCTGTGAGTCTGCGTCGGGAAACCTGGGGAAGGCACAAGTGTAGCGGTGTGGGACGTCAGACAGGCAGGGACATCTAGTAGGGGCCAAATACATCATATTATAAACGCTACGGAAGGTTTGTGGGTGGAAACAGGTTGAGAAAAGGAAGGGGATGAAAAGGAAGAAAAGAGGAGTGAAGAGGAAAAGGGAAGAAGCTTTGAGTGGTTTTGAAAGGGGAAGGAGGGTAGAATGCAGAAGGAAAGAGAAAGGGGAATAAGTGCTGAAATTTCCACCATTTTGCAAAGGAAATATGTGGATGTCCTCGTAACCTCATTAAATCTTGAAAACGGTCATGATTCACTTAAACCTCATTACACTTCACCCCAATAAAGCTTACTCTTTCAATAATGTTTCACAAATCATTTCACATTACTTCATGCACATCTGCAATGCATATCAGCTTTGTAAATGTTTGATATTCTCACCATATACGGTGTGAAGTTGTGAGAATATCAATGTCGATGATGGCAGTTTGCTGTTTGTTTCATTCAACGGCTGCGGTATCCGATATGAAATAAATGAGGTGGGGTTCTTACATTCTAAATATGTACAACAGCACAGTCAACCAGAAAATGTTCCCCAATAAAAAAACAACCAAGAATCAGGACGAAGCGTCGGGTGATGTTTCATGCAACAATTCCACACCAAGGTTAACCATGGCGGCTGAGAACCGATATCGCTGGTAAACCGGTTTCTTTTTCTCCTTTCCACAAGGATGTGGTTCAAATATGAAAATACAGTAAATCCTCGCTTAAGGCCCTGTCACACCTTGACGTTTTAGCCAGCGTATGCCGACGTATGAAAAATTTGTCTAAAACGCTGGCACACGTCGAATACGTATGGTAAGTTTGTATACGTTAAGAGCACGCTGGCATACATCGTAGTACGCTGGCATACGTCGTAGTACGCCGAGCTCGTCGACAAATTTTAACATGCTTGAAATTTTTCGACGTATGCCAGCGTATGACTCACACGTTCCGCATACGCTGGCCATAAGTTGTAGGCACGTTACGGATCGTTGACACACGTCGACACACGTTACTTGTAAGTTACTCATAAGTCGAAACACGTCGAGGTAATGTTTAGCATCAGTGTTCCAGACTCCCTGTTTTTTTTTCTTGTTTTTTTTCTTCGGTATGACGGTGATGTTGACACTTCGATTTCTAGTGCGGTTAAAATATAATATAATTAATAGGCTGCCGCTCAACGATTTAAATCATAACCGCACTAGAAATCGAAGTGTCAACATCACCGTCATACCGAAGAAAAACAAACAAACAAAAAAAAAAAACCAGGGAGTCTGGAACACTGACGCTAAACATTACCTCGACGTGTTTCGACTTATGAGTAACTTACAAGTAACGTGTGTCGACGTGTGTCAACGATCACGTAACGTGCCTACAACTTATGGCCAGTGTATGCGGAACGTGTGTCATACCCGGTACGTCGAAAAATTTTCAACATGCTGAAAATTTGTCGACGTACTCGGCGTATTACGACGTATGCCAGCGTGCTTCAGCGTGCTCTTAACGTATACAAAACTTACCCATAACGTATTCAACGTGTGCCAGCATATTCGGCAAATTTTTCATATGTCGGCATACGCTGGCTAAAACGTCACGGTGTGATAGCGGCTTGACACTTCGATGTCTAGTGCGGTTACGATTTGAATCGTCGAGCCGCAGCCTTTTAATAGGCTATAGTACGCGCACGTGATCGTCGGCGATACGCTGCCGCGCTATGCATAAGTTAGACTATCGTTGGGCAAGGTTGTGAACGCCGACGACACGCTCAGCATTCGTTGATATAAGTTATCTATATGTTATCGAAACGTTCTGTGTACGTTACTAATACGTTATGCATACGTCCAACTCGTTATGAATACGTCCAAAACTGGAAAAAAAACATGAATAGTTCAGGCGTGACTACACTACATACATTTTGATACCTTGCCATACGCTGGCTAAAACGTCAAGGTGTGACAGGGCCTTTAACACCGTCCCGGTTAACATTGTTTCATTACTAAAGTCGCTAATCTATGAGAGAACATACTCGTTTAAAGTCGTTCACCGTTCCATTAGAAAGTCGTTTGGCCTCTAATTTAGTTCCAAATTTATGGTGTTCCTCATTTTAATGAAGCTGCAGTATAAACCTTACCATAAGTACTGGTGTATAACTATAAGCCCACACCGAGTATGTACAGTACAGGCCTTACACACACCGAGTTGTGCATCGATAACATCGGTGGTTGTGTCACCCTCTCCAATCTTGGGTGTTTGACAAGTAGTGATCCACCTGAGTAGCTGCCACTTTTCATAAGTTAAACTGATGGAAACATCCTCAAATGCAACTATAACATCGGTGGGTTCTGGGCTGAAGTCACCCAGGTGTGCATGAATGGTGTGTGGAGGAAGTTGTGGCCTGAATGTGTTAATGAGTTGAAAGGATTTAAAGATGTTGTACCCACTACGAAGAAAGTTATCCTCAGCCTGGCCAATAAAGCAGGTGTCGATGAGGTTGAAGAAGACGACGTTACACACCTTCTGCAATCACACGAAGAAGAGCTAACCAATGAAGATCTGAAGCAACTGGAGATGATGATATTCAATTGTTTGTTTAAAATTATTTATAGCTTTTACTGTCGATGTAAATAATGTCTTTTGTCTGATAAAAAAAATTTCCAGGAACCTACCCCCCCCCCCCCCCCCCCCCCCCCCCCACAATTTACATTAATTATTATGGGTGAATTGGATTCGCTTGAAGTCGTTTCAGTTGAAGTCGCATCTTTCAAGAATGTAATAACTACAACGTTAAGTGAGGGTTTACTGTAATAATTTGTAGCTGGAAAAGTAAGTTGTAGTTGCTATAATTTGGTGGTACCTTTTTAGCTCACCTGGAACGTAGTTCCAGGGAGCTCATGAGATGACACGTCATCCGTCCTTCCACAAATACTTTCAACTTCTTCTCTGAAACTACATATAGAATTTCGTTGAAACTTTACGACAACGTTCATAACTGTGTATGTACCAAACTTTGTTCATGGCATTAAAATTTTTTTTAATCTGGCCTTAAGGGGGTCTATGGGGGTTGTCCCCCAAAATAGGAATTTGCATTTCTTCTCAGAAACTACACATGCAATTTGGAAGAAACGACCACAACCTCAATCATCCTTGATGTACCGAAGTTTATTCATGCCATTAAAAAATTCGGGGTCTAAGGGTGCCTACAGAGGGTTGGCCCTCAAAAGAGGTATTTGCTTTTTTCCCAGAAACTACACACACAATTCCGATGAAACTTGACCACTGCCTTCGTCACCCGTGATGTACTAAACTTTATTCACGACATTAAAAAAAATTGGGGTCTAAGGGATTCTACGTGGGGGTTGCCCCCCAAAATATGTATTTGCTTTCTTCTCTCAAACCACACACACAATTTGTATGAAATTTGACCAGAACCTTTATCACCTGTGATGTACCAAAGTTTGTTCATGATATTTAAAAAAAAATCCATAGGTATTTACTTTCTCCTCCATTACATATTATGTGGGTCATCCATGCCTACCAGTGGTTCCCTGATTATCTTATCCAGCCACTACCAGGTGAACACCCAGGGGTATTTCCCCTATATTTATCCTTCATTAAGCTGGATTTGCTTGTTGTGAAAGTTTTTTGGGGAAACATTAGGTTTCTTTATTTTTTTTTGTATACTTCTACTTATTGTGGTGGCATGATTTCATGTTTTCAACTGGCTATGAACAACGGTGCATCGCCACTGCTACTGAGTATGGGGGCACCACAGATTCAATGCCCCTATTACCAATTCACTGGTACTCATTTCACCAAAGGATGACAGGCTGAGTTAACCCCACCTGGTATTAATGCAGCGGTCGACGGGGCTCAAACTCAGAACTATAATATCCCAAGCCCACCACCCTAACCACTAAGCCAACACCAGGCTTTCAACATTAGGTTAAAGCTCTCAATCATCCACCATACTCACCTTAGCTGTCACCATGTTGCTGCTTCCTGTTTCTCAGGCTGTCTTTGCGATAATAATGAGGATCCAAAGTTTGTGACAACATAAACTGGAGAGTACTCCAAACGATAGAGTCTTCATTTCAATCTGGTGCTATTTCCAGCAACTACAGAAAGACTTGGTGAAGTTCTGCCTCGCAAATTGCTTTTATCGAAGCGGGTAAATGCCGGTAGGTTCTCATGCAAGCAGAATGTATACTTTACTCAGTAATGTAATCATGGAGCTGTGCAGACATATTTAATATTCCAGACAAGCCCCTGTGTCACTTTCAGCCACGTGTCACATGAGGCAGGTAAAAATAACTCAAAAAGGGCCAATAATTAAATATTTTCTTCGGGATGACTTGTACAAATATAAACATGTATTATTTAACATACGATGCATGGTATAATTAAAATCAACTAACTGAATAATCTTGTCAATTAAATTTTCCTGATTCTATATTTAGCCAGCCATAGACTGATCCAGCCTTACAATATATACTACTACTACTCCTACTCCCCCAACAATTCACAAGTTATTGTGGGGTTGGCCGGGGAACTATGGCCAGGTCTGACATTCAGCTGAAGGTGGCAGGAATGGTGAGAACTCCCCGACTGTTCAAGAAACACAGAACGGGATCTTTAACATCCACCACTGCAGGCAAAGGGACGGCACACACATTGATGCCTCCCTCACCCTGCCTGTGAAACATTAGGGTGACAGTTTATTGCTGGGTCGAGATTCAAAACCAGGAAAGACAGCTCAAAAGTGAGTGTGTCTACCTCTCGGCTATCCTTCCAGGTCTCAGCTGCAAAAAGTTTGTTTTCATCAAGAAAAAAAAACTCCATAAAAGTTTGTGTTTTCATGAAAAGAAACTTTGAGTGTGTCATTTCACCAAAATGAGTATATTTGCCCGACCAGAGTGATGCAATAACGTTTTCCTACTTTGTGGTCTGTTCTCTCCACCATTCACTCCTGTAATTCCTTTAAAAAGTAGACATTCCCAACAAGGAGCTTCAACACAGGAGGAAGTCATTCGGCCCATCAAAGCCTGCACGAGTGTTACAAAAATCCCCTTTATCTATTTGCTGATGACTTCACCCTCTGCTGTGACATCCCTCATCCTTCAGACAGGCTGCAGCATCCTCCCTCTCTTCAGACTTGGAAAAAAAACACAAAATCACAAGATGGTCAAACACTCATGATATGTGTTTCAATCCTGATAAATCTCACACTCTTACGACCTCTCTGAAAGGACCCTCTTGCACCATTTTTTAAATCTTTCACTGGGCTCAGCCAGGATTTGAACCACCAACCTCCCACTCTTAGAGCAGATGCTCTAACCATTACACCACCTTGAGTCTGTTTTGCTGCTCTAACCATTACACCACATTGAGTCTGTTTTGCTGCTCTAACCATTACACCACCTTGAGTCTGTTTTGCAAAAGAAGTTCAGGACGTACTTTTTTCCGATTAAATGGTAATGACTCCTCAGGGATTGCCATACAAAGCTTTGAAAAAATAGACTGTTTGAACCTTTCACAATTCTGTGTGGGAAACTTTGCAAACTTTCCAAGAAGACTTTAAAAAAATATATATCATCTTCAAGATCAAAGTTCTATATTTCCATAAATTAAATATAATTTCCCATTTGAATCACTTGCTGATAGAAAACAAATGTCAAAATGTCTCCATTTCATCAAATGATCCCTTGGGAACTCCTGTTCCAGAGACATTCCCTCGTGCATTGCAAGTCAGCAAAAATCATTCTGTTTCGTGTTCCCATCTGAGCACTTCACTCATGATGCTGCAAACAGGGTTATAATGTCTTTATACTGTGTTGACTTATCCATAGTCTGCCCATGTCCCTTGTCCCTGTACTAGTAATGCATGTGAAAACACATTGACCTATGTCCTTGTCCTGAATGTGGTGTTGTACACAAGCTCATCCTTGGCCTTAGATCATTGAAAGAAAGACAAACGATACATTCCTTCACACCTCACCATGCTGCATAATTTTCGGCCATTTATTTGTTTAATTCTATCCGTTTTTGCAAGGAATCAAATAATTAATTTACTGATGTGATCAAATTATTTATTACTCGTAAACACCACCCGTTGCTTAACTGACAGGAAATCTGAGGGGGGGGGTGAAGAGAGGGGAGGGAGGGGAGCGAGGAGGCAGAAAAAGTGAGGGGTGGGAAGGGAAGGGAGTGAGGTGAGAGGAAGGGAAGGCAGACATCGGTGGAGCGTTAATTACGATTCATACAGTCTCTCAAAATGATTCCACATAGGACAGTGAAGACGGAAACAAAATAATGTCTGAAATCCATTTTCTACCGGTCATATGATAATACCGCCCAGAGACACAACACCGTCAGACACATCCCGGAGCCAGGCTGTCCAGATACGCCCAGAGCCAAACACCGCCAGACACATCCGGAGCAAGCTGTCCAGATACGTCCAGAGACAAACACCGCCAGACACATCCGGAGCCAAGCTGTCCAGATACGCCCAGAGACAAACACCGCCAGACACATCCGGAGCCAAGCTGTCCGATACGTCCAGAGACAAACACCGCCAGACACATCCGGAGCCAAGCTGTCCAGAGACAAACACCGCCAGACACATCCGGAGCCAAGCATGTCCAGAGACAAACACCGCCAGACACATCCGGAGCCAGGCTGTCCAGATACGCCCAGAGACAAACACCACCAGACACATCCGGAGCCAAGCTGTCCAGATACGTCAGAGACAAACACCGCCAAACACATCCGGAGCCAAGCTGTCCAGATACGTCCAGAGACAAACTCCGCCGGACGCGTCCAGAGATAAACACCGTCCAGATATAACCACCATCTGGATATATCCAGAGACAGACACAGAGACAGAGAGAGACGGAGAGACGGGGAGAGAAGAGAGGAGAGAGAGAGAGAGAGAGAGAGAGAGAGAGAGAGAAGGAGAAGAAGAGAGAGAGAAGAGGAGAGAGAGAGAGGTAGGAGAGATAGAGAGAGAGGTAGAGAGATGGAGAGAGAAGAGAGGATAGAGAGATGAGGAGAGAGAGAGAGAGATAGAGAGACGGAGAGAGAGATAGAGAGACGGGGAGAGAGAGAGAGAGAGAGAGAGAGAGAGAGAGAGAAGAGAAGAGGAGAGAGAGAGAGAGAGAGAATAGAGAGAGATAGAGAGAGGAGAGAAGAGAGAAGAGAGAGAGAGAGAGGAGAGAGAGAGAGACATAGAGAGAGATAGAGAGACGGAGAGAGATGGAGAGAGATAGAGAAGAGGAGAGTAGAGAGACAGAGAGGTAGAGAGACGGAGAGAGGTAGAGAGACGGAGAAGGTAGAGAGACGAGGAGAGAGAGGAGGAGGAGAGGAGATAGAGAAGAGAATAGAGATAGAGATAGAGATAGAGATAAGAGATAGAGATAGAGACAGAGACAGAGACAGAGACAGAGACAGAGACAGAGACGAGACAGAGAGACAGAGACAGGGACAGGACGGGACAGAGACAGAGACAGAGACAGAGACAGAGACAGAGACAGAGACAGAGCAGAGACAGACAGAGACAGAGACAGAGAGAAGAGAGAGAGAGAGAGAGAGAGAGAGAGAGAGAGAGAGAGAGAGAGGAGAGAGAGAGAGAGAGAGAGAGAGAGAGAGAGAGAGGAGAGAGACGGAGAGAGTAGAGAGACGAGAGAAGAGAGAGAGTAGAGAGAGACGAGAGAGAGAGGTAGAGAGACGGAAGAGATAGAGAGGGGTAGAGAGAGAGAGGATAGAGAGGTAGAGAAGAACGGAGAGAGGTAGAGAGACGGAGAGAGGTAGAAGAGACGGAGAGATAGAGAGGTAGAGAGACGGGAGAGAGAGAGAGAGAGACGGAGAGAGGCGAGAGACGAGGAGAGAGAGAGAGAGAGAGAAGAGAGAGAGAGAGAGAGAGAGAGAGAGAGAGAGAGAGAGAGAGAGAAGAGGTAGAGAAGACGGAGAGAAGGTAGAGAGACGGAGAGATAGAGAGGTAGAGAGACGAGAGAGAGGCGGAGAGACGGAGCGAGGCGGAGAGACGAGAGAGAGAAGAGAGAGAGAGAGAGAGAGGAGAGAGAGAGAGAGAGGAGAGAGAGAGAGAGAGGCGTGGGGTAGGGAGTTAGCAGACCGAATATGTTTTGCTTTATGAAACACACACACACACACACACACACACACACACACACACACACACTTGGCTGATATTCGCAATTTTTGGGGAATCAGCAGATTGGAGTCAGTGTGATTACCGACGACAGTACATACTGTGTACGACCTAAAACCCTTGAGTACTTTCCACCGAAAAACAACATTGCATTTATATAGAGATATATTAACAAACATTAATCTTAATAAACAGCTGTGTGTGATGGGTAGAAAAAAATTTTTGGCTCAGTAATTTAGAAAACCGTAAATACAGCAAAGGGCTCAGAAATTGGGTGTTATTTCACAACCACTCGATCCCTTTAACTTTAAAGCTGGTCTTCCACCTCACCCACAGCAGTTAAAGAAATCAAACGAATTCGTTCAAATAATGACTTTATCCACAAAAGAGTTGATGTTTAAAATAGAACAGCCCTGGAGATATTGCAAAGTTTGATCGCTCATGAAATAAACATTGCAGATAATCCGCAACGTTGCCTGCTCATCTGTGCATGTGGCACGTGGTCCATCCGTCCGTGGCTCGCGCAAACATAATATTTTAAAATGTCCGTTTTTCACCAGATTTGCTTTGATTCCCCGTGGAGCACCTCGTGAATCCTCCGAAAATATGGACACAGATCTGGCAGACGCTATGGAAAAGCAGTCCCTCTGGGGGACAGGGCACGAGGTCAAGCAGTGAATGCATTAAATCATATAGCTCAATGAAGCTGGTTAATTTTGGCACATTCCTAAATACTTTCTTCACCCAATATAATTCTCCAAACAGTGGAAAAAGATAAGTTTAACACTTTGGAAATGTCACATTTTCTTGTGTATATATTATATGGAGAAGGAGGGAACATAGCCTCGCTTGCTTAAAGTAAATAGGTATATCAGCTTAATTATATGACTCTTTATTTCTTTAAATTATCAGATTTCACTCCAGATTGATACTTATTTATTCCGCACGATATCCGATGCTCAAAACCAAAATCACATTTCGATTATTTGCTTTAATTAGTCCGTGAGAGTAGATCGTGGAAAATCGTATCACGTAACGCATGAAATCACTCCAAACTCCTCACTTGAAAACGATTGTACCTACAAAAGTGATGTATACAGCGATTTTTAGCTATGATGAACAGGCATTCGATAATATGAGTGAGGAAAGTGAAGAAAAAAAAAAACAACTTTATCCTTTCAGAAATCGTTGCGGTTACAAGTCAAGGCATGGTTGAACAGGCCAAAAAACATGGCGGCTTCAGACCCCAGTGAGGTTACCCAGAAATACTTTATGACCCGAGAGAGCGAGATGGCTGAGGGTCGCCTCTGATGAAGGATAAAATTAAACAAGACCCTTAATCATCTTCAAAAGGGGTGTTTTAATGAACCCAAACATTTTCACTAAATCACTTCCTTGGAGTTTTCTGAGTATGCATGCAAAGTTTCATCTGTATAGCCTAGGTTTGAATCCTGACCCAGCTATAAACTGTCATTCCGGTATTTCCCAGGCAGGTTAATGTCATCAATGTTTGTGCCCATCCCTCGGATGGACGTTAAACGGTGATCCCATCTCCCAACATTAAAGATCCCATGGTGTCCTTTGCGAAGAGTAGGCGAGCTATTGCCAGCATCTTGAACAAATTTCAAATCCCTGCTCGAACCAGCAAAGGGCACCGCATCAGTAGTAGCACTCATCCAATGATGCTAACCCGCAGCCTTGTGCTGCATATGAACAAAGAAGAACAGCACTGTATATTCCAGGACACAGAAGTCGAGCACTGCACAATGCATCAGATAAGAAAAATACATCACAAGTGAGATTATCAAATGATGCCATGTGATATAAAGAAACCTAGCAAAAGGACATTGTGCCTATCATAGCGATGCCACAATTCAAAGCATATTTGAATTGACTAAGTTTACAGAAACCCATACTTTCTCCAATTAACCACAATTATACCCACACCGAAAAGTCATGACAACCACATGGTGGTAAAACTGACACCAGACCAAACAACGAAAAACTCAAGCTTTAATAAGGACCATGTAGTTATCAGTTTCATTGGTGCCCTTTTGAACTACCAGCTTAGTTTGAATGTAAATCAAGGAAATACATGGAAAACTCGACCCAGGATGAGACCAATAGGCCCATAACACCTACATCACATCCACAGCCTGCAACCCCCAACCCGATCAATCTACCCAGAGCATAAATCGTCATGTAATTACATCAAATCTGAACTCACTACCTCTTGCATCATTGCTGGGCAACTCCACGGTCTTCAGTCCGATTCACGATATAAACCTGTTGGTTTGGCTCACTCAAGGACTGAAATTCCAAAAGGCCAAAGTTCTCATGAAAACGTATACACATGATATTCCACATCACCAAAAGGTTTGAAAACACAAAAAGAAAAGGATATGTTATGTTTGTTTAGCAGGAACAAATTAAAGCTTCCAGAGGAAGGGGACCAACATTTGAATAGAAACAACTCTCATGATCTTAGACATGATATTAACAAGTGGATTAAAAAAAAACCCCATAATTATATTTACTGAGCATACTGTAAGTCTCAGGTCATTTGGATTCCCAAACCTATCCACTGTGGCAAACCGATAACTAAAAAGGAACTATGAAACAATTAACCTGCAACACCATGAACGAACAGTGAATGAATGGCAAGTGTTTTAAGCACTGAAGCCATTGATGAATAAGGCAGATATCGTGCATGACAAAGCAAAGCATTGGATGAAATGGGAACACTCACAATTGATCCTCAAACAATCTAAATGTAACCACCGGTGACGAGTGTAGTTTATTTATTGAAGAAACAAGGGCCCCAAGAAGATTTGTGACATTAACATATAGCCCCATCTGGATGTGATTCACAAAAAAACACACACAAACAGCTCTTTACATCATTGGTAAACACAAGTAAAAGCCATCATCTCAGACCTGTCTATTCGTTATAATGAATGAGTAGGAGGAGGTTTGGTTGATGAAACCTCAACTATTCCTCAAGGTATTCACATTGTCTGATGGGATGGCACAGAGGTAGAGAGCACTCGCCATTAAGCTGTCTAGACTGGGTGCACTTACCGACCTGCTGTCGGAGTGGAGTGGTGCTTCGGTGTGTCGGAGTGGTGCTTTGCAGGCAGGGGTATTGCGCTATGTGCCATCACTCAGATGTATATGTTAAGCTGGGTGTCCCATCTGCTAGCATTTGTTGGTGGGGATGAAAGAGTCCCACAGTGTCTTTTGCAAAAAGTGGGTTTTTGCCACTGGAAGAACCCTGGCCAAGTCAAAATGTCTACCCTATCAGAGCACAGCATCAATGGCACAGTTGCGCTTCTTGAAATCAAGTAACCATGGATTGAATTTCGGTACAATATACATTCGGTAACGACGAGATGTCATCTCAAAGTGGTGGGGTTGACTGCTTTGATGCCATCTGCATATATATCTTTGGGACTGGTACACTGCCATTTCAGGATACGTGCTTTGACATCTTCATCATTTGAAAGCGTCGTCTCACCCACATGTTTTTGAATGGTCTACAAAGATGAAAATCACAAGTCGATAAGTCTGGACTATATGGGGGATGATTTATAACTTCCCAACCAATCTCCACTACAGTACTCAGGTACTTTCAGGTTTGGGAGAGTGAGGTTACTTGGGTACCACTTCACACTAACCTAATTGGATTTCAACTGACAATGAATACATTTCCAAAATTCCAATATTAACATTTGCAGTTTGATGGAGTACTGCTCTCCCCTCTGGACTAGGCCCCTGCCTCACACCTTGCTCAGCTTGGTGCCATGGAAACCAAGGCCTTCAAGATCATTGGAACCTCCCACGATAAAGCGGAGTCTCTGGGCCCATCACTTTAGCAATGCAGACAGGGCGGTGGTCTCTCTGTCTTATACTGCCTCCTTTCTGGTCTTGCATCCCTCTGCCCTTTTTATATGCATGTTATATATGGTTGTGTGGACAGCCATGGGAGGCTGACGAGGGTAAGGTAGAATAGTTATTTCATTTAGAAATGTCTCGAATAAGTGTTTTGTTTGTGTGTTAAATGGAAGGACACTGTGCAAGCATTTCGAGCATAAAACCAAAAAGTATTTCCTGCCCGTTTGTAATGTGTCGAAATCCCTCCCACCACCATCACTCTACCCGAATCTTCTAAATAGTTTTCCATGTGTGATCTGTCATGTGTTATTACCTCCGCCACCGAAGGTGAAGGAGGTTATGTTTTCACCAATTTCTGTTTGTCTGTTTGTTTGTTTGTGTGCAGGATATCTTAAAAAGCTGTGAATGGATCCGGATGAAATTTAGTGGACAGGTTGG
>CM068956.1:89950149-89966832 GCA_035128595.1 Eptatretus atami | reverse complement strand
AGGACGAACTGATTAGATTTTGGTGAAGATCCGAATCCTGATCCAGATCCAATAATTTTTTTAGTGATCACCATTGAGAGATAGGGATAAAACGATATATAGCATGATATCTCAAAACGTCATTGACGGATCCGGATGAAATCATTCTCTTTAAACCTGTTTTGTTCCCTCATTGGAGTGTTGGTTTGGTGTGCGGCACCGAATTGGGGCATATAACCATGGCCCAAATAAAGCCACGACTGTTGGAAATTGGTGCCAAAACCTCGTCTAAGAGGAAACAAATGTGGTGGTTCATCAAGGGTCTTCGCTCGGCCCCCTTCCTTTTGAAATGGAGAATGCACCGAAGGCGACAGGCTCATTGGAGATCCGTCAGAAACCAAAGTAAAGATATTTTGGCTTTTCCAGTGGACACCACTACAATTAGGACTAGCCGTCGCTGAATTGCTGACCATTCGGGTGGGAGATTTGACCATGTTCTCCCGCATCACCGTTACAATATTCTCCGGGCTGGCAGGAGAGCCTAGTGGTACACATAGTCGCTTCTAAATGGTCCAGGTTGAGTTTGAATCCCGACCCATCTATAAACTGTCATCCCGGTGTTTCACAGGCGGGTGATTCATCAGTGTGTGCGCGCTGTCCTTCCGATGGGCATTAAAAAGGGCTTCCCAAAATGGGCTTCAAAAACATTAATTGGTGGACATTAGGGATTCCAAGGTGTCCGTGAAGAGTAGGCGAGCTATCACCGGCACCATGAACAAATTACGCATTCCTGCCCGAACTAGCAGAGGGTATTGCATCAGCGGCACAGCCTAAGCCAATGAGGCTACCCCCACAGCGTTGTGCTGCCTACAAAAGAAGATGATATATTATTCCACTTCAATTTGTGTTTCATGACCATCAATAATAAATACACAAATTAAGAAATATTATTTCTGCAGACCTGCCATATCTGATGCAGGAATACAGTGGCATCCGATTATGTGCTGTTGATCCCACTGCCATCTGTACGAACAAGCATGGCATTGTAATAAGTACAACAAATTCAGTGTAAACAATTTAATTTAAAATAACAATCATGGCAGTGGCATTGTTCACACTGGTCCATCAAATAAGGCCAGTGTTGATCACATCTACACTCTCCATCAGAAAAACATATATCATGTCCTATTTCACCCATGTTTACTTTATTAGATTTTGTAATTACACAGGTATCCAGGGTCAAGAAGGATTTGCATGAAAATAAGGTCTGGATGCAAAACCCATGAAAACGAGGGAGATTGTCAAACAATAATTTGCAAGAAAAATGAAAGCGGTGCTTGAATGAGCAAAAAACAGGTAATAGAATCGGTAATGAAAACTCCAAGAGACAACAGAGAAGTATAGGGTTGGACATTGCATGTCAAAGGGCTTGTCCATTCCTTGAATCATACTATATAAAATTTGGTTTGTGTGTGTGTGTGTTCCTGTTTGTGTTGTGTTTATCTGTTTGTGTGTGTCTGTTGTGTGTGTGTTTGTTTTTGTGTGTCTATATGTGTGTCTGTTTGTGGTGTGTGTTGTTTTGTGTGTGTGTGTGTGTGTCTCTGTGTGTGTCTGTGTGTGTTGTGTGTTGTGTCTGCTTGTGTGTGTGTGTGTGTGTGTGTTGTTGTCTGTGTGTGTGTCTGTGGTGTGTCTGCGTGTGTGTCTGCTTGTGTGTGTGTTGTGTGTGTGTTGTGTGTGTCTGCGTGTTTGTGTCTGCTTGTGTGTGTTTGTGTGTGTGTCTGTGTGTTGTGTGTGTGTGTGTGGTCTGTGGGTGTGTGTCTGTGGGTGTTGTCTGTGGGTGTGTGTCTGTTTGTGGGTGTGTGTCTGTTGTTGGGTGTGTGTCTGTGTGTTCTGTTTGTGTGTATGTGTGATGTGTGTGTCTGTGTGTGTGGTGTCTGTTTGTGTGTATGTGTGTATGTTTGTGTGTGTCTTGTGTGTGTTGGTACGTTGTGTGTGTATGTTTGTGTTGTGTTGTCTGTTTTGGTGTGTGTGTGTATGTTTGTGTGTGTCTGTGTGTGTGTGTGTACATGTGTGTGTATGGTTGTGTTGTTGTCGTTTGTGTGTGTGTCTGTTTTTGTGTGTATTGTGTGTGTGTATGTTTGTGCGTGTCTGTGTGTGTTTTTGTGTTTGACTTCGATGCACCCCTAAACTGCTGGACGGAGTGAGTTGAAATTTGGTTGCGTACTCGGAGTGTGTGCCTGGGAAGGTTTTATGTGTTAAAAATAAAATTATTTAATAAAGTGTCAGTCCAGGAGAGGTCATGGTGAGGCAGGTGATCAAACCTCTTCATGTGATTGATCAAGGAAGTAGAAGATGTCTGTTTTAGTACATATGGTCGGCATTCTATTTGTTCAACATTAGTGATGCAGTCTTTCACCAGTGCTGCAGCAAGGGAGGTCGCTACAGTATTTGAACAGGTTTTGGATGACAATCATCACGTGGTTTTTTTCAGCTTACTTCAAGTTAGCAACATAGATCATCAGCTCATGATTATAGAATTTGAATCTGAATAAAATTGGAGGGATTTGGTGCTATAAATAAATCTGAATTAACATCTCCTGCAAGTTATCACTCCGTGAAGGGATTCGGTGCTATAATTAACTGTGAATTAACATTCGCTTGGGCAAGTTATCACCCCCTGGCCCCTTCCTCCAACTACATACATCCCCACCTTTTCTTCATCATGTGGCTGCTGATGATTTATCCTCATACCACCTCGCCTGGGAATTAGTATGGCTGGCTTATCATTGTGACATTGTGATTTGGGACAGTATTTATTTTAGAGCGGGTTGGCAGGAGAGCCGAGAGCAATGCACACTCTCCTCCAAACTGTCTATACTGAGTTTGAATCCCGACCCAGCTATGAACTGTCATCCAGGTGTTTCACAGGCAGGGTGATTCATCAAAGTGTGTGCCCGTCCCTCGTATGGACGTTAAACGAGGCGGCCCATCTGCTGGCATTATTGGTGGACGTTAAAGATCCCACGGTGTTCTTCGCGAAGAGGAGGTGAGCTATCGCCGGCACCATGACAAATTCCAAATTCCTGCCATCTTTAACCTCCGCCATCGAAGATGGACGGAGGTTACTGTTTTCACCCCTGTCTGTTTGTCTGTTTGTTTGTTTGTTTGTTTTGTGAACAGTATTACGGAAAAACTCCTGGACGGATTTCGACAAAATTTGGTGGGGAGATTAGGTATGGTCCAAGGATCATGCCATTAGATTTTGGACTTGGTCCAAGTCCAATATGGCCGCTATGGCGGCCATTTTGAAAAAATATTTGAATTTTTGTTTATGCATTTCTACATGTTTTAAGTGATTTCCAACCAAAAAAACAAAATTTTGCAACTTTTTTTCAAAAAAATTGATTTAATTGAAAAAGCTTTGAATTTTTTTTTTTGCATTTCTACATGTTTTAAGTGATTTCCAACCCCCAAAAAAATTTAGAGAAAAAAAATTTAAAATTTTGCACCTTTTTTTTCAAAAAAATTTCGATTTTATTTTTTTGGCATTTCTACATGCGCGTCGATCTAGTTTAGTTTATTCAATCGTGGTTCAGTAGAGTCTGATCCGTTTTGACCTACAATGAATAGGATATCGGGTTTCACTTAAGTGACGCAGCAGTATTGGCGGCGGAGGTTTTGCACTCTACCGAGTGCTCCCCCTCTAGTTGAATTTGCAATCTTTCTCTGATATATTTATGAGCCGAATTTTCATCTGATTGACCTGAAATTTTAATAATTTGCATATTGGGTCACCAAATTGGTTCATCAATCAAAAGCTAGAAGCAAATTTTTTTTTTTTAAGATCAAAAGGTCAAAGGTCAATGGTTGCATAAAATCGTCAATTTTCATACAATTGACCTGATATTTGAACAGGGTTTGCAGACTGTGTCACTGAATTGGTTCACGTCACGAAAGGACGATGACTTGTAATACTGGCCACCACCAAAGGTGGCGCTATTTCTACCACATGTCAATTTTGGAGTTTCTGTGATATCCACGTTTGCTCCATGATAATAAGAGTAATAAATTATATTCCCAAACTGTGAATTTGTATCATTACAAAAGGGAAACCAACTTTCACTTTAGCATTCTCTCAAAGAAAGCCAAAATGTCCAAACGCATCAAGAAATGTCAAATCCATTGCAAAGGCGTTGGTCCACGGAGCCGATAAACCAGGTTTCTGAGCACAGGTGCTTGATACTTTATCAGGAAATGCCAGGTGTTGAGAAATATCTATTAGCATGCCCAATTATGGACTTTAAAAAAAAATGGTTTAAAGGTGTGGTCAGTCCAAACAAAGTGAATACTTATGGTGAGAATGAAGAATTTGCATAAAGAAATTTGCAAAGGGCTGGAAATTGCAAGACACAGGAAAATTTGACAGGTTATTACTGCTTGAAAAAAAAAAGTGAAAGTGTGAAACATAGTCCAGCTAATGTTTGCATGAATGTATATTAGCGAAGATGAAGAGAGTGATAAAACAAATTTTTTTTTAGAGATATAGGCTGCAGATAACTCCGTTTCGTTGTATTGAGCAGTTTCTAATTTATTTGTTCGAAAGAAACAAAAAGTGAAATTCCAAGACAGGGATTAAAGTGAATGGAAAATGCATTCGTCGATATGACAAGTGTCTTTAACTTTCTGGATTAAATTGTCAAATGTTTTTGAAACTGTGCTGTTAAACAACCGTCACGACTAAAATGTCTTTTGGCAAAATCTGAACTCGTAACTTGACCCAATTTTTTAAACAAGTATTATTTCTAACATGGGTACTTTGGGAAAAACAATGCACCATGTGGAATTTGTTTATAGTCCATAAATGCATCATTACCTCAAATAAAGATATTTTAATGCAATAATTATGGTGTTTAAGTTTATAGAGTGACATGCAGCAAAATTCCCCTGTCAGGAAAGATGGGTGAGGACCACCCGATATAATCACTTCAGTTTAGGTTTATATAATTCAGATCCTGATTGTCCATACCTGAGGGGGCTCTGGCAGATGGTCCAGCAGGCAATTTCAAATGAAAAATGTTCAATATAATGAACAAAAGGATTTATCTTATCTGTGTATGTGTGTGTGTATATGTATATATATATATATACAGTATATATATGAATATATATATATACTGTATATGTATATATATATATATATATATATATATATATATGTACATGCATATACACATACAAACACACACAAGAAGTTCCATCTGCCACATGGACAGATCTTCCACCCCATCAATCACAACCAGGAAGCATCACCATTATTTTTAGAGGTCGGAAGTTCTATGAAGATGATTAATTAAGTTAACCAACCTGGATGAACGATGTGATGATAGCGTCACAATGACATCAGCTTAACTGCAGACCCGGACGGACCTCATTCAGTGCAAATATTACCAGATCAAATGCTGTCACCAAGTTGATGAAAAGTAAAGTTACCCACTAGTTTCCCCCTTTTTGGGGCTTGTCAGGGCAATGCATCATTGTTTCATCCACTTAGTGACTTTTAGCCTTACGGTTGTATACTGGTTAATGACGCACCCATAACACAGTTAACACAGCTGAAAATGGTCACATCAATCGTCAAGGTCCTAGGAAGTGCAGGGTCAAGAAAATAATTGATTTGGACAAAAACCTTTCCATTGTTCACATCGAAAAAAGCCCAGACAGAGCAAATTTGTCTCAAGCCTGTACGTCCTGGGTACACTGCTGATTGGCTTTGGAAGGATAGATGCACTGTGATTGGCTCCTTCAAATAATGTCAATGCACCCTCGCTGCACCTGTTTCTCTGTTCTTGGAATTTCCAAATAAAATTCGAGGTACAAACAATTCAACAAAAAGTGTGCATAAGGCACACAAACTTACAAGTATATACAAATATTTGTATCCAATTTCCATCTCATTATGGTCATTACCACACAAATTTTAATCAGCATATGTCACCATTAAAACCTCTGCAGCATTAAAGACAGGACCTTTAATGGTCCAATGTCACATCGGTGCTTAAGGCTCGAGCGGATTGAGTAAGCTCTATCTGTGAACATGTTTCTGTGTCGGGGAATCATTAGTGCTGACGCATCACTAAAGTAGTCCTTCGCTAAAAGTAAGGAAGTTATTACTAGCACTCTGAACAAGTTCAAAATTTCTGCCCTTACCAAATCTGGAGCATTGGAACACAATATAGAGTATAATTGCTCATGAAAATGCCAACATGGCACTCCAATAATCTGTTAGTTCAAGGGGCAGATGATGCATCTGTGTACATTTACACACTGCTGTGCAAAAGTCTTGGACACATTCAGGAGTTAGTATATGTGGATGTTATGAGCATCAGCAATTTACTCAAAGCCTCTACTCATGTTTTCTATGATAACAACAACATTGACTGTTATTAATGCAGCTTAGTTTGGGTGAGAAGAAACTAAGCTCGTCATTTAGCAACTTTTAATTCACATTCATCACAATCTTCAAAAACTTGTCACCACAACAACTCAAAGTAAACTTGATATCTGCGATCACAAAATGATCGCCCGTGACCTACGTTTGGCCCACAATCCATTGACGGCCATGTTTTGTTTGGACCACCATATGACCTTGACCAATGGAGCCTGGTGTTGGCTCAGTGGTTAGGGTGGCGGCTTGGGATCCTCGGGTCCTGAGTTCAAGCCCCGTCGGCTGCTGAATTAATACACCAGGGGGTTGACTCAGCCTGTCATCCTTCCGAGGTCGGCGGAATGAGTACCAGTTCCAGTGTGTGTACTGGTAGAGGGGCACTGCATCGCGCTTCAAGAAATGATAGCTACCCCGGCAGCTAAGCTGCCATACGACCACCGTGACCAACATTTCGGGATAAAGTGTAAATTAAGAAAATGTGTCCCCATCTACAGTCTATTCATAAAACTCACATCATGAAAATAAGAGGAGAATTATACAAATTATGATCAAAAATGTGATTTTTTGTTAATTAGGTCACAATCCAAAAAAAGTAGTTCAATGATATGAATCAAATATCAGGTGCACAGCATCAGTGCAGATCCACTATGATGATGCAAGAACATGTTGGAAGGCCAAGCAGTCTTTGAAATTCCACATTGGCAAAATTGAGTGATAACAAAAACGCGTTACTTTTTTCAGACCGACATTTGAGCTTGACCTATAATTCGGAGGGGTATGATGTAAATTAAGCCGAAATATGACTTGCTTTATGCTATCTAGAGAGGGGAATTTAGTTCCGATTGGAAAAACCTGAGTCAAGTTGTAGTGAAAAATGTTTCAATGTCTATAATTCGGCCATGACCTTAAAAATTAGGATAAGGTCAAAAAAAAAAGTCAACCCCACATACTTTTTATTCCCATTGTTGATGCAAAATTCAATTCCGAAAGTCCTCAGACATTGGCAGAGAAAAAAAAATGGGAGATAAACCTAAATGGTGGTTTCGTACCCCGAAGGGTGAAAGACCTTGACCTCTAACCTGGAGCGGTATGATGTAAATTAATCATAAATGTGCCTTGCCCTAACCTATTTAGGGAAGGCAATTTCGGTCCGATCAGCCAAACATAATTCAAGCGAGGTGAAAAATGTTTAAATTACTATAATTAGGTCATCGCCTTAAAATTAGGTCAAGGTCAAAAAATTATTTCAACCCTGCGTACTTTCTATCTTACATTATTGGTGCAAAATTTCATTCCAAAAATCCCAGCTGGCTCCGAGGTACAGCTGACAAATTGATACGGTTTAGAAATTTAGAGTGTTGGGAGTGCAGGAAGAAAAGAAAATGAAAAAGAAAAATAATTTTCTAAATAGTGGTTTCATACTCGCGGGGGAGGGGGGGGGGGGTCTAAGAAACTATGTGATACCATTAAAAATTGGGGCAGCTAATTGTAGAAACAAACCTATAACAGCAATAACACAAGACTTTGTGTTACATCAGTGTACAAAATTTCAACTTTCTAGCTGACATGGAAAGTAATAAACATTTATACTGTATCAGTGAGTCAGTGGTTTGGAAGAGCTTTATATATTAGATGCTATAGCTATAGCAATGATGAGGAGCATCATTGCTGGGAGCATGGCTATGCCTTTGACTCAATGCCCCAATAAGTTTCGGGTAAGTATTAAAGGGGCAATAAATTTTTGGGTGCCGCCTGTTCGTTAACATGCACCGGCTCGAGCTAATAGGTGTCTCCAGCTTACTACCTATCAAAGGGATGACACACTTTGTGATGCAAACCCTGCGTGTGAAGCACCAATCCAAGTTTATAGTTCGGCCAATAATTAAACCCAGCCTAGACAGCTCAAAGGTAAATGTGATACTTCTGCAACATACAATTTGGGTTCATTTAAAATCATGTTAATGCAAAACATCATATGGTGTCCTTGAAGGAATGGGTACCGTTGGGCTCAGGAGAATGGGTTAAGTGAAAACTCCGTGGCGGATATCAATAAACCGTGCCTTCATCATACAACAGCTTTCCTTTGATTTACTGAACCAAAATTTAACGAAAGACTGAAAATTCATAACAAAATCCCTTTCCTCCCAGCATTTTGGCTTTTTACTGCACACTGTTAGAGTCAGGTGGATTCGAGAATTTACTATTACAGAGTGGATAAAAGCACCAAATTTGGCATGAAACTAGCTTTGGGCCTATTCCTGTAGTTGATTTGTTTTTAATACACTAATATCGCATTTTTTTACATCATACATTAATAACTGGTGTTGGCTTAATGGTTAGAGCGGTGGGCTTGGGATCCTCGGGTCCTGAGTTCAAATCCCACTCAGCTGTTGAATTAATACCAGGTGGGGTTAACTTGACCTGTCATCCTTCTGAGGTTGGCAAAATGAGTGCCAGCTTGCTGGTCTATTGTATCGGAGTGGCGACCCATCCAGGATTGTGCCCAATAGCCAAGGAGACTGCTTAAGCAGCACCAACGCTCTGCACAGAGTGCGGTCCCAATGGATGGATTAATATCCAAGGTGGCTGATGTCAATGATAAAATATCACCTATTTTGGGTTTGGGAGCCAAAAGAAGGCTGCATAGATTCCAAAATGGGGGTTATTGGGGTCACTGAATCTGCTTTGGAACATAACAATACCACTGCTCCACGAATGATACAATCTACTCCTGCATTTATCCTAATGACCACCCATTTTGCGACACTGTTTCTTGGTACACCCTGTTTATTAGTTCGTCGAATGTCAACAGTTCTTATTTTCACTCAGTGTTGCAATCCACAACATATTTAACGTCCTCATTGTCTCCGTTATGTCACATATGCGATGTTCTCAGTGTTTGGGTGTGAGCTATCACCGACGCCATGGCCAAATTATTGCCCTAACCCGCAGAGGGCATTGATTCAGTGGCACAGCCACACCCTCAGCCAATGATGCTACCCCACAGCCTTGTGCTGTATATGAACAAAGAAGTGTTTGGGTTGAAGAGAAGAACAACAACCATTACTTTCGTATCTACAGATGCATGGTGCTACTGAGGCAGTTTTCCTTGGCTATGGGACACAATCCTGGACACGTCACCACTCCGAAGCAGGATACTCAAATGGCTCATTCTTCCCAGTAAACTGGCACTCATTTTGCCGACCTCGGAAGGACAGGCTGAATCAACCCACCTGGTGTTATTTTAATGGCTGACAGGGGCTTAAGCTCAGGACCTTAAGATCTTAAGCCAGCCAAACTTAACTGTGAAGCCAATGCCAGGCTGTTTGGGTTGGCCGTATGAATTACATTTGCAATTGCAAAGTCGTGAGCAATCAAGACTGGCTTTGTCGCATTTGCACTTGTAGAAGTCACCTTTACAAGAGTATTTAATCAATTCCTTGCATAATGCATACTCTGGAATTGTCATCCAAACTCGCACCCATGATCCTGACACCTTGGCCTCGGAAGATTCCTATGGAGAAGGAACCACTTGCTGTATCTGTTTGCCGGTTGTCCAGCTTCCAGCTTGGTATACCACCCATTGGGTACGTTGAAGTAGAGCATTATGTGTGGATGGCATTCTGTCTGGTTGGCATTCTGTCCATGGATATATTGTTCAGGGAGAAGAGTTCCTTTCTTGTCTCATTGACAGAGTTCAATGGACTGGTTTTGTCATTCAGGATGACAGTGAGCCTCTCAAGCTTCTTGAAATGATCAGGGACTACATGCACACCCTCAAACGGGTGACAAGCCAGAAACATGAATGTCTCTGTGACCTCTTCCTAGGCCTGCCAGATTAACCTCTTGCCCTTCAAGGCTGATGTGATATTGCATGGAACACTGGCAGCCCTTGTGATCTTGCCTCCCTGAGGCTGGTGCAGAGGGCTTGATGATGTCGAATCTGCAAATTTTGGTCATGCCAAATGCCACCCAGATGTCAGCCAAAGTTTGAGTCATTGCCAGATTGTGGAAGGGACCAGCATGGATAATTACAACATGGATCCACAGTATGTACTTGATCAGTCTTCCTACCCTGATCCAGTGCATGCAGGATGTGAACTACAACCCTTATGTTAGCTTCCTCATGATTGCAGTTTGGCATGGGACTGTTGGAAGCTACGCATACCACAAATTAATTTGATGTTATGTGAACAGCTTTTCCTGGTGGGCAGATTAATTCTTGTTCCATTGGGTCAGAAAAGCAAACATCTGCATGTTCTTTTGAGGAGGTCCATCAAATTTTCTGGCAGCTTTGTCAGGCGTTGCACCTTTCTGTGCAACCTTTTCCCTCTCTTTTCCTGTGTAGACTCCTTCAAACTGTCAGGAATATACGTGTCCGACACAACATCCAACCTTGTGGCATCATGCAGTTGCTTCTCCAGGTAACGGATAAACACCTTGTCTGCATATTCATTGAAGGTGATGATGCCGGCAGTGAACAAGCAGTGGACAATGACAGCATCGTCCAGGAATTTACAGTCATAATTATCTTTACGTGGCTCGGGTTGTCTCAGCTGTTGAAGACATTTCAGCAGTTTAGATTTCGTGCCTGGCAAATGGAGCTTGGCAAAATCTGAGGGAAGGTGAGGACTGTATCTCAATGGGTAAATAATTCCTTCAAATTACCTTCCTGGCTTTGCATGGAGATGTACAACTGGCCAAAAAGTGCCACATTATTCTGAAGCATTTTATTCTTCTTATCCTGCACTGATGGTGCCTTGGGGTGAGCTTTCCTGAAGAGGGCCATATTATTCCTCTTGAGTGGATCATTGATACAGCGGATGTGATCTTCAAGTACATTTTTGATGAAGTCCTGGTGCTACCTCGTGGCTGTGTTCTCCTGGGTGCGCAATGCAGCTACAACCTTAAATTCATCAGCACACTGATTCATATGCACATTTGCAACTGTCAAGTGTTACCAGATCTGGGAAATCATCCAAGAAGGGATTGGCCATTTTCCTGGAGGTGTTGAAGAGGCTATCGACCTGCATCTGAAGGGTTTTCTGTGTCGACCTGCCACTGAAGGGTTTTGACCTGCCTCTAATTTCCCTTGCAACGGGCATTTTGATGGCTCACAGGCGACTTACTGGCAAAGATACAGCGAGTCCAGTCTAGCTCCACATTATCTGGTCACAAGCTGGAAATATAAATACATGTCTATGAGAATATTGTGCATAAAGAGCCATTTTGTGATTAAGTTACATGCAGTATTAGCTATAGCTCATATTTTATGCACTTGTGGTGTTGCACTGCAACTAATCTGATTCAGTAGCCTCAATAACCCATGTTTTGATACCAATTTGGCTTTATTATGACTCATATAACCGAGAAAATTCATACTTTATCATGATTGTCGGCCATGTTCGATTTTTGTTTGTACGTGAACACAAAAAACAAAGTCGAGAGGGCTCCTCAGCTGAAATTAATCAGTTACTCTTTTGTGCTCAAGGGAGCATCATGCCAAATTTGGCACTAATATCCACCTTGCAACGGAAATCTTGAAAAATAATTCTAAACCACCTAAATATTAACAGCTAGCTCCCTGTAATAGATTGAGAAACGATGCTAAATATATAATTTTGTAAATATGTCATAACTATCATGTCTGCTGTTGTTTTGTTATATTCTTTCTCTCTCTCTCTCTCTCTCTCTCTCTCTCTCTCTCTCTCTATCTGTTTCTCCCCTCCTAGCTTTCTCTCTCATTCTCTCTCTCATCTCTCTCTCTCTCTCTCTCTAGCTCTCTCTCTTCTCTTCTCTCTCCTTCCTCTCTCTCTCCTACTCTCTCTCTCTCCTCCTACCTCCTCTCTCTCTCCTCCCTCTCCTCTCCTTCTCTCTCCTCCTAGCCCCTTCTCTCTCCTCCTCCTCCTCTCCAGCCTTCTCTCTCCTCTCCTCCTCCTCCTAGCCCTCTCTCTCCTCCTAGCCCTCTTCTCTCTCCCTTCTCCCTCCTCCTCCCTCCCTAGCCTCTCTCTCTCTCCTCCTAGCCCCTCTATCTCTCTCTCCTCCCTCCTCCCTAGCCTCTCTCTGCTCTCCTCCTAGCCCTCTCTCTCTCTCCTCCCTCCTACCTCTCTCTGTCTCTCTCTCTCCTCCCTCCCTAGCTCTCTCTCTCTCTCCTGTCTCCCCTCTTCTCTCCCTCCTCCTCCTAGCTCTCTCTCTCTCTTCTCTCCTCCTCCTGTTCCCTTTTCTCTCCCTTCTCCCTCCTCCTAGCCTCTCTCTCTCTCTCTCTCTCCTGTCTCCCCCTCTTTCTCTCCCTCCCTCCCTCCCTAGCTCTCTCTCTCCCTGTCTCCCCCTCTTTCTCTTCTCTCCCTCTTCCTATGCCTTCTCTTTCTCCTGTCTCCCCCTCTTCTCTCCCTCTCCCTCCTCCCTAGCTCTCTCTCTCCTGTCTCCCCTCTCCCTCCCTCCCTAGCCTCTCTCTCTCTCCTCTCCTAGCCTCTCTCTCTCTCACCCTAGCCCTCTCTCTCCTCTCTCCCTACCCCCCCACCCCCTCTCCCCCCACCACACCTTCCTCAGTCTCTCTCTCCCCCCCTCTCACTCACACACCATATTAAATTCATTCTTTAACTGCAAAGCCCACAAGCAAACACATTATAATTCATTTGCCTTTTCACATTTGTATACAATCCATTGAGAAGCTCCAAACAAGTCATGATGAAATACAAATTCCAGCTAAATACTGAATTTCCAAATGCACTCATCAGATCGGCCCGTCCACATCACAAAGGCTGGAATAAATATTGTGCATCCACGTCCTGTCCAATAATCTGTGTGGCTTTACCACCCAACGAAGACCCGGGAGAGAGAGTTTGAATGGCAGAGACCATTCTGGGAGCAGGGAGCAGGTTGTATGCTTAATGAGGTGTGTGTGCCGAACTGAGGATAACGACGGAGCAGCGGTCAGGCGCAACAAGCTGGACCTTGAGAGGGTAAAGGGATATCTATCAGAGGTTTGGCAAACCTAGGATCTTAATTTCCCTGTGTTTTAGTTCCCCCATGCTTGTGTCTTCCTCACTTTGTTTTCGCACGTCATAATTCCGGTACAGGGTTGCCTGAAAGTCACTTACCCCTGCTAAATTTCCCAGACCACAAGATGTCTAAGAGGACTCGGTGACGGGTTTAATGGCCCAAGGAGAATGATGAAGTGCATGCGGATATAATAACTGATTAATTATTGGAAGTACTGCAAAATAAAACCTGGATATTAAAATGGTTTAAGAACGAATGCTTTACTGGGGAGGGGTAAAACGAATTTCAGGCCACCCCGTGCTTTTCCTCTAGCTTCCAGAGCAGTTGTTCAAAAGGAGACCTTTGACCTTTTTCTGAAAAGATCTCATCTATTTTGCTGTCATTCTTTTTCAAAGAACCTTTGGCATCACAGAGCCAACAAACTCAATCGTACTGAGTGGGGCAATCTTCAATCAACTTTTCACCAAAGAGCTTATCAAGCTTTTCTTATACTCCTGACATTGATAGGTTTCTCACATTAATATAGTTATTACGTGCAATGTAATTGCCAATGATTCACGCCTATCTTCCAAAACACATGATTCATGCGGAGTACACGGTCTAACTGTTTTGCATACAAAATCTAGGCTCATGGAAGAGAAAGATGACGGAGGGTTGAAGGGAAACTGCCCCAGATATTCCGGACATGTTGATCCCTCTAACTCACCCAGCCTTACTTTTCAAACTGTCTCCAAGGGTATTCAGGGAGCCCTCGAATAGTTAATCAATTTTCTCCTCGAGATGAAAAAAACCTCTTCATGGTATTCTGTGTTTTGATCTTCCTGATGAGGCCGGTCTGTTCCAACATAAAATTTTAGGACTAACTTTATGTTTCGTCGACATCAATGACCTCTGCACTTTTCTGAATGATCGTCTGTAGCATTTCACGGATCTCTCCAACCTGTGCAGAAAATTACACCACACTCTGGAGTCACAGGCTGTTGTGGCATCCCTGTCTGTAGATGTGGAAAAAAAAGTTATTACTTAGCTACCTGAAGCATGCCTTTCAAGCTCTAACACTGTCAAATGACAAAGACAAGCTGTCAAACCCCACATCCCTCCCACCCAACACCCACAAGTTTACTACTCTGTTAAAATTCTGCATGAAGTGCAGCCCCGAAGCACCCAGGACTCGCTAACTAGCACTACCTGTCTTGTTTGCAGAGAATTTCTTTCAATTGGCCTTTACATCTGGTCAGAACCTTGATATTCTCTGCAGAATCAAGTTCACTCTGATTCATGCAGAGCTAATCATGGTAGAAGACATTTTCCTGATGCATAATTGCTATGGAGTATAGCTCCGCACTATGGGAATATTCTGGTGCAGGTGATTCCTACATTGCTCCTCTGGTTGGGATGGGGTATCACATGTCATCATGTAAAATATCTTCAAAGTGGAATAGAGGGTTTCTTCGAACATCAGTGAGGTCATTAATGTGTATGAGGTACAAAACTAAGCCAAACATCCTGCCTGGAGCACTCTACCTCCTTTGGGAGAGGAGAAATGGTACTTTTGAGAGACACGTATATATACTGATGATGTGTGTGGGAGAAGTTGGTGAGCTAGGACAAGTGAAGGTGGCTTTGGATGTAAGAGCTTGATAAGCAGAGTGAGGTGCCAGATTGCGGATTGCCTGTGATACGTCCAGTGACACAGCCCTAACCTCTTGGTTATGATATAAGGCCCCAATCCATTGTTGGGAGAGAAGCAGCACAATACCAAAGTTGGGTGAATGGAAAGTAATCCAAATTGATGATCAGAGATTTGGCTGTTTGGGAGGATGGACTTGATATTAACTGCAAAAATGGATTCCATGACCAACTTTACTTATAGATGGAAGTACTATTACTGGCCTTGTCTGGATGAGTGGATCTGTTATTTCACCATTATTGTGTGTAAGAATGATGTTGTCTGACTTACAAGGAAAAACAAGGTGTCCAAGCATAACGAACAAGCTGAAGAGAGCAGACAGAGATGTGAGAGCAGAACAGAAGGATGAGAGAACACAGACACTGACGCAATGTGGTCACATGACCGAGGCAGAGTCGAGGCTAGTCAGAGCTTTCTCTGCCTTCTGGGCTGAAACAGATATGGTGTGCAGTCAACAGTGCATGTGGAAGTGGAGTTTGGCAGGGTACAAGTTGGGGGGGGGGGGTGGGTGGTAACTGTGAGGGATAGATTGGAGACACGAGTTTTCAAGGCTGGCACTGAGTTCTGACATTCTGCAGTGAAGAAGTCATTTGTAAACTTAACGAGGGACCACCAGGACTTTGTGGAAGTAAACAGGATGGAGGATTCATCCTGAACGTTGGCCATATGATGTTTAATTCATATTTAGCTCGGGATGGCCACATGTTTGATACGAGCTTTGCAAAATGACCTGTGGTTGTCCTTGGTCGAAATGACCTGCCACGAAGAGAAAAGAAGCATCATTTACTCCACTAAGGAATGCTTCATGTAGCTCTCTATCTGTCCCCCCCCCCAACCACTGCCTTTATCACCTCTGCTGATTGGATGTTGTAACATACACTGCTTGGGATTGAAGGGTTGAAAATTGATTGGATGGTTCCCAACTGTTAAATTGCAAATGGCAATGAATTAGGCAGTCATTAAGCTGAAAAAAAAATCTCCAGATCTCTCTCTCTCTCTCTCTCTCTCTCTCTCTCTCTCTCTCTTCTCTCTTCTCTCTCCTCTCTCTCTCTTCTCTCTTTCTCTCTTTCTCTCTTCTCTCTCTCTCTATCTCTCTATCTCTCTATCTCTCTATCTCTCTATCTCTCTATTCTCTTCTCTCTATCTCTCTATCTCTCTATCTCTCTATCTCTCTATCTCTCTATCTCTCTATCTCTCTCTTTCTCTCTTTCTCATCTTTCTCCTCCTTTCTGTCTTATCTCTCTTTCTCGTCTTTCTCTCTTCTCTCTTTCTCTCTAATTCTCTCTTTCTCTCTTTCTCTCTTTCTATATCTCTATAATATCTATATCTCTATATCTCTCTATCTCTCCTATCTCTCTATCTCTCCTTATCCTCCTCTATCTCTCTCTATCTCTTCTCTCTCTCCCCTTCTTTCCTCTCTTTTCTCTCCCTCTTCTCTCTTTCCTCTTCTCTCTTCTCACTCTTTCTCTCTTTCTCCTTTCTCTCTCTTTCCTCCTTCCTTCTCCTCTTTCCCTCCCTCCTCTTTCCCCCTTCCTCCTCCTCTTTTCTCCCCCTCTTTTCTCCTCCC
>CM068956.1:89922537-89940091 GCA_035128595.1 Eptatretus atami | reverse complement strand
ATTATGGCGTAATGCCGATTTTCCACAACGTAACAATTTTATTTATATATTTTATATATTTATATATCATGTATATATATAATTATATATATATATATCATTTTATATGTTGACGGTTTGGAAATTCCAGATTACACCATAAAGGTATCCCTGAGATAGTATGTCGTAAGTTCATGTGTAGTGAGCCCAAACCCGTTGTTTAGAGGAATTATGTGTACCATCGGGCTGTGATTCTTCTAGTTAGTTGATTTTCTCTTTTAGTCTATCTGTTATTTTGGACCACCGTCCTCCTCAACCACCACAACAACTGCCCCCCACCACCACCATCACGACCACCACAAACGCAGCCACGCCACCACCACAACCGCATCTCAACAACCGCGTACGACGCACAACCAACTCTCCAAAAACCGCCGACATCTCCTACGAACACGGCAATTCCTCGCCGAACAGATATGACGGTTTGGAACCTCAACTCCGCCCCAATTTCTCTGCGTAAAACAGAATATGACGGTTGGAACTCCCAATTCCCGCCCCAATTCTCTGGTAAACAGACTATGACGGTTGGAACTCAACTTCCCGGCCCCAATTTCTCTGGTAAACAGACTATTGACGGTTTGGAACTTCAATCCCGCCCCAAAAGGCACGGTTGGCGGCGTGCTCCCGCATTAGAAAAGTCCCCCCCCCCCCGCCGCGCTATGCCCGGGAGGGGCGGCGGGCAAGCATGTGGCGGGGGGTAAAAAAAACCGCGCGTTTGCTCGCGAAGTAGTGTGTTGTCTGTTTGGAGCTGGAGGAGAAAAACTAGTGGACGTCAGGCCTTCCAGGCTACGATGTTGGCAGCTTGCTGAAAGCTTGCAGGCTGACAGAGAACGGAGGCTGACGGAGAACGGAAGGCCTGACGGAGAAACGGAGGGCTTGACGAGAGAACGGAGGCTGAACGGAGAACGGAGGTCTGACGGAGAACGGAGGCTGACGCGAGAACGGAGTGCTGCGACCGGAGAACGGAGGCTGACGTGCCGAGAACGGGATTTAGTGCTGACGGAGAACGCGAGGCTTGACGGAGAACGAGAGCTGACGGACGAACGAGAGGCTTGATTTGACGAACGGGCATGGCTGACGGAGAACGCAGCTGACGGAGACACGGAGGCTGAGCGGAGAACGGGAGGCTGACAGAGAACGGAGGCTGACGTGAGACAGGGGACACGGGTGAGTCCCGCGGAGTGCGGACAGAGGCCACGCAGGGCGCCGAACCAGGTCGCCCAGCGGTCACCACGGAAGTGAAAGTGTAACCAGCCCGGCGCCTCTCGGGAGCCTTTGCGCGCTCTTACACAGCTTCCGTGACTGCATAAAGACCCAATGAGGTCAGTTCTACCCCGCTTTGTCTTTGCATGGGTTTTTCCTTGTTTCTTTGCATGAACGTTGTGGTGCCTGTCCATAATAAACCTGTTTTGTTATGTGCTTGTGTGTTACATAACCTAATAGACGGCTTGTAGTCTTCTTGGTTTGCTCTGCTGTCTGTGCTCCCTACCGCCCATTGATCTGCATACGTGCCATGCCTGCATCTAGATGGTGCTGTGGAAATAAATGTGCTGTTGAATGTAAACCTGTTCGTTTGCGTCCTCTTCCCTACCATTGACACTGCCATATTGGCATTTCGCGAATATAGTTTCGTTGTTAAGTAACCGATAAAGAATCGGTCCAAACGGCGGCCTCGCAATTAATTGACCCCACTCGTTATGCCCAGGAAAGGAGCGAGCTGCTTTCAGCGGCCGTTTCGAAGCCGGTGCGCCGCCCGCTGAGGTGACAAGTCTCGTCGGGTAGCTCGGCACCGCGCGATTAGATTAGGTAAGGACTCGACGATCGGCAGATGCGGCACCGGCCTGTGTAGCCGCCGGTTCTAGAGTACGGACAAGGTCTGTGCGCGTGGTTAAAAACCTACACGCGTGGCTAGTGTTTTCCGGCGTTGATCCGGAATTCCGGGCGACTAGATTGAAGGTCCGTTCGGTGGCGAAGCGGCCGCCCTAAGGCTAAACGCGGTCGTCGCACCGCCGGGCGGGATCTCTCTCTTTTTAAAGGGTCCTCAGGTGAGATATATCGGTAAGTTCATGTGTAGTGAGCCCAAACCCGTTGTTTAGAGGGATTATATGTGATCCATTCGGGCTGCGATTCTTCAGTTAGTTGTTTTTCTTTGGCTATTGTTAATTTGGTGCAAGAACAACAACGAACATCGCCACAACCAACATCTCAACGATCACTGCCATTCACTACACGACGCCAACAATCACGCCATTCACTACACGACGCCACTTCCACAACTACGCTACCACGTCTTCGCCACTCGCCATTCAACGAGCACGCGTGCGGTCACGATCTCCGCGGGACGGATGAAAGGAGCGGAGTGGCAACAGCAACTCCCGCTTAAATATCTCCCGCCAAGATCTCGCGCCCAAAACGCCTTGCTTTGGCATGGGGGAGGTGCGATTTGAGCCAGGGGTCAAAGGTGAAAAAAGGTGGGGGCCTGATTTTGGGTAATGATTCCCTGGCCCCAAGCCAAAACTGACTTTCCCCGTCCCCGCACGGCACGGGGAGGGGGGAACGCGAGTGCACGCCCCTTTTTGGGTAGCTTCCAGAAGGGAGGTGGAGACAGAAATGGGCGGGGCAAAGGGGCGGAGCCGGCCCCTACAAAAGGCGTGGGTGTGGAGAGTTGGAAGCTGGAGGCTCTTGGTTCGTTCAAGCGTTTGACAAAAGGTGTGGGCGTGAAGGTCGACGAGAACGTCGTTCCCTTTCCTGTTCCTGTCCCTGAAGGGGAATTGTGGAGAGTTGTGGTGATTGTTCCTGGTCGGAGGTTCTGTTCGTTCGTCCGAGCTGTTGGGCGGACGACACGTGCAGGCGCGCGCACGAGCCAGTGGACCACGCCGGAGGACTCGGAGTTACGGTCGCCAAGGACTCGACACGCTCAGGAAGTCGCGACTTCCATTTCTTTTGGTTCTGTGTAAATGTGTGTGTCAAGTAGAATCGTTTAAGTGTTCCTGTGCTTGTGTAAATTATATTCGGTTGTAGCTCTGCATTGTGTCCTTGCTTTTGTTTTTTACGGTGATTGTAAATACGTGTATTGCTTTTATTGTGATTCCTTGCTTGACTATAATATACGTGCTTGTGTGTGTGAAATAAAAGTGTGCTGTCCCATTGTTCCCCGTTTTTGCTTCGTCTTTTCCTTTAATTGAATCTCCATCTTGCATCACGTAGGGATTCGTATGGGTTTCAACATCCCGGTAATTAATCGGAACCGTCAAGGCCGACGATAACTCCGCTCGGTTATCCCTGTAATACGGAACGAACCGCTTAAGCGGTTCGTGTCGGAGTCGGCCTGTGGCGTGGTCCCATCCCTCGCCAGATTACCCGTGCGAGTACCATAGGTATATCGACTTTCGGCGATTTACCTATCTCGCGCGGGTGGACTGCGGACTGGGTGGTGGTGGGGTTAAACCCCACCCGTGACTGGTTTCTGGCGGTAGTCCCAGGAGGGTCACGACTGAATTGTCCGTCCGGTGGGCGACGCGGTCGCGATTCGAGTTACGTGGCGATCGCACGCCGGGCAGGCCAGAATTCGTAACAATATATTTTATATATACATGTATATCTATATATATTTTATATATACATGTATATCTATAGTTATATATATTTATATATACATGTATATCTATATTTATATATATATATATTTTATATATACATGTATATCTATATATATATTTTATACATTTTATATATACATGTATATCTATATATATATATTTATACATTTTACATATACATGTATATCTATATTTATATATATTTTATATATACATGTATATCTATATTTATATGTTTTATTATATTTATATATACATGTATATCTATATTTATATATATTTTATATATACATGTACATCTATATTTATATATATTTTTATTATTATTATATTATCTTATTATATATATTTAATAATACATGTATATCTATATTTATATATATTTTATATATACATGTATATCTATATTTATATATATTTATATATACATGTATATCTATATTTAATATATATATATATATTTTTATATATACATGTATATCTATATTTACATATATTTATACATACATGTATATCTATATTTATATATATTTTTATATATACATTTATATCTATATTTATATATTATTTTTAAACATGTATATCTATTTTATATATATTTTATATATACATGTGTATCTATATTAATATATTTTATATATACATGTATATCTATATTTTTATATAAAGATATATATATATATATTTATATATATATATATATATATTATATATTTATATATTTATATCTTTTTATATATTTATAAATTTATATATTTATCGATGTGTTGACGTATATGTGTATATATGTATATGAATATGTATATATATATATATATATATATATATATATATATATATATATTATGTGTATAGATTATGTGTGTATGTTGGTATGTATGTAGGTATGGTGGGTATTATATATATATATATATGTATATATATATATATATACAGTATATATATACACAAGCGACAAGTGCCACCTGCTACGTGGAAAATGATCTCTCGCTTTCAGGTTAAGCAACATTAATTGTCATCATTGTGCCCTACCACATCCAATGATGACTCCAGATTGTGCTTGGTAAAGCGAGAAATAATGTTCCATGTGGCATGCGGCACTTATCGCTCCTGTTACCATGCATTAAGGGTTGTACGAGACACGGTTCCAGCACTTTCACCACTCACTGTTTGGAGTTGCATAATATCCAGTTTATATTTCAAAACACACCTGGGCCACAAGTGTGCCTCACTGACTGCGTCGTTAGGTGAAGTCCTCAGCATCATTCTGTTTTGCCCCTTCAACCTCGATATTGTCTACTAAGATAGGCCAGCAGAGGCACATATGGCTCTACCTGTAGCAACTACACATAGGTACATATGTACCCACATCCCCAATCAGCGAGAACACAAACTACAACAACAAAACAATACCTTCCACTCCCAGAATCCACAGCACTGTAAAATATATGCCGTAGCAACCAACCAACCAGTCTTACAACATACACCACTCATAACAACAACCATACACACAAACATGTATATCTCCATCCCTCATACAATGCTCAGTCACTAACCCTTTTGGGGCTGAAAGAACCATCAACCAATCAACCTCAACCTACATCGTTCGACCTGCCTCGATGAACTTTCTCCAAATCTAAAGTGAGCCTTTCAATGCAACCTGAACCACTCTCTCACACATCCTACTTCATTCAATTCCACACACTTCAAGTCAAGCAATAAATGCATGAAAGGAATTGCCAAGATACCCTTTACACTGCACTTTCAATACCTGACATGAAACTCGCTAACTTTTCTCCCAACACTCTGCCTCCAGCTCATCATACTTTCCTCTCTTCCTCTCATGCTCCTTCTCCATGTTCTCTTCCCAAGGTACTGGCAACTCCCCCAAGATGACCTGCCTTGGTATACCTGACCAGATAACAGTCAGACCACAACCTTGTCATGCAGATCTCCTCCAGGATTACCTTTTTCTGCTTTAGGTCTGTGACCACCCGCCAATCTTGCCTTCGTTCTCCTCCTTCCACTTATCACCATCTGGCCCTCTTTTACAAACAATATCTCTCTCCCATCGACCTCCTCCTCCTTTTCCTCTCCCTCGATTTCATCACCTCCAGTTACATCATCTCCACTATGACCGCCAGCACTTGATCTTGCCACAACCTATATGTTCCTGCTGCCAATGCTACTGAGCATGCACTCACAGTTTATGCTGCATTGCTCCCCAACCTCCACATCAAGAGCAGCTCTCCTCCAGTACCAACCCCTACACCCTCAAGTTTGTTGGCAATGACAGCACATCATACATTGTCCACAACAAGAAATTCATGAGTATTCGATTCATCCTACAAATCTCTTGCCACTTCAACGTCCTCAACTGCATATCCTCCCACCAAGTCCAACCCCCCTGCTGTGCCTGCCCTACTGCCTTTACATATCTCCTCTCTTCCTCCATTCTTCTCACCTCCCTCTCAACCATCTTCCTCCTTTGTTTCACACATGCCTTTCCCCATGTTTCATCCACCCCGAACCATGCTTCCCGTGCTGCACCATTCCCATCACCTCCTCCAGTTGCAACTGCTCCTCCATTTCTTCCACTTCCGTCTTTTCTTCTTCTCTGGAAGAGCATTCTTCACCGCTGGATCACTTGAATCCCCCACCATCATGAACTACCACACCCTCACCACCTTACACTCCTTGGTTATCGATGTTAAGGGTTCGTCAAAAAGAAATGTTTGTGAAACACCATGGCACTCCCAACGTCCTCCTCACAATCTCACACAGCAAAACCTCCATCCTCTACATGCCCAATCACAACACCATAAAATAATAAATCATCAATGCCCACGATACACGTGGCATTCACCCAAATTTCAAGCACCATATCTTCAACTTTCCTGGCAAACCACATCCATCAATCTTTTTCAAATCTCTCAGCAACTTGTCCCTTTCCTCCGACAGCCTTCCCACATCATTCAACTCTACCAAATACCATCTTCCCAAGCTATTCTCAGCGGCCTCCACCAATGACCTCCCCTCCCAGCTCAAACCTGTGAACATGATCCAACAACACTCGCCTCACCACAACACTCAACTTTCTTACCTTAAAGCCCATCTTTGCCCACCGCATCCACCTTTCCAATAGCTCCAGTACTTCAACTGCTCCATCAGCTAACTGTTGGCCAACTGTCAGGTCATCCATGAATGCAAACATTGCTGGCAAGCTCTGACCAGGGGCTAGCTCCCCTTCTTTCCCATGTCCGCTCACAGCACGTATCAGCAACTCAATAAGCAGCACAAACAAAAAATAATATACATTATAGAAATTGAGCATCATTAACATCAAAGGCTATGAGGGAGAGTGAAAATACATTTCCTTGTTCAAAAAGGTTCAGAGTTCAACTTAAGTCTGGCCATATGATTCCTCAGGATGAAAAGCATGACGTCTTTTCCAATGGCATCAGAAACGAGATCAAAAAGTATGATTTCCAATTGTAGGGCAATGTGTGACCTTGGATATAAACTAAGGAGAGAAGGATAACATCTGTGTGATGTTTCACCAGCACAGGACCATTATTAATCTATGATTGGGGAAGGGACTTTTTGACTAATCTTGTAATCCTGCTATGTTGATAAATAGTGCTAAAACAGAGATTCGATTGTTGTCCAACAGTTGTTTGGGAAGTAACCTCGACATATTTAGGACAGATGCAACAGTAGTAAACGATGAACAGTGATTCTCCCAACTAAATGTTGCTTAAGAAGAAATTAAAGGCATAAATATATTTTAATGTGTCGTTATTTGTGGTTCACTAAAGTTGCTATCACATCATAAGAAATCTTTAGATTTTAACTTCTTGAACAATCCTCTATAATATGCATCCTCGGGCAACCTTAGTTTTATTAAGCGATAAACCTTCCAGAAATATGCTCCTTCTCAGACTATTGTTTGAAGACGTCATTGCGCCATTGCAATGCTATCAATCAAAAGGTGTTCATCGTCAGGGATGTCACTGCTGCCACGTAGCTGCAAACATGAGAGAACTTTAAACACTCCTGTCCAACGCTATTCATTCAGCCTCGTCCAATGTCAGACCCAGATGGTACAGTAGCCGATGTGAGAAAATCCTTCCGCCTTGCGTGTGGGTGGTCTTGGGTGGGTTGGTAAATAGGCCAACTGCAGACTCGCTGTCTTGGTGTTGGCATAGATGTCCAAAGCAATGCAACTGTGCATGATTCACTGCAGGGTTGAGAGCTCTGTAAGCTGTTCGATTTCACAGACTTCGAGGTTGGTGTTATGGTTCTGGGAAGGTATGCCGAGGATGCACCTGATAAGTCACATGTCAAAGCTGTCTGTGCAAACATTTATGGTATTTGCGCATGTCCAGGTTTCACATCCGTAAAAGAAAATTAGGACTACCAGTGCTCAATACAGCTGTATCTTCAGGTGTTGGTTCACATGAGACTTCCACATTGTATAGAAGGTGAAGCTAATGTTGACTGGGCGAGAGTAACATAGCAACGCACCTCTGGCATACAGTCTCCCGAAGATGTTATTTTGTAGACGAGGTATTCAAACTCTATTACTGTATCTCGAGAATGCGTATGATCGATGGCTTTTGTTGTTGCAGGGTTTCATGACTGAGCGACTGGATCTTCATCTTAGGCAAGCTAACTTCCAGAGCAAGAGTGGCTGCATGTCTGCTCAAGTCCTTTTAGATTGGAATATAACAATCGATTATTGTTTTTTTTAAATAACAATTAGTTATTCCATTATCTCAGACAGTTAATATCACGACGTAGAGAAAAGAAGAGAAATAAAATCACAGATGGAGATAGAGGCAGAGATATTGTGGGAGGAGGGTGTGGGAGTGGAGAAGGGATAACTAGCCATAGGTGGATCGATCTATGATTCTCGTAGTGGGATTAGATTGCACAGAAGTGTTCTGAGTGCATATGCGAGGGGATGATGGGTGGGAGTGGTGAGAGGAGGGAGGGGATAGCAATGTTTGATTCCCCACCATCAAAGCCTTCACAATATTCCATTTCCCACAAAAGCATTAACTTATGTAGGGTATTTGGCACGAGATATGGGTCCAGGAAAGGAAAACATGTGGAGGGGGTGGAGGGAGGGCTGGGAAAATCATTATGGTGGGGCTAAATACATTCTGATGCTGAACCATACCAACATTCAGGAAACTGAACCAGAAATCCCATATTAAGTATGGAACATGCATCCATGTTTCACAAATGACAAATACAAGGTTTTAATCTGAGCGAATCAAAAGTTCAGGAAACATTCTTGAACCAACAACTGATGATGCAACTCATTTACATGATCCTCCAATAGCACCCAATAGTGACAAAAAAGTTAAGCAATTTTAATTAAATGTTTATTAGGAAAGGATTCATGGTGGTCATGGAGAACTGAATTCATAAATATATATATATATATATATACTAGGTGAATGCACCCGGCGTTGTCCGGGTTCTTTTTGAATGAATTTAATCTTATGTACATAGGTCTGACGCGAGCTCAGTATCAGTTCCCTTTTGGGCCACGGCAGTCAGAGCCTAAGGGGCTTGGTGAGGGGGAAACACCCCCCATCCCTGGCCGAGGGGCCTCGCCACCTAGCCTATAACCTTCCCGGGGCCCGTCCCGACATTTTTTGTTTCAGAAGGTTTCCTCAGACTATCTTTCACCGTTCAGCAGATTAGCGCGTGCAGACAAACAAAAACAAATACTTCAAAATTAATATAATATATATATATATATATATATATATATGGGATTCGCTAGATATCCGTTATTGTCGGGTTTTCCGTGTGTTGTGGTGTGTGTGTGTGTGTGTGTGTGTGTGTGTGTGTGTGTGTGTGCAACGCGAGGCTCCACAGAACAAGCCAGCAAACCGATTTCGATGAAACTTGGCGAACCGGTGCCATATGGGCTGGGAGTGTGCGCGTTTGAGTTTCGTTGCTAAGCAACCACCCGTTGCTATGCAGCGGCCGAAAAACCGCGTTTTAAGAACCCAAACGGTAACTGACGTAGCGCGGCTTCTATGATAGGAGAGGACCGGACCAACTCCTGCCTATTCCTTGCATCCCCATCTAGTTATCGCGACAGCATAACGTTCCTCTATCTCTCATAGTTTCCGAATGGCAGCCCTCCGAATGCGGAAAGGTGGTGAACCAGGGAATATGTTAAGTGACCTTGACCTCGGAAACCGTCGACGGCGGAACGTTCAAATTCGGTGTATGGATAGAGTTTAATAACTACTACAAAATTGAACCGCAGCATTTTTCCAGATTCGATCACCAAGGGTGTCGGGGCTGAAATACGCAAATTCGAAAAAAATACTTTTTCTCGACCTACGTTCACTATTTTCAATACTTGTCCTACAGTTTTGAATGTGGAGAAACGAGACTTCGGAATTAAACACTTCGAGATATTTAGAAAATTTTACTCGAGCCGATTTTTGATTTAGGTTTTATTTTTCAAATGGTAGTCCTGTGAGGATGCCAGTTGGCAAAATACGCAATAGGAAAAATCTTGCCAGGCAGAGGAACAATTGTATGTGAACCAATACGTTTGGCAATGAATCTTCGTCGGTGGATCGGTCAGAATGAAAAGCATCGTATCCAGCGCTTCGATCCTAGCGGATCCCTCGTCGCCTACCGGCTTGTTTACATATATATATATATATATATATATATTATATATATGCTAGTGGGGTGGACTTACACATTGTGTAAGCATATGAACGTGTTTCCCCATTGTTTCTGGTCACTCAACTATATTTGTTTAATTTTTCTTTTTTCATTTATGGATGTTGTCTGACGATTCTGTGATTTTTCCTGGTGTATCGGCTTCGACTTTCATCGGCACGCAAATTCAGTTTCTACATCACCCGGAAGGTACCGATCTTTAATATCAGTCAGAATCAGTGGTTTGAAGAGAATATATTTATATATATAATAATATATATAATATTATATATATATATATATATATATATATATATAGATATCAAGAGATGTAGAGTGTGACAAGCACTCCCCCGATCTCTATTGGACATAGTCATACACCAAAGCATCACCTCCAACACAGAGGCCACGGCCCAGCGACTCCGTCAAAGACAAAGATTGCATGGTCAACATCAGTTGAACATCAAATGGAGCCGCCGATCCGGATTTCAGGCTTATTTGCCCTCACCCTCTGGTTGAATGGTTTGCATAAGCGGGAATAATTGGCTGGGTGGCAGACGGACAGTTGTTCTTTGCGGATTATGCAGTTTTACCATGTGAAACATAATCAGCGGCGATGCTCACCATAACAGTCATGAGGTGCGTATAATATATATACACGCACGCACACGCACGCACACACACACGTGTCAACATGCAAAGCTTTTTCACATTCAACAAGAAATAAATTTTAAATTTGGCTTGGTCTCGGTGTTCAAATCACATCTGGTAGTTTACATGTCAGCAACATTAACCACACTCGGCCACAGTGTCTTTTTCACAACAAACATCCTTTTTAACTCGTCCATGACGAAGTCGAGGAGAGCTGTTGAAGTCATAACAATGTCCTTCAGTCAGTCCTTCCTGCAATGTGCCCATTAACATCTTTTTGTTTTTTCCCTACTCCTCCAAGGCGACTCAACAGATCATTTTGAAAATGAACATGATGATTCATGACGTCGATGCACAATAATTAATGGAGCCCTTAAAAAAAAATTCCATCCAGGTGGTGAGATAATTAGCTAATTAATTCAAAATGTAATCTATGTTTGTATGTGCATCACATATTTCGAGATTCCGTCATCGATGTTTCCTCGTTGTTTAATTTTAACCTTTTAATCCTCTTAATTTAATTTTTATCTCAATCATTATTTAATTCAATCTCTCAATTAAATTTAACCTCTGTACGTCATTTATGCCCTCTTGCTTTGAAGAACGTGGAAGAAAGGGGGAGGGGAGGGAGGCAGAGTGGGGCCAGTTCTTTGACTCGTTTAGTTATTTTAAGACATTTCGACACTTTGGAATCCTTTGGAATCTTTAAGATCATATAGACTCTTTAAGACCCCAAATACACTTTAGAATGCTAAGATCCACTAAAACTCCTAAGACCTTTTGGACAATGTAGAACCTTAAGACCCTAAAGATCCTTCAGAACCTTAAGACCCTTAAGACACATAAGACCCACTTTATCACCTAATGCAGCCCGACCATGAGACGAGGAGAGACGGGTGTCTGTCCCACTTGAGACTATTCATTCTTATTATAAAGAGCTCATCCTTATGTAATGGAGGAAGAGGAAGCAAGAATTGAGTGCTGCTGAACAACAAAAAGCAAACAAACCCACAAATAAACAAAAAAACAGAAACTTTGCAAATTATATATAGAATGATAAACAAATAAATATAAAAATTATTAAATAAATTCTGCAAATAATTATATGAAAGTACGAGTGTGGATCGGCTCGCTATGCTTGCCTCTCCACACGTCGTCGTCGCTGAGATTTATGTCACAGATTTTCTGTGTTATCATGATTTACACCAATCAAAATACAAACATTTCTTCAATACAAGTATATTTGTATTATTGGTGATATATTAGATTGTAACATAAAACGTCCAAGTGGTCTGAAGTTCTAAGAGTCAAAGTTGTCTAATATGTTTGAAGGCTGTAAGGGGTCTAAATGGTGTTAAGGTCTAAATGGTCTAAAGGGAATTGGCATGCAACGTTGTTTATCATGAGACCATAAACTAAATGTCGCAATCAACCCGAGTGCTTTCTATCAATCTGTTTATTTTACCTATATCGAAACCTGATCTATCCCCTATCCTACCTTATCTCTTCCCTGCCCCTTTTAACTCCAAACCAATTACCCCACACCATTCCTTTGGGGGGAAGATACTGTTACGTCCAACACCAAAGGTGGACAGATGTTATGTTTTTACCCTGACTGTGAGCAGGATATCTCAAAAGATTGTAGATGGATTCAAACGAAATTTGGTGAACAGGTTGGGAGTGTGACAAGGACGAATCGATCACATTTTGGTGAAGATCCGCTTCCGGATATGAGAATTTATAACGTGATTCTTCACCATTAAGAGATTGGCCCAAAACAACATATATAGCACGATATCTCAAAACGTGCATGGATTCGGATGAAACTTGGTGGACAAGTTGGATTTGAGACGAGGAATAATTGATTCGAATTTGGTGAACATTTGGATCCGGCTCTGGCTCCGAGAATTTTTCAAGCGATTCTTCACGATTGAGTGATGGGGCCAAAAACGAGATATACAATGACATTTCAAAAGGTTTTGGCCAAGTTAAAACAAAACATGGGAGATGAGTTGGGGAGATGACAAGAACAAGCCAATTAGATTTTGGTTCTGGTCCAGATCCAGTCTTTCAGTGAGATAGAAAACGTAAAATGTTCAGCCTGGCAGAGGTATGCACTCGAACCAAGTGATGTTCCAGTTACCTCCACCACTGAAGGTGAAGGAGGTTATGTTTTCACGCCTTTCTCTCTGCTTGTTTGTGTGCAGGATATCTCAAAAAGTTGTGGACAGATTCGGACGAATCGTGGTGTACCTGTTGGGTATGTGACAAGGAAGAATTGGTTCAATTTTGGTGAAGATCTGAATCCTGATCCAGATATGATAATTTTTTAAGTGATTCTTCACCATTGATAGATTGGGCAAAACCAATATACAACAGGATATCTCAAAAAGTTGTGCACAGATTCGGATGAAATTTTGTGGGCAGGTTTGGTGTGTGACACGGCCGAACTGATTAGATTTTGGTGAAGATCCGGATCCGACTACTAGAATTTTTAAAATGATTCGTCACCATTGAGAGAAAGGGATAAACTGATATACAACAGCTCAGGTCAGGTATGGGAGCATGCGCCAGAGCAGTGCATCGCTGCGTTCACTTTCCACCGGTACGACCTCCGTCTGGCCATCCCCCAGGCAGATGCCTGGCCCATCCTCATCTCCATGAGATGCCGATCAACCTGCTGCAACCACGAGGCCGTGCGTTCGCAGTGTGACCACTCCTCATTTCATAAATGCCAAGGTGAGCCAATGAAAAAAGCCAAGAATCACAAGTTTCGGAAAAGCGATGATATAATAGAAAACTTATACGCCAAGAAAACCTTAGAAACCAAGACACCAAGGTGAACAACGATATCCAAGATCTTGTGAAAAAAGCCAAGGAGTGGTACACTGCGTGGTCGGCCCATTGGCCTCCTTCACTCACGAGACTCCCTCGCTGAGAGAATCTGGTGAGCAGGATCAGCATCGGGAAAACGAGCCACATGTCCATACAGCCACAGCTGACGCTCACGGACTATGCAGGAAACAAACCTCATTGAATCACTCTAAGCAACCGCTCATTGGACACAAAGTCCGACCAGCGATAGCCAAGGATTCGCCGAAGAGACCGGTACCAAAGGAATTAAGTCTCCTCTCTGAATCCCTGGTCAGAGTCCAAGTCTCGCATCCATAGCGCAAGACTGGAAGCACCAAGGACCTGAAGACTCAGACTTTCGTCCTTCCGCACAGGTACCGGCAGTGCACACCCCATTATCCAGTGAATCCATGACTCCCCAGGCCGACCAGACGTCTATTGACATCTGACTCACAGCCGGCAGAGACATGAATATCACTGCCAAGGTAAGTGAATCTCTCCACGACCTCAACATCCTCACCACAAACAGCACAGACAGGACAGCAGCATCCAAGATGTCATTGAAAGCCTGGATCTTAGTTTTGACCAGGAAACCCATATCCCAGCGCTCCGACTCTTCATTCAGCACCTCCAGAGCCCCAAAAGGATATCTAAAGTCTCCGCAAAGATGACTGCATCATCTGTGAAATCAAGGGCAGAGATCTTGACATTCCCAAACGATGCACCACAGCCTGTCTCTCCGACATCCTCCCCAGAATATAGTCCATACAAGTGCTGAAAATGTGGGGGCCAGTACACACCCTGACAAACTCCAGTTACACTGGAAATAAGTCAGAGATGGCACCACCACATCTCACAGCACTCTCAGTACCAGAGTAGATCGATCAGTTTGTGGCACCCCACGAAGACCAAGAATCCTCCAGAGGGCATCCCGATTCACTGAATCGAACGCTTTACAGAGATTAACATAGGCTGAAAGCAGCCCCTGCCGAACTCTCGTCCGTGTTCAGTGAGGACCAGAAGGGCAAGGATGCGGTCAATCGTGACCTCTTTTGGTGTAAAGCCTGACTGCTCTGGATGCTGGTGCTCAAGCAGATGTGGCGAACCCTATCAAGATTATCCGAGCAAAGACCGTGCCCGGCACTGAGAGCAGCGTCACCCTCGATAATTGTTGCAGTCTTGGCGGTCACCCTTCCCTTTCCAGAGAGGGACAACAAGGCCCTCTTCAGATCAGTTGGGATATGCCTCATTCCAGGCAGAGCACAAAACTGCATGCAACGACAGAGTGCAGTTCCACCAGCCTTGAGAAGTTCAGCATGGATGCCAAGATCCCTGGAGCTTTACCCCATTTCAACCGGTTCACCGCAGCCTGTGCTTACACAACAAAGGTGGACCACAGTTGATTGGAGGGTCAGCAACAGGGATTGTAACACCACTGACATCCAACTCGACAGCTGTGGATCAGCCTGGTACAACCGCTCAAAGTAACCGGCCCAGGGCCTTCACTTCGGACTCCTCTGTCAAGAGTCTACCACTCTTGCTCTAACTGCAGTACACCGAGGGATGGGCTTGGATGAACGCAATGCGAATTCCCCTGTAAGCAGGACGAGAATCCCTTGACCACAGGTGATGCTCTACCCCTCACAGATTCCTCGCACATAGAACTCCTCCTCACACCTTCGCGCACGTACAGTTTTACGCCTCAGCTCCCTGAACGCTCAGCTCTGCCATTCAGCCTGGCCCTGCGACTCTGGTCAATGGTATCCAGTGTCCCTCGAGAGACAAAATTCTTCTTTGCCCTAGGTGAGTTCCATGACATCACCGCACATCAAGGATGGTGGTTTTGAAGGCACTCCAAACTCTTCAGGACCTCCCAAAGCACCCAGACTCCTCAAATCTCTACTCAGCTTGTTCGCAAACTCCTCAGCTACACCTCTCATCCTTGAGCTTGCCAACATCAGCCTAGGCTGGGATGGTGCCATTCTCCTGGATTTAAGGTGCAACTTCAGAGTTGCTCTAACAAGCCGGTGGTCAGTATTGAGGAACTGAGCACTCCGGTAGACCCTGCAGTTCTGGATCATCCTCCAGCGACCATCAACGAGGACATGGTAATCTCCTTTGCCACACCGCCAGAGTTGGAATACCAAGTCCAGCGATGAGCTTGTGGCACTGAACCATGAACCAGCCACCCTAAGTCCATGACTTCTTGCAAAGTCAAGGAACTTAGTGCTATTTCTGGTTCATAGTTCCTGACCCATGGGGACCAACACACGTCTTATAACCATCCCTATCAGTTCCAGTCGATGCATTGAAATCCCCCAAGACAATTTCGATTGATGCGTCTGTCATACACCCAACCTGTCCACGAAGTTTTGTCTGAATCCATCCATATCTTTTTGAGATATCATGTCATATATCGTTTTTAGTCCGATCACGCAATTGTAAAGAACAACTTAAAAAAATTATTGGCTCAAAAAGTTGTGGACAGATTTGGACGAAACTTGGTGGACATGTTGGGTGTTTCACAAGGAAGAATTGGTTCAATTTTGGTGAAGATCTGATTCTGGATCAGGACATGATAAATTTTTTCAAGTGATTCTTCACCATTGAGAGATCGGCTAAACCGATATACAACAGGATATGTCAATTTTGTGGACAGGTTTGGTGTGTGACAAGGACGAATCGATTAGATTTTGGTGAAGATCCGGATCCGGCTCTGGCTCCGAGAATTTTTAAAGTGATTCGTCACCATTGAGAGAAAGGGCTAAACTGATATTCAACAGGGTATCTCAAAAAAGTTGTGGACAGATTCGGACGAAACTTGGTGGACATGTTGGGTGTTTGACGATGACAAATTGATTTGATTTTGGTGAAGATCCAAATCCAGATATGGATACATTAATTATTTAGTTTTTAAAGTGATTCTTCACCATTGAAGGATAGAGCTAAACACGATCTATCGCATGATATTTCCAAAATGTATTGGGCCTGATATGTTTTCGTGGATTAGGCATTACGTGACGGAGGTATGTGCTCTACCGAGTGCCCTTCTAGTTTGTTGGGTCGCTGAAATAGGTGACCCTTATTGTCAGTAATTCTGTCTGTTTGTTCGTGTAAAAAAGAAAGATAAAAAGCCGTAGGCGGGGGGCGTGGGTCGCCGAGCTGGGAACTATAAGGATATGAGCGCAATGGATGGCATATAGCGGATAGGGAGTCCCTTACAGGTTATGCATATCAAATCTCATCCATTCCATTATGATAACTACTCGGTATCCATTTGAATGAAAAGCTACGAAAAATGCGGTTTGAAATACGAGACAATCCCCCAAATGTTCGGGGGGGTGCTCTGGGTTGAACAAAGATCTAAATCGAAATCCGGCTACGATCGTTGTGCACCAATGTTATTCCAGATGATTACCTGATGATTTTCATGCCATCCCGACATAACCTAGGAGGAGTAGCATTTGTGCGAAGCGCACTCCAGCTCTCGCCATATTCGATTTTTGCACTAATTGACCTTTGACTCCTGACCTAAGGCAAAATCGGTCAATATGTTCTGAGGCAAAGTGTAATACTCATCGAGTACCATGGACCTGCAAGTTTCATTCATATCGATGCACTCACCTGGTCGCTAGGGGCCTTCAATTTTCGCCAATGTTCGCGCATACCAATTGTAGGGGCGCTGCGGGGGTAAGTAATTCCATATC
>CM068956.1:89907022-89919879 GCA_035128595.1 Eptatretus atami | reverse complement strand
AAAAAAAAAAAGAAGCTTTAATGAAGCCAAGCGTTAATGACTGTAGTAGTTAATGGGGATTTGATGGGGGAAGAGAGGGGAGTAGAATAGGAAGGTTATGATGGAGGAGATGAGGATGGGAAGGTTATGAGAAAGTTTGTTTCCTGGTATTACAAAGGATAGTCATGCACACAGCAGATGTAGAAAAGCATTTGTTGTGGTTTTGAACATGTGTGTGCATTTGTAGAATAAACTCAATGCAAAATTTGAATGTCCTGCACACAAATGGAAGTGTAGCTCCTCAGCAAGATCCAATAAAAAAAAAGAGGGAACCAAATCAAAATGATAAACTGACCATTGTACAACAAACACTTTGTAATGAGCAAAGTTGAAGATGTGTTCTCCTAATTAGATATCAATCTCAGTTGAAATTATTCAGAAACATGTATCAACAGTTTCTTCAAATGAGGAGGGGAGAAGGGTATTATAATCAATGTATACCATCCACAGTGAGGCATGGTCCATCCATCTATTGGGACCATACTATGTACGGAGTGTTGGTGCTACCCAAGTAGTCTCCTGTGCTATTGTGCACAATCCTGGACGGGTCGCCACTTTGACACAGAATACTCGAATGGCTCAATCATCCCAGCAAACTGGTACTCATTTTGCCGACATCGGAAGGATGACACGCTGGGTCAACCCCACCTGGTATTAATTCAACAGAAAAGTGGGATTTGAACTCAGGACCCTAGGATCTCAAACCCACCACCTGAACCATTGAGCCAACACCAAGCAAATAGTAAGGCATGGTGAAGGCTCAATAAAAGTTTGCATCTGCATCTCATCCAATGGTATCGGTAATCGACACAAAAATGGCAAACTGACTGATGACAGATACAGGCAGATTATAATACATTACACATTTCCCTTAAAAACACGGCTTAATCTGGTGAGGCATTTATTTTCTAGCGAGGAAATGATTACAAACAGCAAATGTGGTGAAACTATAAATTAAAGGTAAAGAGGAGAAATAATCAACAATATAATTGAATGACCTGTGAAAGGTTCACATTGAGGATGTGATGCCTGATTTTATGGTCAAATTAGCTGAGAATGTCAAATGACAACAAAACACTTACAAGTGTGAATTGTGAAGAGCAATGCAAAAACATTTGTGGTATATTCTACATCTTTGCTGATAATCCAAATGATGATCATGCTTTGTCCCCCCCCCCCCACTCCCTTTCTAGGTTTCTGCAGGGCTCACAAGGTCCACCATCAACCCCCTTCTGGTGAAGCTACATCAATCCAGGATCACTGCTCACTGCAACTCGTCTGTTCCACTTTTTCCACACTTGTGGAATCAACTTGCACATCCTCTACAATCTCATTCTTCCCTCCAGGTCTTCAAGACTGCTGTTCACCACCATCTCAGATCATCCCCAATACAAAACCACGATCTATTCTGCCATCGTCAATCCCACCGAAATCCGTCCGACTTCCAATTTTCCGTTCAGTATACGAGCTCTTCCACGAGCCTTGACAATGTATACAAAAAAAATGTTTGCATAGCTTTGGAGTTATACCTGAAAAAACTACAACGGCACTCTGTAGGGTGCATACTCAAGATATATATTATATGTATATCGAACATATGGAGTGTATGAGCACTCCGCCAATCCCCATTGGACACAGTCCTCCAACAAAGCTAACCTCCAACACAGAATATATATATATATATATAATATATTTAATATCTTTCCATGAATATATCATTGAAATCCATGAATGAGTTCAAGTGAAAGATTGAGTATATGCCGGTGCACGTGCAGTTCAGCATGGACTGTGAGGAGGTTGGCGGAATGCTTATAGATAAGCCTGGTGTTGGCTTAGTGGTTAAGGTGGTGGCTTGGATCCAACTTGGGATCCAAGGGTCCTGAGTTCAAGCCCTGTTGGCTGCTGAATTAATACACCAGGGAGTTCACTCTGCCTGTCATCCTTCTGAGGTCGGCAAATTGAGTACCAGCTTGCTGGGATAATTGAGCCATTCGAGGTACCTGGTCGGGGAGAGTGGCGACCCGTCCAGGATTGTGACCAACAGCCCAGGAAACTGCTTTGGCAGCACCAACACTCTCTGTAGAGAGTATGGTTCCATATATATATATATATATATATATATATATATAATATATATTAATATATATATATGCTATACACACAGTACTTACCTGTTCTTGTCAAAAAAAATGATAAAACAAAATATAAGATCAGTTCATATTTTGTTGCAGTCAAATGACAGGTGTATCTGGAGGGAAAATATCCAAATCAGTGTAAATTAAGAAAAATACAAGTGGGTATATGGAGGCCTCGGGGTTAGAAAATAGACATCTTCTCGCAATGTCCGAAGTGAAAATCACACATAATTCAATTAAGCGGCAGCATTTGGCCAAGTCTCACAGATTCATGGTCTGTGAGAATAGGTGAGTAAAATGAAGACCATATTTAAGGAGTTAGAAATAACTTTTTTTAATTAATGATGGCGAATCTCTTGAGGTATAAAACGCATCTTATAAGGACCGAAGTGAAAATGACACATTATTTCATTAAACGGATTTATATTTATTGATGTAGTCTCCTCCTCAATGACCATGCCATCTTCATCGACAAGTAGATGCTGTTCCACATTATGCAGACACAATATACTGATCTAAAAAAACGCAGCATTTAATATTTCAAAGAAAGTGTTAGAAAATGAAATTAATTCACACATCGTTTCACCAAACACTTGTCCACATGATACTTGATCTTTAGGTTAGAGGTTGTTTTTTTTGTAGTACTGCAGCCCATATAGCTGTGAATCGCCAGATCATGAAATAAAGATCTCCATACCCCCAACTACAAACTCCCCTCTTAAAATTACTACCTCGCCACTATTTTACTAACCATTGTCCCCCATTATGTCTGCCAAGTTTGGTGGCGCTACAATGTTCCGTTCTCAAGATATACAAGATGGATGGGATGCAGAGGCAAACAGCAAAATGGGGTGTGACAATAAGGAAATCTTCACGTTTGTGTTGGTTTTGCCTGATGAGAGACTGGTAAAAAAAAACGCACTGCACATGGACCAATAAGGAACTTTAACACAAGAGGAGGCCTGATGAACCACAATGCCGAAGTAGACAGGACAGTGGCAGGCAGCTATTTAAGGAAAAGCAAATCATGTATTTTGGTTGTATTCATGGGGGGATAAATAATCTATCGATAATTCCAGCAATCTGTGTGTGTGTGTTCTGTCTGTCTGTGACCGCTGTTTCTCGACAACCACTGGTCCGATCTAATTGAAACTTGCCAGGTATATTGCTGGGACCTGAGTATGTGCCTTTTCAAGGTTTGATATTAAATCGGACAAGTGGTTCCCAAGTTATGGCCATTTATTTACCAAACCAATGACAGGACACGTTGCTGCGTAGGCATGGCCGATGGGAAAGGGCGCCCATTTAGTTACCATGACAGGACACGTTGCTGCGTAGGCGTGGCCGTTGGGGAAGAGATCCTCAGTTACCAATGACAGGACACGTTGCTTGGCATTTTGCACCCACAGTATCTATCTTCTATCTATAATTCCAGCAATCTCTGTTTGTTTGCCTTTCAAAGTTTGAAATTAATGGGACAAGTGGTTCCCAAGTTATGGCCAAGTTAGAGCGCGTTCCCCATTACGGGTTACAACGTACGGACTTCCGGATAGTGATGACTTACTGTATTCTAATAATTTCTCGATTTCTTATGCGCATTTATAGATAAACACAACATGCCCCAATCCAGTCGTCGTTTACGAGAGCGAAGGAACGGCCTGTGTGGTTGTTTGAAAGTTTTTTTTGTTTGTTTTTTGCACGTACGGCCACGCACGTACGGGCACGTGAGAGCGAAGGAACGGCCTGTGTGGTTGTTGTTTCTGGCACGCGGTTTGAAAGTTTTTTTTTTGCACGTACGGCCACGCACGTACGGGCACGTGAGAGCGAAGGAACGGCCTGTGTGGTTGTTGTTTCTGGCACGCGGTTTGAAATTATATATTTTTTGCACGTAAGGCCACGCACGTACGGGCACGCGAGAGCGAAGGAACAGCCTGTGTGGTTTGTTTCTGGCACGCGGTTTGAAAGTTTTTTTTTTTTTGCACGTACAGCCACGCACGTACGGGCCCGCGAGAGCGAAGGAACAGTCTGTGTGGTTGTTGTTTCTGGCACGCGGTTTGAAAGTTTTTTTTTTTTGCACGTACAGCCACGCACGTACGGGCACGCGAGAGTGAAGGAACAGCCTGTGTGGTTGTTGTTTCTGGCACGCGTTTGAAAGTTTTTTTTTTTTTTGCACGTACGGCCACGCACGTACGGGCACACACTAGTATAATCAATCATAGGAAGTGGTTCAGTGCACTGGAATTTAGTGAGGGCCACATCTAGAATATTGTGTGCAGTTTTGGTCACCACAACTCAGAAAGGACAATAGATACCATAGAGAGGGTTCAGTGCAGGGCTACGAGATTGATTCCAGGCCTAGCTAGACTTAGCTATGAGGAGTGGCTAAAGGAGACAGGACTTTATGCACAAGAAAGGAGGTGGTTACGAGGTGATATGATAGAGATGTTTAAGAGAATGAAAGGTAGAGACAAAACAAGTGCAGAATAATTTTTCAGCAGAGTAGACAGTGATAGGACAAGGGGCTATATCCTGAGAGTAAGGAAGAGGAGAGTTAAGATTGTAGTAAGGAAAGTGTCCTCCAGTCAGAGTAGTTAATGCATGGAATGGTCTCCTTGGAAAGGTAGTGGCAGCAGAAACAGTAGATAAGTTTAAATTGGAATTCGATAGGTACCTGGAATCATTGGAGATAGAGGGGTATCAGGATATTGGCAGGACTATTAAGTAGCTCGAGTATGGATGGAAATTGTGTGCATCTGTGTGCAGTGTGATGTCTCTGAGGGTCTCGTCAAGGATAGTGATGTTATTTCTCAACCCAAAACTGCCTTTTCCCACCACGCCCCCAACCCCCATCCCTAAAAAGAAAAAGAAAAAAATTATTAAAATATTTTTTTTTTAAGTTTTTTTTAAGATCAAAAAAAATTATAATTAAAATGAATACATTTCACCATTTTTATTTTAGCACCCTTGGGATATCCCTGAGCCTGTCACATTGTTCATCGCCACTCCTCCCCTCATCCACTCAGACATTCTGCAACCATGTTGTCCTTCACTTTTGGAGTCATCTATTATTTTCTATACCAACATGGTGGAATTTTTCTTTTTCCTCTCTCCTTTCTCTGCTCTTTCCCTTCTATTCTATCCCCATACTCCAATATCCTCCAAATCTTCCTCCCCTTTCCTCCCAAACTCCACTCAGCCCCTTTCCTTCTTCTACCATCATACATTCTCTACTTTTCCTCAATTTACTCCCTACCTATACATACACAATAAAGAGATATCTCCATTCCTATCCTCCTCCCTTATATTCCTTTACTCAATGTTGGCATTTCCAATGTCTTCCCTCCCTTCCTTGTGTAAATGTAATAAATAGATGCTGTATAAAGGGGTCACATGATCACATCTATTTACATAAGGAGGAGGTACTGTACGATTTGCTTGAATAACAGTACGCATACGTTATATGGAAAGGTGACTGTCGAGTGCTCTTTTTAATAACCGGTATGACTTCCCTGTGAACATTAATGAAAACATCAGCAGACAAAGCAGTTTCTTGGCAAGGATTATCCTAGGTGGTTTGCCATTGCCTCCCGAGCATCGTTTGTCCATGCTTTATTGTTTTAAATGCTGAGCGTCAAGCAAGGAAGCACGTGCACGGAATGCAAAGAAGCACTTTGAGGAGGAAGAAGAGGAGTCGACAAAGAGGCCTCGTTTGGAAAGGAGAGAGAGGGACGTGAGGCCTGGTGTCGGAGCTACTTGTTGTCAGTGCTGCTCATGGATGGTTTTCTTCGTCTTTGGACTGACATCGTCACTGGCTCTCGTCTCGCACCTGGTTTCCAATGCAGGTTGTACTGAGTCCTGTGCCCACCCTGCGCATCGTAGACAAAGGGAAGCTCCGCCTGCATTCTTGTCTTATAAAAGTGTGCTCTGTGGTCCACAGAGTGGATTAAGATTTGCACTTTATTTCTGATCTACATTGGACAGAAGTTTGCGTGTCCCCATTTCCCTCTGTGTCTTTTGATTCGCTTAGTTTGTTGCGTTGATGAGAGCATCTTGCCTACCTTCTTCCCTGAACAATACTTTTCTTCACAAACAAAATCCTTTTAAAGGTAAGAAAACGTGTTCGAGCCATCATACAAAGCTTGCGTCCACAGCCTGATGGAGTGCTGCTCTCCTGTCTGGGCTGGTGCTCACGCCTCTCAACCTTTCTCGGCTTCTGCTGTGGAAATCAAGGCATTTAGGATCATGGGTATCTCCCGCGATGAGGCGAGTCTTTGGATCTCTCACTCTCTCACCGCAGGCAGGTCAGTGGTCTTTCTTCTTTTACCGTCTCCTCTCCAGCCTCCCCCCCTGCTCTGTCTGAGATATGCCCTCCCCCCCCCCATAATTCCGCAAGGCGCTCCAGGTCCACCAGCTCACCTTCACTCATTCATTCCTCATTTTCCCACCTTTGGAACAAATTCTCACTCTCTACAATCCCACTCTTCCTCCAGGTGTTCAGAACAGCTATTCACACCATCTCTCATCTTCCCCCATCCAAAACCACGATCTTTTCTTCCCCCACGAATCCACCCCAAATCCACCTTCTTCAAATTCACTGCTTTCCTTCCTGAAAGTCCCTGTCGTGTAAGGACCTGAAAGTCCCTGTAGTGTCCATCTTATTTACCCTGTGTACCCCCACCCCATCCCTCTCCCTTCCACAGATGTCATGTCTCTGTTCCCCACTGTTTTTTACGTCTCTCTCCTTCCGCTCTTGTCTCCTGCTCCCCTTGTTCTACGTTCTGTGTGTTAGCTCTCTTATGAGCCTCGACGGCGTATACAAAAATAAAAATTGCTTCCGTGCGTGTGCCGTCAATTTTGGCTCATTTGAATGATCCTTGGGGAATGGAAAAGTTGTTAAAATATCTGAACGTAGTGCAATAAAAGACCGTTTGGCTTTTCTTTATAGCAGTGAGGCTCATGGAAGAGCATGGCAGAACTAACAGTGGGACAAATATCAAGGGAGGTAATGAAAAGGAAAAAAGGAGAGGGAGGGAACATTGAAACTCCCAAGTAAAATGGTTGAGTTAGGGGAGGTTAAAGGGGGGTAATAAAGATCAAGGGTTAGGATTTGGGATGAGAAGTGATGGTGGCACACTGCTTGCTTGAAGCCCTGGAGGAAAGTGTGTGTCAGAACAGCCTCTGGAATGTGATTCCCGAAATAGGATCAGAAGCAAGGAATATAAGAGTTGAGGTGTGCAGACAACCTTTATTTTGGAAACCTAACCAGGAGGGGGCTACTGGAAAAACACATACCGCATCCTGGAGTCGATAGGGAAGACTGAGAGAGTAGAGGGCAAAATATTGGAGAAGAGGTGGTAAAGAACAGAGACCCCAATCTGCCTGTGATGTGAAAGCAACAGACCTTGTGCTTCTGTCCCATCATGGGAGATTCCAATAATTTTGAGAGCTTTCGATTCCACAGAATCGAGGAGAGACAGATGTGATGGTGGGGCACCAGCCCATTACTGAAAGCAGTACACCATTAAGCTATGGACAACTCCATTAACAACTTGCATTAAGCAGTACTCCATTAAGCTATGGCATTGAACACTGTGAATAGCCACGATTTTCCAAAGAAAGACTTGGATCAATGGAGTGTGGAGCCTGTGGAACTGGTTGCTATGTGTCATACAAGGTGGTACAGATCACTCCCACCAGTGTGACTACATAAGAGGAAGTGCACCCAGGTGTCAGACAGCATCATCCTGTTCATGCTGCAGTATGAGCCTGGCATGCCTCACCAGCCCATCCTTGTTCGCACATTAGCACCAGCCTTCTTCATGCACCTACAACAGCCTGCACGTGCGTCTTCACTTAAAGATGGCAAGCTGTACGGTTCCCCGGCAAGCAAGCTAAATCCCACCATCTCACCAAGTACTGACTCTCCCCACCCCCCCCCAACCCCCATCTCATTGTGTACTTTACTCTACCATATTACCCGCCCACCACCTCCCCACCCCCACACTTGATGTTGCTTTATTACTTTTCTCCGGTCTTCACAGTAATTCCCTGTGTGCGTAAACCAGGCTTACAGTATTAATTATGGTAAGTCAGGAATCCTGTCAGTAATTCTGCATTTGCTTGGGATATGGGTTTTTGTAGTTATTTTTGATTGTTGCTGCCTTTATATAATTAATCATTAACATTATGTTAAAATCAATTATGTGGAGATACTTTTCCGCCATTGGGATAACTTGGAATAAAAGAGCAAAAAAGTGCGAGACAACGGGGTAACATCAACATCCAGCCAATAACTGCTCAAAAGTTTGTGGTATGGTTCCGCATGGGTGGGGCTTCAGAGCTACCAATGCAACACTTGTCATTCATTGGAGCAAAGGTCTGAACCCCAACCCTCATGACTATATATGTACCATATTAAAACAGCTATGGCATTGTTATACGATATCAGTTTGAGGTAAGTTAACCGAATATTCAAACAATGGATTGAGTTTCCATCCAACACCTCCAAAGGGGAAGTAAAAATGAGAGAAAAAAATAATTTGAAAAAGGGAGGAAAGTGGTGAGAATAGTGGAGAAAGGTAAGATATGAGATTTGGGGAGGATCTGGGAAAAACAGAGAGTTTGCAAGGGGATAAGGATAATACAAGGGAGAAGGGGGATATTGGGGATACCATACATGCAAATGGACGGGTTGCCAAAAATGTATCCATTTTTAATGTATAGATGGCCTTTAAATGAAAAAGGTAGCCATGTAGGGATCCAGCATTCCAGCTACTACATTTGCAAAACTGCTTGATCACCGGCATTACAGCTGCCATTTTCAAAAAAGGATGAAAATAGGATCCCAATGTGGGCAGGAGCTTGATATAAATGGCACCAGGTGCAAAAACTTTGTCGATATGCAACAGCTTTTCCTTAAAATTGCATGCTTCAATGTGAGTTTGACAGCGTTTTACCATTTCCTTGTCCGTTTCTTGTCAACACCAGCCCATACAATCACGGCCACCAGGCAGCTTGGTGCTCTGCTTGCGAAAATAACCCAATTGTCTGGGTTATCCTGTGGGAACTCTATTTGCTGAGCTAACCCAGCTCTGGATAGGTACTTTAATTGAGTTTTACCTGAGCAAAATTATGAATTGTATGTTGAATATGCTTTTATGAAAATATGCTGATCTGTTTTTTCTTCTTCATTTCATAGAGGGTGAATATTTTTGTATAAAGGGTTCATATAAATAGATTATTGCCTCTTGCAGGTTAAAGAAATGGCAGCATGTTTCAGAGTGCTAAAGGGAGGGATTAAAGCAGGGGAAAAAATAAATAAAAAGATAAATGGAAAATCTGGAGAGCTGTTTTAACCTCCAGCATAGAGAAAGGTCTCTCCTTTCCCTTACCCTTATCGCTCGCTCCGAGGAAGGGTAAGTCCCGAAACGTCAGCCCTTCTGTTAAATTTTCACTACTGACAACCTAAATTGTTTTTTATGCCTCTGCTGATGAAGTCGCTCGCCGAAGGCATTATGTTTTTGGGTTGTCCCTCCATCCATATGTAAACACAATACGTTCGTCCACCATATCTCTGAAACCGTTCCATGGAAAAAATTGAAACTTGGCACCTGTCAAGTACTCCATATGGGGAATAAGCGATTTTTTTATGATGTCATAGTTCCTTTCGTTATGACGTCAAAATTGCACAGATAGAATGCTACATCAGATCAGTATGAAAAATTTTGAGGGTCATCTCGGGATAAATTGTTCAACAGGAAAAAATGTATGACGTCATTGGTCATGTGGTTCGGCAGCCATATATATTATATATTTTTTAACTTTCAAAAATTTTCTTCTCCAAAATGTCTGAACAGATCGAGGTGAAACTTTTCAGGTATGATCACTTATCAATGAGGAAACAAAAGTTCTCCATGGATGACGTCATAGGTCTAATGGTTTGGCAGCTATGATTTAAAAAAATCAAATGGAAGACCAAAATATATCCTTGTTCTAGGTTAAATGTATCCTGAATGTCTGCATAAGAGGGTTCTCTGATTGTTGGGAGAGTGGGCAATTTAAAATGAAAACTGTTTGGTATGATGAACAAAAGATATATGATGCATGGATATATAATATCAGAGCATGGTGCCTGGAGGGTTAGGCCTAAGTCACATTTGCTCTACGGCGCGGATACGGCGGCCGTACACCCTCTGAATTGACAAGAACGTGCGGCGGCCGCAGAGTTTCTGCGTGGCCTCAGGGTGCCCTACGCCGTATGGCTATATTTTACAGGCGTAGGGTCACCGTGGAATTACAGCGCGGAGTTATACCTTTTTCATTTCTACGTTCGCTGTAGCAATTCGACAAGCCGAAACAAAAGAACTGGTAAAAAAAACAAAAAAAAACCCATCGTTACCGTCCGTCTGCCGCACGTTCGGCTTAGGGCCCCACCTGCGGTCGCCTTGCGGTCACCTTGCGTCTGCCTTGAAAATTCTATGGCCGCCGCAGGAACGCCCTAAGGTAACCACCGTGCGACATCAAATCAAAGACCGTACGGCACCCCCACGTTTTCGGTCTCCACAATTTATAAATACGCCGTGCGGTTACCCGAAAAATAAAAACATATGTGACTGCTACATTGTGTGACCGTGGAAATACTGCGGCCGCCGTATAATTGCTAGTGGCCGTAGATTTTGTCGACCCCACGGCCGCTGTGGCAAATGTGACTTAGGCCTTAGTGGGGTGGGGGACTTACAAAATCTTAACTTCAAAGCATCAATTGTTTCAAACATAGATATATGCAAGTTTACATAATCATACAACAATGCCCTATGTCGATATTTTTTAGGGAGGGATACAATATTGTAGTGATATATTTTGTTGAGAAAGATAGAATATAATCTTTGGAGAGAGAAACAAAAGATAATAGACAGGATCAAGATAGACAAGAAACTATGTACACTAGAATAGTCACACATGGAGATAAACATGCAAGAAAAAAAAAGAGAGAAAGAAAAGCAATAATCATAAAAAAAATGAAGGCAAACTGGGCCGTCATTAGCTGGGTATTTTGCCATCATCAAAGTTAAGACACTTTAAACAGCAGGACCTTTATTACATGGCAGGTCTACAACAGAATTCTATCATGTCAGCAAAAATGCCCAATATGTAGTGATAGGATTACAAGAGCTCAAACAGAGTGCAAACACTCCACTTTCCATTGTGCTTGCTTGTGAAGGTGACCCTGAGAAAAAGGACGATTTTACAATTCCTATCTTATTAATCTCTCCATCTGTTATCCTCATTATATAGAAATATATATATATATATATATATATATTTATATATATATATATATATACATATACATATACATATATATACACACACACACACATGTTCCAGCAAATACCACCTGTTGCTTAGCTGATGGTAATACTAAAAGGGGGAGGTAAAAAAGAGGGGGGAAGAGGGAGAGAGGGATGTGGGAGAGTGAAGAGGTGGAGGGGAAAGGAGAGAGGAGGGAGGGGGAGTGAGGAGGGGTGAGGGAAGGGAAGACATTGTGAGGTTAGAGGAAGGGAAGGTAGATGTGCGGTGGAGTGTTAATTATGATTCATAATGTTTCATCAAAAGGATTCTGCATTGAATAACAGTGAAGATGAAATCCATTTTCTACCGGTCATACCAAAAACATGGTCCGGAGGAAAACTCCCATCCGGAGACAAACTCCTGTCCGGACAAGTCCGGAGACAAACTCACGTCCAGATATAAATACCGCGTGGACATGTCCGGAGCCAAGCTGTCTGAAGACAAACACAGCCCGGATGCATACGGAGACAAACGCCGTCCAGAGCCAAACTCGCTGTAGGCAAACACCGCTCGGACACATCTGGAGACAAACTCCCATCTGGACATGTCCAGAGACAAACACAGTCCAGACATACCACCGTCCTGATATGTCCAAAGACAGACAGACAGTGAGAGAGTGAGAGAGTGAGAGAGTGAGAGAGTGAGAGAGTGAGAGAGTGAGAGATATGGGTGGGGGGAGGAGGAGTTAGCAGAGAGAATATGTTATGCTTTGTGAAAACACACACACACACACACACACAAAAACACACACACACAAACACACACGCTTCTCCTTTTAGTAATAGAAGCAGATGGCTGAGCCCATGTAACCCTGCAAATATGCAATATTCGTAGAAAATCATGAGCTACCATGTGATGTCATCACCAATTCATTCGAATCATGCACCCAGAACCCTAAAATACATACGAGAACCCTATTTGCCTTGTTTATTGCTTCCTGATGCCATGCCAATCTCTCAAGATGTTAAAGAATTCGATCCAAGTATTTCTTGGCTCGCAACCTTGCTCTATAGAAACTCCCATCACAAAACGTTTTTCATGTGCAATGTGAAAAACGTGCGTGGACGATATCCGCAATTTTTCGGGAATCGGCAGGTTGGAGTCAGTGTGATTACCAACTACAGTACTTACTGTATACAACCCAGAAACCTTGAGTAGTTTTCACAGAAAAACAACTTTGCATTAATATAGACGTTTCAGGGAAATGTTCAAAAACATTATTTCTTATATACAGCTGTGTGAGACGGGTGTGACAAAAAATTGGCTCGGTAATTGAGATATAATATACATTTATACAGATACAAACATATACCGTATATATATATATATATA
>CM068956.1:89889282-89896154 GCA_035128595.1 Eptatretus atami | reverse complement strand
CATGGAGGGAAACTATTTTGAAGGGGCAAACTGTTTGATTTCAATATATTTTTGGAAGAAAGAAATGTCTTAGTGTGAAGTCAGTCCCGTTACTTTATTTTGACAGGACCTCGTATTATATATAATATATGCATATACTGTATATACATTTATATATAATATTATATATATATATACATATATATTACAATATAACATATATATCATACATATACATTATGTTATGTATATATACTTCTGCATAATGAAACAGAAGACCAAGAATGAACCCAAAGAAGTAAAGAGCAAAGATGGAGTCATCTCGAGGAACCTGTATAGGATTTGTGTTTCAGCAGCTACTCCACACCCTCAAACCCATCCAGGTGCAGCCAAGTGACGCTTACAGAAAAATTTCTGCAAGATTCACTTCTCCTTGAGAGTAGATAGATAAGAAAGAGTGGAAAAGAGAGTAAAGTTAAAGAGAATAAAAAGCAAGAATTATAAGAATAAAGGAATTATGAGAAAAAGAGAATTGCAAAGGCAAAAAAAAAAAAAAAAACGATTAGAAAGAATGTGAAGAAAAGAACAGAGCGGAATAACCCGAATAGACAGATTTCAGTCTTACTCCAGGCTCAAATGCAGCAACATGTACAAGCTACCAGAGGTCTGTCAGTGGGGAAGTACAATCCATACAGCATCAGGATATGACACACACACATATATATGCGATATTCATATGCAAGACAGTAGAAATCCTCATCCATACAGAAACGAATACAAACAGTTTCATTCCTTGCCCTCCAAATGTCTTTGCAGTGATGACAGCATGCCATATGCTGTTGTCATGCCTTGCCACAACGTTGAGATGGGGGGAGGGGTGGGGGAACTGAAGAAATAAGTTAATACCCTTCCTCGTGGACAAAAAGGCAGAAGCAAAGTGTGTGTGGTGTGTGTGTGTGTGTGTGTGTGTGTGTGTGTGTGTGTGTGTGTGTGTGTGTGTGTTGACATTACCTTTAAAGCCTGTATGTTTGCTCACCATTGTCCATTGTGCAATTTGCCACTTCTCATGGCATTCTAATCAAAAACTATCCTTCGAGTAATTAAATGTACTTCATGCAATGTAGACTTGCTCTTCCACGAGCATATAATCAATGAGAAGTCATTTAAATAATCACTAATGCCCATTTCACCTTGACCATCACACGGTCACATCCCAGCCAGCAGTGACTTTTTTTGGTTGGCAGTCGTTTTCAGTTAGCTATGGAGGAATGGAGAAATTGTTCATGCCATGAAGAAGAGATAGATGGCAGTAATAAGGAGAAGGATGGAAGCTAGGGAGGAAGATGAGTTAACGAAGACACAGCATTGGAAAGAAGAGAGAGAAGGGAGATGGCGAGGAAGACAGAGAATTGCCTGCACGTTATTAAACCTCTGCTGGGGTGGGGTTTGAAGAAAGGCTTGTGGTTTGGGGGGGGGGGTTGGATGATGAACAGCACCATATATATGCCTGGCATGTGAAAGGGGAGAAGGGAATTGGATAGAAGGGGAAAATAGAATGAGAAGGGGAGGAGGCAAGGTAAGGGAGGGAGAGAGGGGTGAGAAGACAGAATGGTAGTGAGGGCTGTGGGGGCGGGGGGGGTGGGGGTAAAAAGAAAACATAAATAAAAAAAGACAAGATGTAGATATAGAGAGAGAAAACAAAGAGAAATCAAAGAAAAGATGGAATATGAAGCTTCATCCAGAGGAGCAGGGAGAGAATCTTGAAAGAAACATGTACAATTGGTAGTGTGCTTGCCATGCTATCCGGCTGCTAGCTTCATTCCACTCTGCTCCCTGTCTTTCATGGTTTTTTCACATTCCTTCTCTCTCTCTCTCTCTCTCTCTCTCTCTCTCTCTCTCTCTTCTCTCTCTTCTCTCTTCTCTCTCTCTCTCTCTCTCTCTCTCTCTCTCTCCCTCTTCCTCTCCTCTACCTCTCCCCATCTAAAAGATTTAAGACAAATTATTATCTAAATATTGTGATAAGGATAACAGAAGAGTGAGGGTTTTGTAAAGTAATAGTGGCTTTTTATTATGAGTGATTTATCGACAGTGTGAAAAAAGGGAAATCGAGGGAGTTGTGGGGAAGGGGGGGGGGGGTAATGAGGAAGTAGAGGATAGTTGGGTGGAGAGTTTGAGGCTGTTACCTGGGATTAAACGACTACACACCTTCGAAGGGTATCTGTAGGACACACTGGCAGCATTTTTTTCCAACTGCACGTCGTGAATTCCTTCTTGCCAATATCATACATTCCAATTCCTTCAATAACACCAACGCTTTCACTTGAAATTCCATGCTTTTTTCCAAGGATGACCCTAAACTCATGGAGCACTCACACATCCAATATATGTAGGACAAAGAAATTTGAGGACCATTGGCAAATCACCATTGTACTGTATGTGGGATTTGGGCCTGGGGTCTCAATATCATGAGTTATTTGCTTTAGATTTGAATACCAAACAAGCCAATCCAATTTTTGTTTAAAATTTAGCTGTTCATTTGATTAGGGTATTAGCCACAATCAACAGCTTTTGTCAGGCTAATTGAGTAGTATACATACATCTGCTACCCGAGTGGACGACTTTCTTTAAATGCTGGTACAACTACCTACTGTTCCACGAGTGCAGTTCTAATTTGTACACACCAGTCATACCCACTCCCTCTGGGAGTGAGATGATTTGTTTTCAGAATTGACATCGTTTTCCCACCTGCAATACCTCATCCCTCTGGCATGTCAGTCGTTAAACCAGTTGCACTGTTTCACGTGTACAAGTGAATATCTCAAGTCATCTCCCTGCACTTGCGAGGGTTGAGGGTGTGTGGACAATTTGACCCTGGGTACCCCAAGCACAAGTGCTAAATTTTCTGGAGGTCGCAAAGTCGTTTCGATTCCATAAGGAACAGACAGAGAGACATTGCCTTATTTTACATTGTAGGATCCTTGTTTTGCATTCTTGTACCCCATTGGACTCCATGTGTAATTGTATTGCCTTTCATCCAATGGATTTCTTGCTCTCACAAAAACCTTGTTTTTTGTTATTTTTCTGTCTTCGCTAGCAAAGATATAAGTTAACCAAATAAATTTTATGGAGTGACCAAACTTGAAGACCTTGCAAAACAGTCCTGTTTGAAATACAATTTCCTGGCTTCAAATCACAGGCAGTACATCGCTACAACCTTGAAGGATATTTATGCAACATTTATTCACTATGGATAGTTCACTAAAAAAAAAAAGTTTATCGTTAAAGAGATCTATCCAACTCTTCCACAAACCGGCTGGCACCAGCCTAACATTTGTCTAGCTGGCAGGAATTTGTAATTCGTTCAGAATGCTGACGATAACTACCTACTCTGTGAAAATCCCATGGGATCTGTAACGTCCATCAACCAGCACTGCCAGATTGGTCTTCTGGTCTAGCATCCATCGGATGGACAGTGCACATATTGATGCATTATACTATATGTGAAACACCAAAGGACAGTTTGTAGATTGGTCGAGATTCCAACCAAGGCAACACAACTCAAAGGTGAGTACGTAAACCTCTACGCTATCATACGAGTCTTTCCATCAAAACAGGTGTGGTGTCATTTTCTAACAAAGGATGATGTAAATAATTCCATCATATTCACATTAGTGTTAGCCAATGAGGTGTTAGGGTTAGGGGTTTGAATCTTGATGAAATGATATTCTCGCTCAGTGCCCATAGTGGTATTGCATTGTAAAGAACACATTCATTATTTAAAAAAAAACAGGATTTTCCAATTACAAATTCCTGCCAGCCACAGACAAATATCAGACCTGGTGCCAGCCGGTTCGTGGAAGAGTTGCGATATAACTATTTAACTATAAACATTTTTTTTTTTAGTGCCGGCATTTCTTGTGCAATGCAAATTATTTTTAAAAGGAGGTTTCATCTGCAATTGTGAATATCGAAATATCCCATGGCATAAATTGAACGATTTTGCCTTTGAACTGATACCCTGATGAACTTACAAACCAGGTGAAATAAATGACTGAGTACATATAGTTGACCCCTTGCTTCTTTGGGAACTTCCTGTTCTAAATTGATTAACTCAGGTTAGTACTCCAGGAATAATTGATTAACTCAGCTGATAAGCGATTGGGTCTCGCTGGATCAAACTTCAAGTTATGGTACGTATTGGATCTGAAGTCATAATGAGTAAATATCAAATTATGTAACAATTGTAAAGCAGTATTGTCATTATCTAGATTTTCGCATGCATGTATTATTTTACACTTAGAGAAATGGCCGAAAGCAGAGGAATTTACATCAAACCAGGACTCCGTTGTAGTTACACAATCCCACTATATTAAACAAGAGTGAGAATTGCTTTGCAATACATGTCCCAATGAAGAAGAAGGAGAGAAGCCCTATAACCCACCATGTTTGGGTCGATTCGGTAAAACAAAAAAGAAAAGCAATTTTCATCTCCTGATATCTATTGACTAGAAACCAATAAGACAACTAGGATTTAAAAATCAGAGATAAAAATTAGTTTGTTTTAACACACGCTCGAGTCGATACCAGAACCAAAATGAAGAGAAGAACTCTCTAAACCACCCTGTTTTGTTCATTTTCGGCTTTGCCTATTTCACATTAAAACCAAGAAAAAGAGCAATCAGAGATTGCAGATCCTTCTCCAGGACAAATTTTGTGGGTGTTTTGTGTAGTTTGTGTGTGGTGTTTGCAGACTGGTGTGTTACGTAATCAATAATAGCCATAACTGGGTCTGTTACATTATAACGCTGGCAGTGATGATCGGGTACCAAGACATCTCGCTTTGATCGAACTCTTGACCCTGACCAATGGCATTTATTATTATTCAACTGAATTAATGGATTAAGATAAATTCATAACAAATGAAACCAAATAAGTACAGGATTGCATTGGACTCATCAGAAGGAACCCGAACAAGCAAAAGGCAAAAATAAGTCATGAGGACGAACCTGGATAGGATTCCAGTTTTCAGCTGCTACTTCTCTACCCTCAAACCCATCCAGGCACAGACAAGTGAGCCTTATTCAAAAAAAAAAGAAAATAACCCAGATTCAAATTTTAAATAATTTTGGCTGCCAAACCATGCATCCAATCAAGTTGAATTTAAAACCTATATTACCATGACTACTAGATTTTAATTGTGAAGTTTCATGTCAATCGATGAAGTGGTTCAAGAGAAATAATTTTTTTTAATTTTCGTTCAATCCAATATGGCTGCCGGACCATGTGGACATATCAATTATTTGTAAACACCCTGGTATCCCAAGGCTTGGGGAACATGCGTGTGAAGATTCCCTCGATCTATCCAGCAGTCTCTGGAGATGATTCTCTTAGGTTTTAGGGTAAATCCAATATGGCTGCCAACCATTGTGACCATGATGTCGTGGGGGAACGTTTTGTTTGTCATGGATAAGCGATCATACCTGTAAAGGTTTGCCTTGATCAGTTCCACCGTTTCAGAGAATAATGTTTTTGAAGGTTTAAAAAAAAAGGCTGTTCCGGAGAGCAGCTGGAGACAAACCTCTAGTCCTTTATTCTGGAGAGCAAACCTCTAGTCCCTCCGGTGAAACTGGTAGAGGGACTAATAAGGCAATTCTATTTTTGTATGTGTGGATGTAAGTGTGTGTGTGTCTCTGTATGTATGTATGTACCCTTGTTTTCTTTTGCAACATTTGGCCAAACATATATAAGCATTGAATGAAAATATGCTTGAATCGTGAATGAAAGAAGCAATGCAAAGCTTTGGGGAGAGCTTGAATGAAACAAACAAAATTAATTACCATATCTGCCTGCCATCCTCTCCTCACAGAGGCCCTACCTGACAATAAATAAGCCTCTTAGATCATACTGAGCAGCCACTGTGAGGAAATTGTAAATTACAAAGCTGAGATTATGAATTAAATTTATTAAATAAAAAACCCACCTTACATTTGCAGTGACGCAGTCATTTTGTTGGTGCACTCTGAATGGCAACAATCATGTAGCTCTCACCAACTCCCCACCACAATTCCAACCACAATGTATTTCACACAGAACCCTAAGGTTCCCTACCTGAATGATTTAAAACACAGGTGGGTGAACCCCAAATTTGAGTTTCTTCCAAAATCAAAGTAGCAATTCAAAACTCCAATTGTGGCGCAATACATAACAAAAAACAACTACTGGCCATTTTCTACTCTTTCCCCTTCTACTCTACTCCAATACTCCAAACAATATACATATATATATATATATATATATATATATATATATATATATATTACACATTTCTATACAGACAGGGAATAAACAGTTCTTTTATACAAGCTGTGCATGTATGTATGTATGTATTATATTGTTGTAGGAATACCTTATAGAGGCTAATTTTGGATAGCGATAGTTATTTCCCATATTGCATGTATTGGAATAAGTGTGAGGTAATTTAATTGTGAAGCCTGGTGTTGGCATGACCTTGGTGTTGGGGTATGACCTCGAGGAGGAATCTGCCTTTTTGATCGTTGTCCTGACTCTCTCTATGGTGCCTGCCTTTGCCCTGTCCCTGCTCGTGCCCCTACTCCATCGTCTGCTCCCATTTCGTCGTGCCTGCTGCCGGTCTCGTGCTCGTCTGCCTGCCCATGGACCTGCTCCTCCTCGTCCACCAGCAGAGCTAAAGCCTCATCCGATTCTTGTCCCCCATCCCTGTCTGTGCTTTATTCTGGTTTGTGACAACTCAGATATTATTCCTCTTGTATATAAATATTTATTTATCGATTCCTTGTTCCCCCTTTCTTGCCTCACCCCAAACCCATCGTTGTACTCCTCCATCACAATTTCATCATCCCCTGGTTATTTATTTG
>CM068956.1:89881782-89884282 GCA_035128595.1 Eptatretus atami | reverse complement strand
TATCAGACCTGGTGCCAGCCGGTTCGTGGAAGAGTTGCGATATAACTATTTAACTATAAACATTTTTTTTTTTAGTGCCGGCATTTCTTGTGCAATGCAAATTATTTTTAAAAGGAGGTTTCATCTGCAATTGTGAATATCGAAATATCCCATGGCATAAATTGAACGATTTTGCCTTTGAACTGATACCCTGATGAACTTACAAACCAGGTGAAATAAATGACTGAGTACATATAGTTGACCACCTTGCTTCTTTGGGAAACTTCCTGTTCTAAATTGATTAACTCAGGTTAGTACTCCAGGAATAATTGATTAACTCAGCTGATAAGCGATTGGGTCTCGCTGGATCAAACTTCAAGTTATGGTACGTATTGGATCTGAAGTCATAATGAGTAAATATCAAATTATGTAACAATTGTAAAGCAGTATTGTCATTATCTAGATTTTCGCATGCATGTATTATTTTACACTTAGAGAAATGGCCGAAAAGCAGAGGAAATTTACATCAAACCAGGACTCCGTTGTAGTTACACAATCCCACTATATTAAACAAGAGTGAGAATTGCTTTGCAATACATGTCCCCAATGAAGAAGAAGGAGAAGAAGCCCTATAACCCACCATGTTTGGGTCGATTCGGTAAAACAAAAAAAGAAAAGCAATTTTCATCTCCTGATATCTATTGTAGACTAGAAACCAATAAGACAACTAGGATTTTAAAAATCAGAGATAAAAATTAGTTTGTTTTAACACACGCTCGAGTCGATACCAGAACCAAAATGAAGAAGAAGAACTCTCTAACCCACCCTGTTTTGTTCATTTCTCGGCTTTGCCTATTTCACATTAAAACCAAGAAAAAGAGCAATCAGAGATTGCAGATCCTTTCCAGGACAAATTTTGTGTGGTGTTTGTGTAGTTTTGTGTGGTGTTTGCAGACTGGTGTGTTACGTAATCAATAATAGCCATAACTGGGTCTGTTACATTATAACGGCTGGCAGTGATGATCGGGTACCAAGACATCTCGCTTTGATCGAACTCTTGACCCTGACCAATGGCATTTATTATTATTCAACTGAATTTAGAATGGGATTAAGATAAATTCATAACAAATGGAAAACCAAATAAGTACAGGATTGCATTGGACTCATCAGAAGGAACCCGAACAAGCAAAAGGCAAAAATGAAGTCATGAGGACGAACCTGGATAGGATTCCAGTTTTCAGCTGCTACTTCTCTACCCTCAAACCCATCCAGGCACAGACAAGTGAGCCTTATTCAAAAAAAAAAGAAAATAACCCAGATTCAAATTTTAAAAATAATTTTGGCTGCCAAACCATGCATCCAATCAAGTTGAAATTTAAAACCTATATTACCCATGACTACTAGATTTTAATTGTGAAGTTTCATGTCAATCGATGAAGTGGTTCAAGAGAAATAATTTTTTTTAATTTTCGTTCAATCCAATATGGCTGCCGGACCATGTGACATATCAATTATTTGTAAACACCCTGGTATCCCCAAGGCTTGGGGAACATGCGTGTGAAGATTCCCCTCGATCTATCCAGCAGCTCTGGAGATGATCTCTTAGGGTTTTAGGGTAAATCCAATATGGCTGCCAACCATTGTGACCGATGATGTCGTAGGGTGGGAACGTTTTGTTTGTCATGGATAAGCGATCATACCTGTAAAGGTTTGCCTTGATCAGTTCCACCGTTTCAGAGAATAATGTTTTTGAAGGTTTAAAAAAAAAAGGCTGTTCCGGAGAGCAGCTGGAGAGCAAACCTCTAGTCCTTTATTCTGGAGAGCAAACCTCTAGTCCCCTCCGGTGAAACTGGTAGGGGACTAATAAGGCAATTCTATTTTTGTATGTGTGGATGTAAGTGTGTGTGTGTCTCTGTATGTATGTATGTACCCTTGTTTTCTTTTGCAACATTTGGCCAAACATATATAAGCATTGAATGAAAAATATGCTTGAATCGTGAATGAAAGAAGCAATGCAAAGCTTTGGGGAGAGCTTGAATGAAACAAACAAAATTAATTACCATATCTGCCTGCCATCCTCTCCTCACAGAGGCCCTACCTGACAATAAATAAGCCTCTTAGATCATACTGAGCAGCCACTGTGAGGAAATTGTAAATTACAAAGCTGAGATTATGAATTAAATTTATTAAATAAAAAACCCACCTTACATTTGCAGTGACGCAGTCATTTTGTTGGTGCACTCTGAATGGCAAACAATCATGTAGCTCTCACCAACTCCCCACCACAATTCCAACCACAATGTATTTCACACAGAACCCTAAGGTTCCCTACCTGAATGATTTAAAACACAGGTGGGTGAACCCCAAATTTGAGTTTCTTCCAAAATCAAAGTAGCAATTCAAAACTCCAATGTGGCGCAATACATAACAAAAAAACAACTACTGGCCATTTGTCTACTCTTTCCCCTTCTACTCTACTCCAAATACTCAAACAATATACATATATATATATATATATATA
>CM068956.1:89868310-89881772 GCA_035128595.1 Eptatretus atami | reverse complement strand
ATATATATATATATATATATTACACATTTCTATACAGACAGGGAATAAAACAGTTCTTTATACAAGCTGTGCATGTATGTATGTATGTATTATATTGTTGTAGGAATACCTTATAGAGGCTAATTTTGGATAGCGATAGTTATTTCCCATATTGCATGTATTGGAATAAGTGTGAGGTAATTTAATTGTGAAGCCTGGTGTTGGCATGACCTTGGTGTTGGGGTATGACCTCGAGGAGGAATCTGCCTTTTTGATCGTTGTCCTGACTCTCTCTATGGTGCCTGCCTTTGCCCTGTCCCTGCTCGTGCCCCTACTCCATCGTCTGCTCCCCATTTCGTCGTGCCTGCTGCCGGTTCGTCGCCCTGCCCATGGACCTGCTCCTCCTCGTCCACCAGCAGAGCTAAAGCCTCATCCGATTCTTGTCCCCCATCCCTGTCTGTGCTTTATTCTGGTTTGTGACAACTCAGATATTATTCCTCTTGTATATAAATATTTATTTATCGATTCCTTGTTCCCCCTTTCTTGCCTCACCCCCAAACCCATCGTTGTACTCCTCCATCACAATTTCATCATCCCCTGGTTATTTATTTGGTTGGGAATAAACCCCATTTTAAAATAATTAAGAGCCTCCAGTGCTTCTGCGATTTCCGTGCTCGCAAACCCGCCCTTAATCGGACGCAGTCCAAGTGAGTAAAGGCCAGTTTGGTCCATCCATCCAGCATTGGTCTTAGTCGGCGTGGACATGACAATATTTATATACAGTATGTATATTTTTTTGTTTCGGTTTTGGAAGACCCCAGGGAGACAAATCCAACATGTAAGGGTTCCTTCATGTAGTTATATCTGGAGCAAGTTTGTTTCGCTAAATTACCTCTCCCCTTGTATCAGTGGACAAGGAAATGCACTGTGTTTGTGTAGCAGATTTGAACCACCTTAGTAATTCTTCTCTTTCTAAATCCCTTCTCCTATTACCTTTCTTCTTATCTTCCTCCCCATCTATCTCTGCACAACTCCTTGCAGTACATTCATACATGGTTTGCAACACACAACATTATCCCTTGCAAAAGCCGAATTAAAACTCATTGCAAATCCAATCAAGCAGATCATAAAGTGGCGTGAACCGGATTGCGAATCTCTTCAACAATCAAGAACAGCATAGCAAAACACCGGGAGATGGGTGGCCTTCAACAGCCGTCGATGTTGTTGTGGCAGAACCAAGGGCTTGGCCAATGAACGCCGCATGGTGACAAGAAAGCACCAATGAGGAGGCGGCACCAACAAAGCTCAAGCCACACTTGAGGGGCGGGCCCCAGAACCACACTTCCCAGAGGAACTTTACAAGCCTGGTAATTTAAGGACTCAAGGTGAGTATGCCTTGCCTGCTTGCCTTATCTCGTGTGAACTACTTGCCTGCCTTATCTCGTGTGCCCTTTTTGATCTTTATAAACTGTTTCCAAACTGCCCCATCATCTTTTCTCCATTGGTTAGTACACAGTGTGTAAATAGTAGATGGGAGTTCTGCCCCACTGTTTCGTTATGGTGAGACAGTCGACAGCGTTTCATGAATGGTATCGCATGGCCGTTCTAATTTGTAACAGAGCAGCACTGAGAAGCCCAGGCCTTATCTGGGGTGATTAATTTGCCGAAGAGGTGAAGCAGAGTTAGATGCTGGACCATGTAAGCATCTTATAATTTAGATGGTGTCTGTGGTTGTTTAGCAACCTATGGTTCCAGAGAGTTATCGGCTGATCGTCAGCTTCAGGGTCACTGGCTGGGAAGTGGGTCTGGTACCTCGTGACCCCAAAACTTGTAATATATACACACATATATACATATATATACATACACATATACATATATATACATACACATATACATATACATATACATATATACACATAAACATATTCATATATATACATATAGATACACACACATATATATATATATAATATATATATATATATATATATATATATATTACTGTATATATACATACATACATACACATATACATATATATAATACATTATATATATATATATATACATATACACACATATATATAATATATATATTCATATATATATATATATATTCATGTGGATCGGCTCATGACTCTCGCTTCACCACACGTCGCTAACAGTGTGACAAATGCCGCCAAGGTTATGAAAATCACCTCACCACCACGTAATCAAAACACCTCACCACCACATTATTAAAAACACCTCACCACCACATTATTATAAACACCTCACCACCACGTTACTAAAAACACCTCACTGCCATGTAACTGCCATGTTATTAAAATTCAAAAATTTCACCCAATTCAAAACAACTGCCACTATGCAATTCAAAACACTTCACCACACATCGCTCTCAAGACAGGCTTGTTTTAACTGAGGGTAAGTATGTGAGTTGCCGTGTTGTCAATTTACACGAAGCAGAATTCAAACATTTATTTTGTAATTTTTTTTGTAATATTCCTGATATTACACTTTCATAAGCAACTGAAGTTGAAGATAAAAAAACTATATTTTTTTTTCAAAAAATTTCAAAACAAAATAAAATATATTTTTAAGAAATACCCTTTGGACAAACACACGGGAGAGGTTGGTACAGCCCGGAAGTTTGGTACGGTTTCACAAATGTTTGAGGGAGTATTAACTAATGTCTTTACAGCTGTGGTGGAACTCTGGGAAGGGTTTGAAACAGCAAAGAGCTTACCTTGGGTAGCCTTTCATTGTTGCTTTGTGCAGCTTCTCTGAGAGAAGAACATGGGAGGTATCGATTTATTTGTATAATCCTAGCCACCTGGGTACTTTATGTCCATTGGAGATCGGGGGAGTGCTTGTCACACTCCACATATTTCGACTTACCTGCCGATCGCACCACGTACCTTATGGTTAAACGGTTTGCATTAGCGGGAACAATCATCTGGGTGGCAGACGTCTGGTTGGCATTTGCGGATTATGCGGTTTTACTGTGTGAGACAATCCGTGACGACGCTCACCATAACAGCCAGGACGTGTGATTGATGCTTAAAATGATGAATGTGGTCATCATTGGTATGTTGTCCTGATGAAAATTCTGGCCGGCATGCCATTGAAGTCATGGGGACTCGCTCCTATCGAGGATGGGTCCAATTGATTGAGGATGTGTGTGTTTGTTTGACCATGTGCTTCAGCCTTTGGGCTGAGGGGTATGTATATGCCAATGGGACAGTCTTGTTTGATTGTGTGCTTTGGCCATGGGGTCAAGGTGCATGTCCCAAGCTGTTTAAATGTTTTGATTTTTTAAACCTTTTTTTGCATAAATAGGCACCTCCATAAGAGGCAAATAAGCCCAAAACCTGGATAGGTGGCTCCGTTTGATGTTTAACTGATGTTGACCATATAATCTTTGTCTGTTTGACAGAGTCGCCGGGCTGAGGCCTTCGGATTGGAGGTGATGCTTTGGTGTTGGACTTTAGGTCCATTGGAGATGGGGGAATGCTCGTCACACTCCACATATTTCGATATATCTTCATAAATATATCTTCACTTTAAAAGTTTCCGTTCTCGTTTTTTTTTCTTCCAAAGTCAGTCTCGGATCACATAACTCTGTTTGGCTGCCGAGCCAAGTCGGTCGCTTGCCAGGGCCATGAGGTTTACTCCCACAACAGCCGCTTCCAATGAACTCTCCAAAGACATTGACTCGATTCACCACCAAGGGCACCACAGTCTCAAGTTTGCTGGCAAGGGCCCCTTTTCACCCAAGCCAGGGTCGATCACCAACGAGGACACCAAAAACTGTGAGAACTATGGGTCCATTCATCAACCTTGCCAATGTCCTGCCTTTGGGAAAAGCTGCAAGAAAAGTAATGCTGGAATTATAAGCAGGAGGTATGTTTTTGCTTCCTGCATGTAACCCAGGTTATTTTTTATTTATTTTCGGGAGCGATTGAAGCAGCTGTCAGTTGCCCATACACCGCCCAAATAAAGGTATGCGGCAAAAGAACGTGTTGCATGCTTGGAACAAGATTGCCCGTCGGGTGGGTACTCTGCAGTACTTTACAATTATTTGTCCCTTACACATCCCTCTCCTCTTTCATCCCAAGCTCCTTTACAGCATACAAGCATGTTTGCTAAATGCAATATAAATTGGATCTTTATTGAAAAAACAATAGACTAAAAGTAATACAAAATATTTTGCATAATTTATTGTTTAAATTAAAGCATTAAAAGAAAATCCATAAAACCAGATTTTTGAATTTTCGATTAGTCTGTTCATTGAATAAAAAGACAAGTTAATTTGCTTTTAGATAATTTAAGTGCTGTAAAATTGCTGTTAAAATTGCAAATTGGATATTAAATTGAAATAAAAAACAGAGTAATGTATGATTTTTAAAAAGCTGAGCTGCAAAGCAACAAATGCTTGGACTTCAGTCAGGCCACATCCTACTCTTCCACAACTTTTCTTAAAAATAGTGAGTCCACAACCTTCCTCATCTTCTCTATTCTCTTCTCTTCCCTTCTGTCACTGCAGTGTCTCTCCAGGTTCTCTCTCTCTCTCTCTCTCTCTGCCTCTCTCTCTCTCTCTCTCTCTCTCTCTCTCTCTCTCTCTCTCTCTCTCTCTCTCTCTCTCTCTCTCTATATATATATATATCTATCTATCTAGGTGAATGCACCCGCGCTGCCCGGGTTCTTTTTGAATGAATTTATTCTTCTATACATATGTCTGACGCGAGCACACGTATCAGTTCCCAGGGATTGGCCATGGCAGTCATAGGCTAAGGGGGTTGGTGAGGGGAAACACACCCCTCCCCCACAGACGAGGGGCCTTGCCACATACCTATAACCTTCCCGGGGCCCATCCCGACATTTTTGTTTCAGTGGTTAGTCCTATCTTTCACCTTTCAGGAGATTAGCGGCGTGCAGACAAAAAACAAACAGACAAACAAGAACTTAAAATCATATGTTAGATATATTGTATATGGCGTTGGCCCATGTCAATCGGCTGAACTTGAAAAATTAACGTTACGAATCAGGTGATGACGTCATAATTCGGAAACCGGAAGTCGGAAGTACAATTCTTTTACATCGGGACACTCCCGGATACATGTTCTGTCAGCATGTGAAGTTTGGTGAGGATCAGTCCAGTACTTTTCACGTGCATGTCACAGAGAAACACACACACAGACACACAGACAGACACACAGACACACAGACACACAAGAAACACACAGAACACACAGAACACTTTCAACTTTATATATATAGATATATAACAGTATATATATTCTTTCTCCTCTTCTCTCTCTCTCTCTCTCTCTCTCTCCTCTCTCTCTCCTCTCTCTCTCTCTCTCTCTCTCTCTCTCTCCCCCCCCCTGCCTGATTGGACGACCTTCAGACAAACAGACACATCTAAGGTTGTGGACCCACCATTCTTAGAGCTTCTGGGGTTGAAGTCAAAACCTCGATCGTGGGCGGTGCACAACAACAACAAAAATGAAGGAAAAAAAAAGGCTCTGATCTTGCTCCTGGGCCTGCTCCATTGTTATCCTTCTGACTCATCTCCTCCAATCCCCCAGAATGAAATTAACTGATGGATTGAATTGATGTGATGTTAATAGAGCACACAGACTTGGTAGTGTAATGGTTAGAACATCCGCTCTGATTCTGGGAGGTCAGTGATTCAATCCCCGGCTGAGTCAAACCAATGATTTTATAAATGGTGTGTGCTCCTTCATTGCTTGGCGCTCAACATTTAAAGGATAGAGTATGGACAAACAACGCTGGGAAGAAAATGGCAAATCACTCAGTGTAACCCTTGCCAAGAAAGTGCTTCAGCAGTACCAATGCTCTAAACCGTATGGTACATCAAATTAAATCAATGATAGAACGCAGGCATGCTGGTACAAATGGCCTCCTTCTCTGTCCAATTTTCTTGTTCATGTTTGTATATCATTGTCCAGCTGATGATCTGCATGGTGATTGACTGAATTTCTGGATTTTAAGTCTTCATCAACTGTTGTCACTTTTCATATTAACTGCCTTCTCTGCCTGCATCCACCATCCCATCCCCTAATGTGCTGACACATCTAATCGACAAACCTACTCGTTTGGCAAATCCAAACCTTGGCCACCTCTGAAAATTCCAACTTATACTGCTCATCTAAATTCTATTCTATGCAATTTAATCTGTCTTTGGAATCATCTTCAACAAATCACACTCAATCCATTGATTGCTTATGTTTAAATGTTACCGACACCACCTGTCAACCCTATAAATGTTTGTGATCTCAGTTCATTTTTTCTAACCTAAATTTTGCCAACCGCCGACTCACCAAAACCTCACTATCTATAAGGTGGGGGGGGGGGGAAGGAGGTGGGCGAAAGTGGTTTTAGGGTGAAGAAATAACAAGCCAACCACATCCTATCTGCTTTAAGAGACTCTCTCACAGACATCACAGCGAACCACACGATGTACACGAGATGACCCATCCGTACTACAGTTTATTTACAATTTCCTGGCAATATCTCCTGCACCAGATCCTCTATCTCAGACAATGCGTTCAAGGTACCTCTTCAATTTTAAATAACTTCAACATTAATCTTACTGTTTTCTAATGCCATTACCTTATCCAGGGAGAGAATTCCATGCATTAACGACTCTCTGAATAATTTTTGTTTGGTGTCTATCTACCAGTGGATCAAAGATTGCCCTCGTTTTGTGTATTTTATGAACCACCTCTCCCCTTCCCTCTCCAACGTATTATTGTATGTCTTGCTGCATGGCGTAAAACTCTGGCACAACAAGAATCCCAACCATTCTGGAATGGTAGAAAGGTAGAAGCTAAAACAGTCAGCAGTTTTTCAGAAATTTGTGTTGTCTTCCTTCTTCTCTTCTTCTTTTATCATGTGCAGCTTGGCCTGGGCAGCTATCATTTTGTTAGAGGCAGAACTGTGCCACTGATGCCTGTTCCCTATAACCAGTAATGGTATGACATTTTGCCAACCCCAGAAGATGAACAGGCTGAATCACCCTACCTCGTGTTAATGCAGCGGCCAACAGGACTCGAACTCCAGACTACGAGGATCCCAAGCCAGCCACCCAAACCACTAAGCCAGCAACCAGGCTTTTGTGAAAATGATGATAATGAACATTTAAGTAGGAGCTGCACTTAATTTGAAAAGCAGAAGTTAACTAGAATGGCACCCAGGAGAGCGCAATACTCAACCAGCTAACGTTTTATGTTTTGGTATCCGCACTGATAGCTGGATCTGATCCGGACCTGAAACAAATCGAATCAATTCGTCCGTTTCACACACCCAACCGCGTCCACACAAGTTTCAATCCAAATCCAATCATAACTTTTTGAAAGTATTCCTGCTCGCAGACACAACAGCGGGGAAAACATAACCTGCAAATATTTTTGGATGACTGCACAGATGTTTGGATGCATGAATATGAATAATGGTTGCATCGCTTGATGATGAGCATTAGAAATACAGAAAGGGAGTGAGAGGATGACGTGGGAGTAGAGTGGGACGTGGTACAGTAGCTTGAATCTTAATTATTTACGATCAATTTGAGCATCTACCTGTTTTACTCAATAACAGATATTACTTACGAACTGTACAGAATTTTGGGATTATTATATCTTATACAGCACCCCCTCTAAAAATTACAATTATATTTACTTTGGAGCTGGGGTGGGCTTTTTCCCACTACATTGTTGCCTTCACCGGAGGAGAAGGTATTAGCATTTGGTCCGTTGTTCTGTCTGTTTGTCAGCGCACTTCATTTGCCAACATTAGACCGCATTGTTACAGTTATCTATTTTTCAACGAAGTAGCTCTAAAGTATGTAAGCAATTAGAATGCGAATACGTCTCCATCGCATGTCCAGGTATAATTAGAATGTGAGTTGCGTCGATAAAATACGTATTATTGAACCACACAAACAAACCACACAAACTAGTCATGGAGAGGGTTTGCAATCTTTGGATTGCTTTCTATTATTGATATTTTTTTGGGAGGTCACGTAATAATTAGCACGTCTCCCACGCAGCGGGAGATGGGTTTTGGAATTGCTTCGTGTTCGTGCTCGTGCGTGTATGTGCCGGTGTTGTGTGTCCAGGTGCCAAAAACTTTGTCACCCATTTTAGGCTTGATATCAAATTTTCAACAAACCTTTAATTATGAAAATATGAGAACATCAAAACTATTTGGTCAGTTGTCAAAGGGCAAAATCCACAGTGAGTTCGAATAGACCTATCGGCCCATCTGCCGCTCCGCCTGCATGAGACGGCTGGATTTTTTTATTTTTTTTAAAATAATCTCTCGGTGTCTTCTCTATTTATTTACCTTTGAGCTTTGTCATCAAAATTTTCATCAAACTTTATTCGGAAAATATAGAAGAACACTAATGAATTTTAACTATTTTAATTTTTTTTCTTTTTTAAGCTGGTGTTTTCCGTCAGTTATTTGATGTACTAAGCGGACGAGGCCAGGCTTTCCATTTTTGAAATGCTTTTCTAGTTTTACTTGAAATATTATGAGATTTATATTCGCCTTGGATATGAATAGTCGGCCTAAATAATGTACGGATAATTGGCAACATGTTTCTGCAGGAATAATTCCGAATTTGGGGAACAAGAACCTGCAATTTTTACAACTTTTATGCAAAAATGCTTATGGAACCCTGCGATCAATACTTCTTTGGAATCACTTTGCGGAATTTTTTTTTTTTCAGACACTTGTTATAAAAATATTTCAAGTATTTCAGATACTTGATACAAAAAATATTTGTTGATAACGTCTTTTAAGTCAGTTCTTCTCTGCACACAAATTTTGAATTATTGTATTAATTTTCATTCTCCTTTTGCTTTGTGGTGTTTCCATATTCCATCGGATCTACAAAAAATACACCAGGCAATATTTTCGTAGAATACAGCCAAGGTGGAAAGGCACTTTTCTTTAATTTGAATTGCACCTGTAGAAATGTGTTACCAATAGGTGAGAGCAATTCTTGCTACCTGCCGATCGCAGGTGTGATGTTGTCATTATCCTGTAGTGTGATACGACGTACAAGTCTGTTTGTTCACCGCTGCTAGCAGGAATATGAAATAGCCTATTGGTAAAAACTGTGGTTTGTGTCTTATTCCGAAAACACAAGCATGTCTGGTTGCAATCACCTTGAGAATACTGCGTCATTGAAAAATAATTTTTTATGGTCAAGTGGCCCCAATTCTGAGTCGATCTTCATCATGTAAGATCCTTTTGGCGGTGTCAGGGGAGCTCATTGGCAGTACGCTCACCAGTGAGCTCCACTTTGACTGAATAAACCGTTGCTCTGGTTCATTACAGTGTGTTTCATTATCTGTTGGAAGGTAACATGGAACCAGTTATCCCATTAAAATATAATTTCAACATGACTCCTGTGATATCCTTCTCAAAAATATGGCTTATAATGTTTGTCTTGTATCTTTGGTCCTGAAGAGCATGCCAAGGCATTATTATATGATGTGAATCACAAGTTTCGTTAAATTTCCTCCTACTGTATGCACATAATGAATTGTCTTCACTAGCAAGTTCAGAAATCTTTTGTGCAAGAGCAAGTTCAAGCGAAATCCAATCTCCTTGTCACCATCAGAATGCGTACTGAACCACACATCTTTTATTTTTTATCCATGTATGCTGTGGAGTCTGACAGGATGGTGCAGTCCATAAGCTCAAAAGGAAGTAAAGCACTTCCTTTTGAGCTTATGATTCTGTGTTTGATTTCCTGACCAAACTATAAACTGTCAAGTTGGTGTTTACACGCATGGCACTGCATCACAAAGGTGTGTCGTCCCTCGGATGGATGTCAAGCCAGGTGTCCTGTTTGTTCGCATTAGCCGATGGACGTTAAAGATTCTCACGGTGTCTTTTGGAAGAGTATGCGCGTTATCACAGACACACTGAACAAAATTACTTCAGTCGAATGTCAGGTCTTGCTCAGCGTGTTAATGAGAGATTAGGGGAAAATGCGTTTGCCTCGCTGATTCCGACAAAAGGGGCGAATAATCGGGGTGTCGTTAAAAAAAGGTATTCATAGTAGAATGTGTGGTAGTAACAGCAATACATATGGACAAGGCGTTATATTGTACAGATTGCTCATTTTAACAAACTAAATCTCCATACTATCTTGGTTATAACCATTGTCTTTGATAACAATTACAATATTGCACGATTTTTGGTGAACAAGATAACAGTTGTTTCCAGGGTGCTGCTCTAAATACATTGTCATACCTCCAAACAGAATATATAGCAAATCAATAATTTACATTTGCTCAGAGCTGCAAGGGACCCCTATACATTGTCACGTACAGTAATTCATTGTGCATCAACAGCAATTATTCTACTTCCATTGTGTCTTTAGTGTCAGAGTTTCGCAACTTGATGACATTTTAAAATTATCTTGTTGCTCTCCAAATCTGGTGAAAACCTCAGAGGTCTGATAGAGCAGGTTTGTCAGGCCAACTGATATCATGATTTTGATTAGACTCAGCTCCACTTTTATACGTGGAGAATTGAAGAACTGTGTGTAAACAGTGCAAATTTGTTTGTGGAGATGACTTAAGTACCAGGTGTTGTTGTATTGTTTAATACAAGGAAATTAGACCACCAGGTGCAGGCCATTCAGCTCGTCATGCCTGCACCACATCACCACCACACAAATTTATCAAACCAGATCAAAATCGAAAATGCAAATATTTTTTTTTAATGAAGTGTTTTGTGGTGTTTTTTTTTGTTGTTGTTGAAGTTTTTTTTTTTTTTTTTAGATCTCATGGAGGATCTCTGTCTTACTCACATTGTTGTTGTACTTCTTTCTTCTTCTTGTGGACTTTTTTTGTTTCACAGCCTACAGTTTTCATCGAAACTTTCTGAAAACTTGGCATATATATGTAAAAATTCCCTGCGCAGACATTAACCATCTCCGATTTTTGAATTCCTCCTAGAAAAAAGTTATGAGCTCAAAATATCTCCGCTAATGGAAATCGCCTAAAAAATTATCTCCGAAACTAGCAAGCTTTTTGAATTTGTTTGTGGGAATCGAACAGGGCATTAGCAGAGATGAATTACCGCACATATGATACATCACTATGACGTCATATCAATTTTATTGACGTCATTCTATTTTTTGACATTTTTTGTTTCACAACCCAGAGTTTTCATCGGATCTTCGTTGAAAAGCTTGCCAGTATAATGCAGAAAGCCCACGTGCAGGCAGTAACATCTCCGATTTTGGAAATTCTTCCTAGAAAAAAAGTTGCGTCATAATATCGGCCGGCTAATGGAAATGCGCCTATACCATTATCTCCCGAAACTGGCAAGCTGTTTGAATTTTGTTTGTCGAATTAAGCCGGGCATTAGCACAGATAACACAGGTCTGCAAAATGGAACTTTTAAAAATTGTTTTGATAATTTTATGTTACTTTATTTATTTTTGGGATGCTAATTCGAAATATCAAAACAGTTTTTCTTCATCACGTAAGGTTTTCTTACAAATTGATGATGAAATGTACAAGAATTTTAGGTAAATTCCCATAAGGTAAGACAAAATGAAACTAATAAAAATAAATTTGTACTCTATTTAGCAAAGAGAAATGGCACAAATGCAATTAAAAAGTAAGACAATAGATTTTTACAAGTGCTCCAATCATTTTTTAGGTTCAGCACCTCAAAATCTCTTCTTTCTCACTTGAAATCTACACCTGGAACTTTTTTGTTTGTGAGCATTTGGTGGACTTTCACGATGCAACATCCAGCAGTAGTCGGCCATCATACTGACATTCCATCTTCCCTGATATCTTCTTTCCATCTCCTTCATATCTTGATGAAACCTTTCCCCTTGTTCTTCACTCACATCCCCTAGATTTTCCAGAAAGTAATCCAAATGGGCATGTAGTAATGAACTTTAAGGCTCATTTTACATCCTAAGGCCTAGACTTTTCTAGCATTCTTCCCACGATGTCTTTGTAGTTTGGATCCTTGTAATTACCCAAGAAGTTCTTCATCACATCTTTCAAACTAATCCAAGCATCTTTTTCAGGATCACTGAGAGTTTCTCAAAATTTTCATCCTTGATGAGTTTTCTATATCTGGTCCAAAAAATACACCCTCTTTAACCTTGGCATCTGATAGAGCAGGAAACTTACTACGCAAATACTTGAAGCCTTCTGCATCCTCTGGCAAAGCTTTTACAATTGCTTCATCAGGCCAAGTTTTATATGTAGAGGAGGCAAAATAACCCTTTTCGGATTCACCAAGCTTTCTTGAAGGATGTTTCTTTGTCCCGGTGTAAGCGTATCCCTACTTGGCCATTTTTGAGACCAAGGGAGGTCCCTGGCTCTACTATCCCCACTCACACAAGAAACAAGGAAACTTTGTGTAGCCTGACTGTTGTCCAAGTAACATGCAAATTATCTTCAGGTCACCGCAAATCATCCAGTTGTGATCTTTGTATTTAATCATGTTTAAGAGTAACACCAATTTTCATGTGTCTCCTTCATGATCACTGAGTGTCCAACAGGGATGGAAACATATTTATTACCATTATGCAAAAAACTGCTTTATAACTTCTCTTGAAAGAGTCAATAAAAGAGTCTCCATTCATCAGGGCTGTAACTTATGCCAAACGTTTCTATTAGTCGCTCATGGATCTGTACAATAAACCAAATCATTTTCTTGAGCAAAATACGGAACAAACACTTTTTCTCGGTTACGATACCAGAAGAAATGATGCACCAGGAGCTAAAAGACTCTTGGATTTAAGTCTGGAGCCTAAAAGCTCTGCTGACACCTTTGGCAAGTCGCCAAGTCCCTCACTAGATCATTTAATTACACACTGGTTGAATAGTTGAGGGTTCTTCACTTTTACCACTATTGAAGTCTACATCATCAATTGCTATTGCTGCTTTCTGACTCAGAACTTAAGTGTATGTCTTCAAGGTTTCCTGGTGGTGATGGACTGGAACATCTGGTCCATGGGCAACAGGTCACAATGCAGATGGGAGATTTGATAAACAATGTTTTTCACACTCTTTGAATTGTGTCCTTGTACCTTACATGAGCAAAAGTAGCAGTCATCACTGTGATTTTAGGCTCTCTCCATATCATTGGAACCCCAAAACGAAAAGACTTCTTTTGTACATTTTGTCCATTGTCTTAGTTCTTCAACACAAATTGAGCAGACCTTATGAGGAGCCCATGTCTTATCTTGGTCTCCTAATTTCACACCAAGTAGGCATAGTAAGATTTTTAACAAAGTAGGTAATGTATCTCTTACGTTTCTTAGTCATAAACTGGCTACAAATGTAACAATATTTGTCCGGGCTGGTTGCACATCCTCTAGAAGCCATTATTGTTCCATTCATGTACGGATCTGTAAAGAAAAAGTAATGAGATTAGAGAAAGGGGATATTACATTCGGA